>JAHWFO010008089.1:1210124-1320950 GCA_023313115.1 Rhysida immarginata | reverse complement strand
ACCCAGATGTGTAACTTCTGAATAAAGTATATTTTGTTTTATGACGTCAGTCTACGTATTTTTTGAACAGACCTCGTATATATCTTAAAAGGCAATATAAATCGGTTTATCATCAGATTTAATATCATGCACAGCTTGCATTTCATATGAATACAAATGCAAATGTTCTTGAAGGATTTGATAGTTACATGAGGCATTCGTAACTGGCGAGATGCATTCCTCACTGATTTGGCTCCCACACAAGCTCAACTCTTTCTTCCGATACACTGGGCCTCCTTATCTTTTCTCATCATGTAAACTACTGGTCTCCATGAACTTGGGGTGCCATCATTTTATACTCCCAAAAGATGGTGGATTCCTACTACATCTGAAGTTCCTATTTATTCTTTTTATGTTGGATTATATATAATTTTTATTCTTGTAAGCTATTATTGGGCTTTTATAGCCTGTTGCTTGCAAAATTTCAAATAAAAAAATAAATAAAATAAAACATAAAACTTTTTCAATGAAAGTCACAATTTTTGAAAAACTGACTGCAATGTCAAGTGGCTCCCTGTATTGGCAATAATAAAGTACAAAATTTTTTTTTGAGTTTCTTTGTTATTTCCCACAAGCAGTTTCATTCCAAGGTTAATTTTTTTTTCTTTATATTAACAAAACTTTGTGCCAACCCTGTATATTTTTTTTTAATTTTATTTTTATTTATTTTTATTTATTTATTTATTGAATTACAAAATATGAGCCCCACAGATGCTGGTATGGTCAAAATTGACCAACTGGAGGGGCCCCTGGGGGTCACAATAAAGATATAATAACAGACATTTAAACAACTAGATCATACAATAAAATAAAAATAAAAAATAAAAACTAAGAAAATAAAACTTTAGCCAAAATAGCTAAGACAAAATATATCGCAACTTAATAAAACTTAAAAAAACAAAAAAATAAATAAATAAATAAACGGAATAACCATAACAACAATGACATACCTATTGTGTATTGCCCATAGTAGCAATTTATTGAATGAAAAGCTAACTAAAAGAACCAGTCAGACGACAAACCAAAAGACCAACAGAGAAGTCAAGGAGTCATTAATTGAAAAATGTTACAATGAAACTGTATCAAATCCGGAAATCCGAGTGCAGACTAAATGTATGTTGCTTTAATTGTTTATTAAAAACCCAAAAGTCTGTTTTGAGGCGCAACTCTAAAGGTAGGTGGGACCAGCATTTGATGCCCACATGAGATAAGCAACATCGACGATAACGATGAATAGTTAAAAGAAGACTTAACTGATTAGAAAATCGGTAGGATATCGATGATTGGACGAATTATATGTTAAACCTATGGTCAGTAGGGCCAATAACATCGAATTAGAATTTTTGAAAACAAATGTGAATACTCAGTAAAAAATAATTGGTGTCAACTCAAAAAAATTGGTGTCACTGAAGAACTTTTAGGCAATTCTAAAGTAAGTTCTAAGGAACAATTTCTGTAGGTTAAAAACTCTAGAAAGGTTACGCAAAGTTGACGATTCCCAGAATATTATGCTGAAACAGAGATAGGAATGTATTCAAGCGAAATGTAACTGTAAAATTATAATTTCTTTTATTCCATCGCTAAATATCAACTATACAAATTAATGGGAACAAGAAAGGAGACCAATTGGGCAACCATGGAAGAAACACCACGTTCCAGATCAGCATGGTATTCTCAGATCAGCCTACAGTTGAAAGCTTCTGTCCTTAGGACTTGTTCACTGTCATTGCAAAACAAATGCTTAGGTCAACTGCAAGGATTTAAACTGAATGTCTTGAGTGTAAACACATCCTGTCAAGACAGTTTCACTGCAGTGATTTCACTCACAGACTGATTCTCTTGCATACTTTTCAGAAGATTCAAGTTTCTCAGGAACATTATTTAGCTCGGACTTTCAGTACCATTTCATGTGCTAAGCAATTGGTGACAATTGAGACTGCATTAGCAGGTTCTTTCTTTTTGTGATTATGGCAAATAGTGATATCAAATTTATAAATTTGTTATCTGCTTACTTATAAGCCAGTATTTTGAGGTCAATTTCTGTAAAAAGAGTATATGCTAGAAACAAATTCAATGGCTAAAAACTAGTATCAAACATTACCTGCTTTGAAAAGTTTGAGAATTGAAGATTTTTTATTCCCTTCAATTTCTGCAATTGTTGAAAAATCGTTCGTTTCGCTCGCCATTTTCGAAAATATTTCTGAAGAGTTCGAGCAGCCTCTTCTTCAGTTGTTTTTGGCATTTCTGCAAAAAAATAATAAATAAAATGAAAAAGAGCAAGAAAATATGAAAATGAATCATTATCGAAATGCATTGGTCCATTAATGTATCTTGTGCACACAATGAGACCTGACACAGTGTTTATTGTAACGAAGTTGACGCAATACAATGAAAACACCGGATATGCTCATTGGAATACTGTAAATCATGTCATGCTTTACCTGACCACAATCCAAAATTTAAAATTGTTATATACAAATAATAATAACATTTCTATTTTATTCTATAGTGATTCAGATTGGGCCCTGGATGAAGTCTTGTGAAAATCCTACTCTAGCAATATTATTATGCTTGGAGGAGCAACAATACTCTGGAGGTGCAAAAAGCATAGTTGTATCTCAACTTCTACAATGGCTGCGGAATAAATAGCATTAGCCAAACGTACCAAAATTGTTATGTGGACTAAAGCTGCACAAAATTTTTCTTTCAACATATACAGAGGAAAGTGACAATCGTGCTGTAATTTGTTTTGCCTAAAAAAATGCAGAAAATAACAACTTGACACATCGACATCACGTTTCATCTTGTGCGAGATGCTGTGGATGAGACATTCATTGACATTCATTCAGTATGTATTGTAATGTCTCAACCGATAATTAAAGAAAAAAAAGTGGCAGAAATTGTGATAAGTTCCTACTTAGTTTGGATTCTAAATATCTTTAATAAATATCTTCAGTCCTTCGCCCGTAACCTTGCGCCAGATTTGCGAATATGATACTTTAAAGTTTATTTATTTTTGCACGCTATAAATAAATCAGTACTGGATTTTCTGGTTCTCCCGTTCCTTGGGTCCTGATTTCGAACCACAGTTGGCAATTTATACCCTTACTTAATGTTAACCCTGGTTATGTTTGTCTTGCTTTGTAATTGTTGTTGTATTTTTGTTTGTTTGATTTGTTTTTTGTAATTAATGTTTGATGACCCCCAGTGGCCTACCCTCGGTCTCTTGACCATACAGGCACCTGCGGGTTCATCTTTTAATTTATCTTTTAATTCATTAAATAAATAAATAAATAAATTTTTAAAAAAATGAGTACCCTTATCAAATATATCGTATTGTAAACCTTTAAATAATAAAGAGTCTTGAACATACTCCTGGATTCACGCTCCTTTGTTAATAATTCTATCTTTTAATTTTCCTTAAGTCTCTTATATTTTTGGCTTATTTCTTTTAATAAGAGGTAAATATATTTCTTCTTCTTAGTAGATAAGGTCATAATTAAGTGTTATTTAAAATTGTAACATTCCCTTTAAGCAGATTTGTCCCGGAATTAAACATGGTTAAATGCTTCGTATTTTTTATTATTAAATCATGAAGACAATTAATAGGCAAATGTCTTTAAACTTATCCTTGATATGAAAGGGTTAGATTTACTAGAAGAATTAATCAAGATGAAAAGTTTGCACAGGATATTGGATTAATCTGGTAGTCAATATAAGTTGAAGTTAGTAGAAGCACATAACTGGAACAAAAGGGAGGGCACATAGAGTATTTGTGGTGGGAAATCACTTTTGTTTAAAAACATTCATAGAGGACTGGAAAGGGGACTGTTAGTAAAAGAAGGGACAGTGATACCCTACCCTACCACACCTTTCATAATCATCAATGAAATTTCCATGAATGGGAAATTTTCAAGAGGGCACACAAATAATACAGGCAATTCTCCTACTTGCTCTTCACACTTTGATTACTCTGCAACTATAGGGGCTAGGTGTTTTTCACCTAGCAATCTCTCTCAGGACAGCCGAAGATGATGAATTACAATATAGGTTCGTTCGAACATCATGGGATTCATCTGCAATCATTGGAATTTGTTGCGTTCTTTGCTTTCTCTCTGAAGTCAATACAATGATGGATTCCGTATCAATATTATCAGTGAGGGATGAATTGGGGACGAGAAACCTTCCTCCTTTACCGGGGTTGGTGACCCGTCTACAGGGAAGATCAGGACTTCTCTTCTTTACTCCTTTGTCATCGGTCAAACATCATGAAGCTTGTCTTTGACTGAGTCTATGATCTCATCTATGGCAATCTCACATTCATTCAGTCTTTCTTAAAAATTTTTCTGTTCTTAAATAATATTATCCTATAACAATTGCGGTATAGTAGCCACCAAGATTATTATTTGTGAAGTTGAGAATCACTTTTTGGAGACATAAGTTTATTGGTAAAACAATTTCCCTCTCCCTTCAAAATTAAATAATTGTAGTGTCGATAACATTAATATCACCGAAACAAAACACACATCATTGTTATAAATATAATAATAACCAATTTCCTAAAGTTCACAAACAATTCGAGCAGATTTGCATAAAATTAAACTACTTTTTTTTTTGAAGTAGAGGAATGGTACTTTGGACGTTATAGCAGATGACAATGCTGCTAACATCTTAACAGAAAGAATACCAAACAGTGTCATAATCAGTGCATCAGTTTAAGTGAGTGAGTTTTATTTAGCTCGGACTAGTTTGATATTAGAAATAAATAATTTAAAATAGTAACTCCTTTTGATTAAAAAATAGAAAAAATAAAATAAATCTTAAAAACAATTGATAATGAAAGTCACGAATGTGGAAAATGAAATAATGAAGTGGACGGAAACACAGATGAATCGAAGGTCTTGTGGAGCATATTACATGTATGTAGATCTGGATGAAGCAGACGAAAACAGGTGAAAAGAAGAAACTCAGGAAGGTCTAGGGAGAATGTGGCCTACTGGGTATGATGTCAGGCCTGGAAACGAATTTTCGCGAGTTCAGATCCAGTTTCGGCTAGCGTAAGCTATCAGGTTCAAGTTTTCAGTTGATTTGTTTCATGTTCAAATGTAATCATGTTACAAGAATAGCACAGGAAAAAACACAATAACAGGAAGAAAAACTACGATGAAAGTCCAATGATCAGGAACGTTGATAACAATTTCAATAGGAATTGAAACAATAAAAAAAAACATTTTTCGGGATATTTTATCCCGTCTTCAGTTTATAAAAATTTTTTGAATGAAATTTCCGTTGGGATAAAATATCCCGAAAACGTTTTTTTTATTGTTTCAATTCCTATTAATATTGTTATCAACGTTCCTGATCATTGGACTTTCATCATAGTTCTTCTTCCTGTTATTGTGTTTTTTCCTGTGCTATTCTTGTAACATTCTCCCTAGACCTTCACCAAGACCTTCCTGTGTTTCTTCTTTTCTCGCCTGTTTTCGTCTGCTTCATCCAGATCTACATAATACACTCCACAAGACCTTCGATTCATCTGTGTTTCCGTCCACCTCATTATTGCATTTCTCCACATTGGGTGACTTTCATTATCAATTGTTTTTAAGATTTATTTTATTCTTTCTATTTTTTAATCAAAAGGAGTTACTATTTTAAATTATTTATTCAATATTACAACTCCTACTCTTATATAATTGATATTAGAAAATTAAAGAAAAGAAAAAATAATAATAAATAAAAACAAACAAAAATACTGTCAATTGAGGGATTAGTAAAGATGGAGAGTATATTTGTTTTGTTTTATAAATTACTTAATGAATGCAATGATAATGTCACATTCAGTTACTCAACAATGTGACTTGATTGTGTTTCAAGAACGCTTTTTTTGACATCATGTATCAATGTCTACATGACACTCTTCATGTGATTGTTAATCTTTTACATGTTTTAGCCTAATAGTTGTACATTTTTAACAGCATATGATCTCTGTAATTATGATATATCCCAAATAAACTAAGAACAGTTTTTAATAAAACATTAACTGTACAGTATAAGATTTTAAATTTCTTTAATTAAGACTCTGGATTGGATTTTAAAGGTTTTTAATTTGAAAGCATCCATGTTATGTAAAAAATGAAGAGGTTTCCCGTATATTCATGCATATTTCATATTTAGTAAGTTGACATAGAGTCAAAACTGGAGGTCGCATTATATATAAACAAATATGGTAATATTTCATTAGGAGGGTGATTTCTTTTAATTGGAAGAATAGAAACTTATGAATGGAAGAGAAGAATACAGATGTCAAGTTTAGTGCATTAAAGAGATATTAAGCAGATATAGAACAAGCCATTTCAATCTAAGTTACCATTTCAAATTCAAGATGTGCTTAATTTGGATTTATTTGAGCTTGAGCCCTATTCCTAACTTTTGCATAACTGTAAATAAAGTCAATTTATTCACTCATCACCAAACCGAAATAGATAATTACATTTAATGCATTCATCTTCTTCTTATTTTTATTTATTAGGGACTGTTAACATTTTTACCACTCTGATCTTTCCTTTTGCACAATTCTTTTTCAATTGCTCTGAATATAATTGGTATGCTGGAAAAATGTACCAAATCTAAATTTTAGGCAAATGGACTTACTGTGCCAAACACCTTAAAATTATCATATCTGTACAGGAAAAGATGATCTAGTTTAGAAGATAGCCTCCAAGTACTGGAAAATAAAGTTACTCAGTTTGTCCACTAACTCATTTATCAGAGGGAATTTAAGTTTAACTGCCTTTATCTCAGATTACTGAAAATTGACTTGGTCAGTTTTTCCAGTATACTGGCGATATATCTACCAGTGATTTAAAGTTTAAGAAATATAACTTACCTTTATTATTCTTAGGTGGGGAAGGAGCACGTCTCTTCTGCCCTGGCTTCTTAGGTGAGACAATTACTGAAACAGGAGTGGGAGACACTTCTACATGATTATTCTCAAAATGTCTCGATTCAAAGGATAGCCTTTCAGCCTCCTTAAAATCTTTTAATTTTGCAACTTCTTTTCTAGCCAGCCATCCTCTAGTATCTACATGAAAAAAAAAAATAAAGAATATTAAAAGCCAAAAATATATTTTTAATGTCAACATCTTCCAGCAGTCCTTCCCCATACGTGTTTAACAAAAACTGTTTAATTAAATTTGTACCTTGTTTCAAATCTAATATCAAAAACAAGATGCAGATGACTCCACTTATAAGAGCACAGCCGGGAAATTGAAAAAGCACTCTTATAAGCGGATTGCTTAACTTAGATAAAAATTTGTGTCTTTTTTAACGCCTGTCAGGTCAGAGACTTGAACTCAACTAATGAGTCCCTGGACAGTATCAGTCAACGACGGTATTTAACAAGGGAAGCCCTCATTGGGTAGCAACCAATGTTAAGTGCAAGCAGCTAGGATCGGTGTGTATATGATCCCCGTTTGTCTTTATACATAATTTAATTGACATTGGAACCAAAAATAAGGTAGTTAGCGACTGATCCTCATGAAATCAACTGGAAATGTAACATCTAGTCCCATTGGTTTCTAGTATTTAATGAGCCATTACTGTGCCATTTAATGAGCTACTAATTTTATCCTCCAGCAGGTCAACATAAATTGATAAGATAACTGCTTTTCCTACATTTATGTTCAATGTTTTATTAACTCTTTAACCTATTCCCTCTGAAACTGTGATAACTGTCTTTAAACATTTTTTTTTGCTGCGGTATCACGGTGATCTGTGAAGTCAAGCTGGAATCAATCCTTTTGTATTATGTACACTCACTCATATTTAACATTTAATAAATATAGTTTTAATAAATATAGTAATGTTTGTTTAATATACACTCACTTACCAAAAGTCATGGCACACCCTTCCAATCAGGTTCCCTGTCCGTAATGAGACAGATCCCGCTGCTCCCATTCTCGGAATGCAGGTGCACAGGACTCCTTGATATCACACTATCATTATAAGCAAAACTAGCTGCAGAAATGGCAGCACGCTAAGAGCTATCCGCATTTGAAAAGGGGATGATTGTTGGTGCCAGATGGATGGGTGCCTCATTATCAGATGTAGCCAACAGCCTGCAATTTTCTCGCACAACCGTTGCAAGGGTCTATCGAGAGTACACCCAACAAGGGGTTACAATCCAAGTTGGACAGAGGACAGGCTGCCCACGCCTCATTGATGCCAGAGGTGTTCGCCGGGTCACCCGGCTTGCAACTGCTGACCAAAGGGTGACGGCGGGCCAAATCACCATCCGGTGCAACCAGGGACATCCCACAACTGTGTCCGTCACGGCAATTCAGCGAACCTTGACAGCTGCAGGCTTTGGGAGCAGGAGGCCACGACAGGTGCCACTCTTGACAACTGCACATCGTCGGCAACGCCTAGCCTGGGCCAACCAACATCAACATTGGGCCGCTAAGGACTGGCAGAGAGTTGCCTGGTCTGACGAGTCACGGTTTCAGCTGTATCGGGCCTATGGCTGTGTCCATGTCTGGCGCAGGTCACACGAAGCCATGGACCAAGCTTGTCAGGTGGGGACCACTCAGGCAGGTGGAGGCTCTATACTCATCTGGGGTGTTTTCTCGTGGTCCATTGATGCATCTGACATCCACTCTGCGTGCTACTTCCTATGTTGATCTGCTTGGGGATCACCTGCACCCCTTCATGAACGGTTTTTACCCCGCGGGCGACGGCATCTTCCAGCAAGATAATGCGCCTCCACTCACAGCCCTTGTGACACGGCAGTGGCAGGAGGAACATGCTACCAACTTCACGACAATGAGTTGGCCTCCACGTTCCCCAGACTCCAATCCCATTGAACATTTGTGGGACGTCATCGAATGATCTGTCAGGTCGTCACCAACACAACTGGTAAATGCAGCATCGTTATGGAGTGCAGTGGAGGCGGCATGGCTTGCCATGCCTGTAGATGTGTTCCAGGGACTGGTAGACTCTCTTCCACAATGAGTCGCCGCCGTGCTTGAGGGGGACCACAATGAGTCTTCCCCGTTATCCGCTTGAGGGGGACCAACATGTGCCATGACTTTTGGTGAGCGAGTATATACTGACCTTTGAATATTTGTACTAGCTGTATTGTTATCCTAAGCTTATTTAATAAATTACCTCCGTGCATCCGCATTGTATGTTATCCCAAAGTTCTTTATCTTTCTATAAAAGCCGTAAAACCAGACTTTGGCAGTGAATAGTTGGGAAGAAGGTAAACGATTTGTACATTGCCTACCTCTCCATACATTATTAATTAAAATCAAATGTAACCCCACAATCTTCATTTTCGTATAAATATCAGTAATATATATATTTTGGAGGTGCCTAAGAATGTCACTGTTGATCATCTCTGGTCAATCGTGCAGATTTTCATTCCACTTTCTTCTATAACTTCTGTATCACACTGTACCAGATGCCCGTCTACTGGCTTACGATTAAAATTCATATCACCAGCACCAAACTTCGAAAATAATCTACTGACAGTTTCGTCACTTGTCATACAAGCATCCCATGCTCCATCCAAGTATGTAATCGTGCAAAAGCCTAGCCTAATACCACACTGCTCTATGACATTAATGTCTACACAACTATTCATACAACTACTGGAGAAACTTTTGGGCCAGTCCTACTTAATTTTTAGGGGGTTGTCGTTGTTTCTGCCATAATGTTACGCATCGTATGGCTCATGCAAAATAGCCTAAGAGAATCGGCCAATACTTATGAAACAACTCAATATACTGAGTGGCCAGATTATTATGATCACCCCATCAGTATTTCATTGGGCGACTTTTTGCCTTGAATACTGCAGCGATTCTTCTTGGCATTGACTCCATGAGATGTTGAAAGGGGGTGTGAGGAATCTGACAACATGCCTGATGAATAGCACTATCCAGTTGTGTGAGATTTGATGGTTGTGGAACCAACCTGATTGATGGCTCTTTCCACTTTGTCCCACAAATGCTCAAATGGATTGAGATCTGGTGATTGTGGGGCCACTTAAGCAAGGTAAAGTCTCCCTCATGTTCTTGAAACCACTCCTGCACAATACGATCCGTGGCATGGTGCACTGTCTTGTTGGAAGAAGCCATCAACATGATAGGATAACTTGATCAGTCACGATACTTAGATATGTTATGCTATTCAGACGTTGTTCCACACGAATTAAAGGGCCCAAATCATGCCAGGAAAATATGCCCCAAACCATAACATTGCCCCAACCAGCTTGAAGGTTTGTACTCATGCATGTGGGGGCCACGCTTTCATGCTGCTTCCGCCAAATTCTCACTCTGCCATCTGCATGCTACAACTGGAAATGTGATTCATCGAACCACATGAATTTTTTTACAATGCTTGACTGTTCAATCCTTGTGTTCCTGTGCGAACTGGAGAAGTTTTATCTTGTTAACTGCAGACAGCAAAAGTGTTCAAACAGGCCTTCGGCTTTCATTTCCCATAGAATGCAGTGTATGGCAAACAGTGTGTTCAGAGATCATTTGAGGGGATCCGTGATTAATATCTGCAGTCATTTAATGCACTGTTGCCTTTCTGTTGTCTTGTACCAGTCTTGCCACTCTCCGTTCTGCCTGAACATTGACTAGTCGCTGATGCCCACAACTCTAACGTTCAGACCCAGTGTTCCAGCTGACAGTCCAGTCTTTAAACACTTTAACAGCAGCTGCTCTCGACCATTTAACGACCGCAGCCATTTTGTTGATACTCGCTCCATGGCTCCAAGCACCAACAATCATCCCACTTTCAAAGGCTGTTAAATCACATTGTTTACCCATATTTTCAGAAACAAATCACTTCTACTGTTGTGGTAAACAATCTGCTTCCCTAATGGTCTGGCTCTCTAGCAACTTCAGTGTGAAAACATAGTAATCTGGCCACTCAGTGATATAATCAGGGTAATCATTTGCAGACACCCTGTAGAATTCACTGCATTTGTTCTACAGGGTGTCTCATAATTGGTGTCCCGTCTTTAGGTCCAAATAACAACTCAAGGGCAACAGATTGGGGGAAAATGAATATTGATTATTTGGTTTTAATGTCCCCTAATTCAGAATAAAAACATTTCGCATCCCTGGGGGTGAAGGGGTAAATTTTGAAAATTTTAATTTTGTAGGGGTAGGGGTTAGATCCCATGTGTTATTTAGAAAGTTGTAGAGCATCATGTAAAATGTGGGTTTAGCAAAAAACCCGGTGAAAAAATCTCATGCCCTGCCCCCTTTATCGAGTGGGTAAAGTGAAAGGTATGGCTAGCTAATGTAGACAAAAACAGAAAAACTCATTAGAAATTTATTAGTTATTAGAAAACAGTACATTTGAAAATGAATGAGAATGAATGATTCGTTACCCTGAAAAGCTAATGGTCTTGACCCCACTCGTATGCAAATTTGCTCAGCACGAGCAGTCGAAGAATGAGTGGCATCTCAGGGAATATCTTTTGTCTTCAGTTGTCAATGCTCCTTGTACAGTAGACAGAACGATCTTCAGTCTTCTATTTTTTCAATTTTTTTGTTTTGCTGTGTGTGGAAGATAGGTTGCTCACGTTGCTGTTTTTATTCACAATGTTTACCAGTTTCATCAATTACTGATGTGACCTGTACTTACTGTCTACTGTACAGTATGGCCAAAGCGTACACTTCTGAGCACTACACCGAGTTACTAATAATTTACGGCGAATGTGGTCGAAATGCTACTGAACTGCCCGCAAGTTTAACCGCCATTTTCCTCAGGCGCCTAGAGTTAATAAAAACACCGTTCTGCGCCTAATAAAACGTGCAAGTACCACTGGAAGGTTAGTAAGAAGTGCAAAATACCAATCTCCACCTCGCTACGTAACTGCTGATGTCGAGATAGACGTATTAGCCTATGTAGCCGCTAATCCGAATGGAAGTTTGCGAACTGCAAGCTTGGACTGCTACCTACGTACCAATGGTAACAATTTATCGAATTCTTCGCAAGCACCATTTCCATCCGTACAGATACTTCCTTCTGCAAGATCAGCACCCAGGTGATGCAGAAAAGCGGGTCGACTTCGCAAATGCCATGCTTCTGAAGATAGATGAGGTTCCCGATTTCTTAAAACATGTATTGTGGACCGACGAAGCAATGTTCACTCTTGACGGAGTTGTCAACAGTCAGATTGTCCATCATTGGTTGGATGCTAATCCACATTTAGTGCGACCTCACCACCACCAAGTACGTTGGTCGGTAAATGTATGGTGCAGAATACTAGGCGACCAAATTATTGGACCTGTATTTATTGATGGTACCTTGAACACAGACTGCTACTGTAACCTGTTACGAGAACACGTGTTTGAAGAGCTTGACAATTTAGCTGCGGTACCTAACATGTGGTTCCAACAGGATTGTGCCCCTGCTCATAAATCTGCCTGTGCCAGGGATTTAATTCAAGCCACGTTTCCTGACCAGTGGATTGGGACCAATGGTCCAATAGCATGGCCGCCACGGTCACCAGATTTGACACCCCTAGATTTTTTCCTGTGGGGCTACTTGAAGGCTCATGTTTATGCCACTCCACCTCCAGATCAGGTGGATTTGCAAAACCGAATCATTCGCGCAGTCTGCTCTGTTACCCCTGCAATGTTGCGTGTATGCGGAGATAAGCACATGCAGCGTTTGCAGACATGCATTGTAGTCGATGGCGGCCACATTGAACATTTTGTTTAAATTTTTTTTTTATTTGATTTCCCATCAAGGTAGATGGGCCAAACTTTCGTTTTTCATTTTACAATTTCCCAATGACGTTTACAAAGACTGAAAACTGAGGAATGCTTCTCCATATGAATACCTCTACATCCGTTTTTCATTTCACATTTTACATTTTTTACATTTCCCATGTACAGTTTTCAAATTTCATGTTTTTCCTGGGGGGGGGGGAGGAAAGCCCAGTCGAGTTTATTAGCTTTTCAGGGTAACGACTCATTCATTCTCATTAATTTTCCAAATGTAGGCCCTACTGTTTTCTAATAAGTATGGTTTTTGTCCACATCGGCTAGCCATACCTTTCACTTTACCCATTCGATAAAGGGGGCAGGGCATGAGATTTTTTCACCGGGTTTTTTGCTAAACCCACATTTTACATAATGCTCTACAACTTTCTAAATAACACATGAGGTCTAACTCCTACCCCTACAAAGTTAAAATTTTCAAAATTTACCCCTTCACCCCCAGGGATGCAAAATGTTCTTATTCGGAATTAGTGGACATCAAAACCAAATAATCAAAATTCATTTTCCCTCCATCTGTTCCCCTTGAGCCATTATTTGGACCTAAAGACAGGACACCAATTATGAAACACCCTGTATAAACTCATGAAAACTTAGACTACAGTTATATTTATTTTCCACACTCAATTTATTCATAAAAATTGAGAAAAACCCCAACGAAAAACAAAAACAGAAAAAATAATAAAAGAATATTAAAAAACACCCACCCCTTCCCTATTTACATTGGAACTAGCCACATAAAAAGTGGCAAAAATTATCAAATCAATTTACATGTAAAAATATCAAATTAATTTACATTTAAAAATATTTCCATAATGGGCAACATTTCAAAAATATTTCACAAAGTCTTGACGTGTTGGAAAAAGTTCAGTCTCACTCCTCCAAGAAAGCAAAGCACACCAAAACGTTGAAAATCGAAGTAGAACATAATTTCTCCAGGAGCAATTCTGAAAAGAACTCTTGTAGAGGTCCTGAGAAAAATGTTGCGAAGAAAAGCCCATTATGAACAGTTCCAAATAAAAAATACATGCTTAACGTTTTCGAGTGCAATTGTCACTCATCTTCAGAAGACTGTAAGGTGGAATGTGATAAAAAACAAACTTAGAAACTTTAGACTACAGCTTTAGTTTTATATTAATCTTATCTCTTTAAAATTAGCAGTTACCAAAAAGTAAAAAAATAAAAAATAAAAAAAAAAATTAATGTTAAAATTAAAAATAATAATAAAATAAATCGAATTAAATTACTTCACTTACATTTTTGCATCGTAAGAACGCTTTCAGCAAGTTGTTCTTTTTCTTTACGAAATTGAATTTGTGCTAACCATCGTCGAATACATGCTTGAACTAGGACGACACTCCTGACTTGTTTTTCATATAATTTAGACAAATATTCAATATGATAATATTTAAGAAATACCTTGAGAAATGAACAAAAAAAAAAAAAAAAAAAAAAAAAGGATTTTAATGAAATATTTTAAGATAAAGATTTTATTTGCCAATTCTAAAAGAATGTTACTTTTGTTTTCCCAAGAGCCCAGCCATCCATCTTTAAGCGTATCAGTAACAAACGACAATTTTCTCTAGATGCAATGACTCTCTCATCAAAACCAAAAGCTAAAAAGCAGTACCTGTTTAAAAGAAAATAATTTTGTTTTAAAATATTTTAAAACCTAATTTAAAACCTATTTTAAAACCTTTAAAATAATTTTTGAAACTGCCGCACTAACAATATTTTTTTTTAATAAAGTCAAAAAAATCAGAATATTGGAACATCAGAAGTGCTAAATTTGTGTTTATTTTGATAATTTCTGTAATAACAATGAATTTTAAAAAATCCTTCATCTGATGACAAATCAGTCAAATCTGAAGCTATATTGTTTTTTTTACTTAACCCAATGATTACCGATTTCCTGATCAACAATTTATTTATAAATTGTAAAGAAAAAAACAATAAAAGTGAATATTTATTTATTATTTGATAAATGGGTTATATGTTTTATTACATAAGGCTGTCCTGTTTGCTATTAAGATTTAAAAAACTTCAGCCTACTCAGTCTTATTATACTAATAAGCAATAAAATCACATGGGGATCTATGAAAAGGTGTGACAGCATAGTCTTGCGTGTATCAACGCAAGCAGAGGACATTTTGAACATTTACTCTACTAATGCGTAACACACACATAAATAAAACAAAAAAAACCATTAATCCACAACAAGATTTATTAATGACCAGATATAAATTTTGGGAGCTACGCTCCCTTCATCAGTGAGTGAGTAACAAGAGAAGAAACCAGAATTTATAACATACAAAAACCAATTGGACAGCAGTATTATTAACAAATCACCAATCAAAAGAAAACCAATCCAAGAATATTTTCCATGTGAAACAACCCCGAACAGCCCTACCTGACCGTTATAAGAATCAAAATCTGAAAAAGAGCCAAAAGACAGGATCCCAATAGATGAGTGCACAGGTGTTTACAAGTTCAAATGTGCCACATGCGATTGTTTTTATATGGAGTAAAAAAATGTCTGAGTGAGCATATAGCTTGTATAACAAACGTAAAATTCAGTGTGTCATCTTTTGCAGATCACATTTTAAGGGAAAAACACGATTTTTCCACGGAAGTATTTGAAATTATTCACATGTACAAATGTACAGGTATTAAAACGTTACATTTCTTAGAGTCTATGGAAATTGTAAAAAACAAAGCAACCAATCAGCTCCTGAATAGTGACGATAGCCCTATGCCTGTGGCTGACTGCCTGCCCTTAGCAAAATTCATTACAAAATAATTTTTGTACGTGGGTTAACTTCTTCTGCCCAATTGAGCTGATGCAGACTCGAAGGTCAGGAATTCTCCTTACCATTAAACCATCAAATAAATTGGAGAGCTGCTCTGTAAATTGAGCAAATTTGTGAGTTCAAGGAAGTATATTTGGACACATTGTAACAGCTTGGTGGTTCATTGTCCGTGATAGCTCAATTGGTTAGAGGGTTGCCAGCGATAGGCAAGGTCCGTGGTTCGAGTCCAGGTCGCAGAATTTTCCCTTCCCCTTTCTCTTTGTATTCATGATATGTTTGAAGTATATCTTCAGTATATTATTATCTTCTCTTTCAGAATTTGAAAAAGTTAATCAGTTTTCAAGTTATCGTGCAAAGGGCAAATGGCTGAACAGATTAACACACAGCCGAACCGTGCATTCTTATAAGTTGCTTTTAGGTTGCTCCTAATAATTGGCAGAAATATAATTCTCTGATTTAGCTGATTCTGATCATAATCCCTGGTCAACACAAAAGTCTCTAATTATTATAATACATGAAGTATATTATAACGTAAGTATTATATTAAGAAATGAAAGGATATGTTAAATTATCAAATGAGGTCATAATTGTTTACCGGCAGATTTATTCCTAAATTGGCATCTTAAGAAGTAGCACACAATTTTTGGATGATCGTAAAATTTAAAGCAATTTAGTATTGATTTTCTATATAAACTCCAAATTATAGTGTATTTAGTCCCAATATAAAAGCTAAATGTAATGACTTGTAAGGTTACATAAGCATTTTCAGGTAATTTCAAATAGATAATAATAATAATATCTATAAAATTATTGTTGTTATTTAATATTCAGCTGTATATTTCTTATTTACACAAAAAAAAAAACAAACATACAAATTTAAATAGTTACCGTTTTAAGAAATCAGCAAACGGAATTCGATGAGAAAACCCATGTTGCCTAATTCGGATTGTTTCCAATACTCCAGTACACCTGAGCTGCTGTGCTACTTTAGTGCGGTTAAAATTGGAGGATGATTTTTCATCATTCGGTTTGATGCATCTTATAAAATGAGGTATACCACTGACCATTTTTTGAAGTAGGTCCATGAGAGAAAAACGGAAATAAGTTGCTACAGTTTGTTGAGCACGAGTTTGGCTAGTAAGACCCTGATTATGTATCTGAAATGACAAGTACATTTACAAATTATTCAAATTCACACTTCCATATAATCTTTAACAAGAAAAACATAGGAAAAAATTCTATGCTCTGAATTCAAACCAAGGACCACGAGTATTCAGCACGTCACCCCTACCAACTGGGTCACCATGGGTACAGTACAGTAACTCCCTAAAGACTACAAGGAACTCAACATAGAGGCCCAATAATAGGGAAGACAACTGACTTGCAGATCACAAATTCACTTATTATATGTAATTAATAATAATAATAATAAAAATTATAATATTTTTTTTACTGTCTCCTCACATAAAGGGGGAAAAAAATAGAAAAAATATTTTATCAACATTATTTCATTTATTTGTCAAATGAAGGATTATATTCAGAACCTCAAGTTGTTTCTGTTCATAGCACAGTGTTAAAATTTGAAAGTTGAAATAAGAATAATATGGGTTAAACCAGAGGTTACCAATGTTTTTCTTGCACTGACCATTGAAATGTAGGAAATATCAGTTTTCATCTGCCTCCTTAAAATTTTTATTATTTCCCAAGATTTTGCATTATATATAATTTGTATTATAAAAATGGTAACAAAATAAAATTCTGAGATTTGGTGTGATGCATGTGATTCTAGGCCATTGGAAGCGTACCCGATTCCCCTCAGCCCCATTATTCTGATCAACAAGCGCCCGATTGTTCTGGCACTCCTAGGTGGTTGCCTAGGATCACCTAATGGTAAAACCAGTCCTGCATTCAATCATACAGATGATGAATATCATCTTAAGGAATGCCATTCCATTCTCATTTCACATGTAGGCATAATTGGACTAGAGTTGTAGGTTATTGATGGGCATGGATGACAAATTCTTGATTGGAGAAAGGTCTGGTGAGCATGCTTATAGAGCACGAGTTAAACTAACTGCCCATCTCCCACGTCATCAAAAAAAGGGATCAGAAAGGCTATTGATTGTCTGGACATAGTCTGCAACATACAATGCCCCCTCCACAACATCAGACAAAGGATCTATCAGAGGGGCAGCAAGAGGCCTAGTTAACCCAGGCCTCACAACATTAGGGGCTTCAACTTGGTTTCTCATTATATTAGACCAAAATATAGGAGAAAGCAGAATGGGGTATGAAGCTCAAAACTAACCATAAGAAAGAAATTAGGGCGAGTAATGAAAAAATTTAATGGCAATGGAAACTCTGTTCTTTATTGAACAATTTGCCGTGAAAAAAGTAAACTATTGCATACATACATGTAAATTTTGTCCTTAAAATTAAATGTCATTTACCCTGTTCTCCTCTAAAGTCCATAAAGTTTCTGTGAAATAATTAAATGTTATACATAATCAAATAAATATTATTTTATAATTGAAAAACTATTGATTTTATTTTCTTTCCCACAATTTTATTCCCCTGAGTGGATGCCCCCTTACCGTGGGTCATGGGTTTGGGTGCTTCAGGGATTCTGTGAGCTACGCTGGTTGTAGCACGGCTACTTTAGGGTCACCCTTATCAGAAAGGTCATGGTTGAGAAGTGAGACGAAGAATATCCAAACAAACATATATCTCATGATGTCGACGAATGAGAGAATTCATACTGCATCGGGCATGGCGCAGGTTAAAGTCACCAGCGTTCGGGAGTTAGGCAGAGGCTCTCGTTCAAAAAATAGTCGACAGTCTCCCGGCTGTTATCTCGGAGCAATGCCTCCGAGAAGCCCCACCAGTGCACTCGCTATGCGCTTGGGGAAATGGTCGGGGGCAGCGCATGCCTTTACCCAGGAGGAGAAACGGGTAAAGCGACAACGGGATCGGGTGCTGTCAATTGGCACTTGGAACATATTCTCCATGACAGGAAAGGAATCAGAGTTAGTGGAGGAAGCCAAACGGTATCGGCTGGATATCATAGGTATTACCTCTACGAAACGTCCGGGTTCTGGAACTGTGGACTTAGAAGGAGGGTGGAAGCTTTTCTACTCTGGTGTCGACCCTTACATGACTGCCCAGGCGGGAGTGGGTATACTCACAAGTCCCCGGCTGGCAGATTATGTTGCAGATTGGACCCCCTTAGGTGGAAGACTGTGTCTCCTGAGGCTTCAGATAGGGAAACGGTCTCTCTCTCTATTCGTTGCATATGCTCCGAATGCAGTCACAGAGTACCCACTTTTTCTAGATGAAGTTCATGCTGCTCTTAGCAGGAGAGGGAGTGCAGATTCTGTCATCCTGATGGGCGACTTCAATGCACACGTAGGAGCTGATGACCAAACGTGGAAAGGCGTGATTGGGAGGAATGGTGACCCCGATTTAAATGCGAATGGGAGGTGCTTGTTGGATCTCTGTTGCAACAATGGACTTTCCATCACTAACACCTTCTTCCAGCACAGGGATGTCCATAAGTATACCTGGTACAGGGATGCAATGGACCAAAGTCACTGATTGATTTTGTAATTGTTTCAGCCGACTTATTCTGATCAGTGTTGGATACTTGTTGTCTGCACTTTGCGATTCTCTGAATCCATGCCAACCAAGCGAAATACTAAGTTCAGACAAACTTGGCGCATCAAATGGGAGGCATTGGAGGATAGAGCTGTGAGGAAGACCTTTGCAGATAACATATCTTCAAGTTTCAAAGAACTACCCAGTGATCGTGGTACTGTTGAAGAGGAGTGGCAGTTGTTTAAAACTGCTGTGATTACTTAGGCTGCATTGTGCTGTGGTCGTAAGCGGCTGAGTGTGGCGCAGGGCAGTGAGAAAAGGACTGCGTGGTGGAACGGTGAAGTCCAAGAAGCTGTCAAAGCAAAGAAGGAAGCCTATTTGCTATGGCTTGCAAATAAGTCAACTTCAAGTCGAATGCGGTACACTGAGGCACGAAAAGCAGCAGCAAAGACAGTATCAACAACTAAAGCCAAGGCCTGGGAGAAGTTTGGGGAGAAATTGGAGGCAGACTATGGTTCGGCAAACAAGGTGTTCTGGCAGACCGTGCGCCGTCTCCGTGGAAAGAAGTCTCTTTCATCACAAACTATTAAGAGTTCAGATAGGAGGCTTCTGAAAACGGAGGAGAGCGTATTGCAAAGGTGGAAGGAATACTTTGCATCTCTTCTTAATCCGGTGACAACAACAACTGAGGCATACGAGGTGCACCTTGGAGCGGAGAATAGTCACGGTAGTATCACTGAAACAGAAGTCAGATGGGCAATTAAGTCCCTGAAGACTGGCAAAGCTGCAGGTGATGATGAAATCCGGTCCAAGATGTTAAAGGCCTTAAATCAGGATGGTATCCTGTGGCTGACTCGAGTGTGTCAGATTGCTTGGATATCTGGACAGGCCTCTAAGCAATGGCAGACAGGAATTGTGATCCCTATCTTCAAAAACGGACATCAGAGAGATTGCAACAACTATCGAGGCATCTCTTTGCTCAGCATTCCTGGGAAAGTGTACGCTTAGTGTCTGAAGAAGAGAAGTCGGGAAATAGTCGACTCCAAACTGTCGGGGGAGCAGTGTGGTGTCCGACCTGGCCGAAGCACGACGGATCACATCTTTGCTCTAAGGCAAATCTTTGAGAAATCCTGGAAGTATGCAAAAGAGGTCTACGCTTGCTTTGTGGACCTTGAAAACGCATATGACAGAGTTTCTCGGGAGAAGCTCTGGCAAGTGTTGCAAGAGTATGGAGTGGATGGGCAATTACTGGTTGCTATCATGTCTCTGTACGAAAGCTCTGAGATGTGTGTCCGGATAAATGGCATTAAGTCAAGACCGTTCACCGTGGGTGTTGGACTCCGCCAAGGGTGCGTACTGTCGCCCCTCTTGTTCATTATCTTTATGGACTGGATAGACAGGGGCAGCCGAGGCGATGAGCGTGTTTGTGTGGGCGACTGCCTGGTGGAGAGGTTGCTCTTTGCTGACGACCTTGTCCTCCTTGGGTCTTCTCGCACGAACCTTCAGCATGCACTAGACCGGTTTGCAGCTAAATGTGAAGAAGCTGGGATGAAGATCAGTGTGGCTAAAATCGAGGTTCTGGTCCTTTCAAGACAGCCTGCTCAGTGCGCTCTCCATGTTAGGGGAGCCTCATTGAGATAGGTGGAGAAATTCAAGTATCTCGGGATTGCATTCACGAGTGATGGATGGCAGGAGAAAGAATTGGATGCTCAGATCGGTGCAGCAAGCTGTGTCAGACGTGAACTGTGGCGATCCGTGGTAACGAAATGTGAGCTGGGTAACAAAGCCAAGCTCTCCGTCTTCAAATCTATCTTTGTCCCCATTCTCACCTATGGTCATGAGGCTTGGGTAATGACCGAAAGAGTGCGATCGCGGGTACAAGCGGCCGAAATGAGATTTCTGAGAGGTGTGGCAGGTGTTACCCTACTAGATAGAGTGTACAGCAGCACGATAAGGGAATCTTTAGGTGTTGAGCCGCTACTTCTCCGCATTGAGAGATCTCAGTTACGCTGGTATAGCCACGTGATACGGATGCCGCAAACTAGTCTTCCTAGGCAGTTGTTATTTTCCAAGCCGGTGGGTAAGAGACCAAGGGGTCGGCCTAGAACCAGGTGGCTAGACTACATGGAGAATCTGGGTTCGAGTCGCTTGGATATTACCAGGGAGGACATGCGCCTGATGGCGGAAGATCGCGATCCCTGGAGATCCTCCATAGGGCTGCTGCCCCTGCGACCCTAACAGATAAGCGGGTTTGAAAAGTAAGAAAAGTAAGTACAATTTTATTTAAAATTTTGCAAGGCTTCAAAAATTTAGTTGCCCCGAGCCTCACGTTTTCTTCGAAAGGCCCTGACGAGATGTGAATGAATAATGCAAGATACTGCAAGGAATTACTTTGAGAGGGGCCTGGTACACAACAGGTGTGTACACAATAGAACTTGCCTTTGATGAATACATATATGGATGTCACTCATGCTCAGACAGAAATGATTTTCATCACTGAACACTACCGTCTCCCATTCATTTCTTCAAATTGCCCATTCTTGGCAACATTTGAGGCAAATCTGACTGTGTTGCAGTTTAAATGGCAGTCTCACCAAAGGAATCTACAATCCTGCATCCAGTAGACTATTGTGAGCTGACAGATATGGTGGGACTGTGGCTCTGAAATGAGTGTTCAATCTGCTAGAGTGACCCTTGAATGGCACATATTTGTCCAAAAATCTGAACTGTCCTGAATCATGACTCTGGATGAATAATCCTTTCTCTTCCTACAGTCACCAACAGTCATGCACTACAGACACTTCTGCCCAACCCTCTGTAAAATTTGATGAACAGACCATCCTGCCTTCCGAAGGTCCACTAAGCGACTTCACTCAAAACCCAAACTCTGTTAGCTGGACAAATGGTGAATGGTGACGACTTCATGCACGTTCTTTAGCAGTACTGGGCAGCCTTAACAATTGCTGGTATTGGGTTTCATAATGGCCTGGCAAGCTCCTTTATACAACTGCACAGAAAACGGATTATTCCAAAACCTTGAAAATTTCATCATATGATAATGATCATGTTTAAGTTCTGTCTATATAAATCGGTAATGTGGCATCACTCCTTTTGGGTGTTCATTTTTCAATTGCCACTAGCACATGATACTGTCAATGAAATGTCATAATCAGTTAAATTAATTGTGTAAGAGAAAACCAAACAATCACATGGCCTCTGCAATGCCAATAAAGCAAATAAATTGACTTTAGGAAAACAGAATTTCATGATATTATTTTTCAAAATATAACAGTCTTGTCACATTATACAGGGTGTCCAAGAAGTCTGGTAACATGGCAGATATCTCAAAGCTGCTAGGTAGGCAAGATCTGATAAGTGTGGTTTATAGGTAATATGGGGGTGGGGAATTCATTGCCGCACTCAAATTTTGACACCCAAATTTAAGGAAAGAAAATTCCGAATGGTGTGCTTCACTGCAATTCATATGTGCTAGAAACCTCAGCCAACCTGGCTAGCCCAAGCTGACCCCGAGTGACTCTTTCTACCCCATTTTCTCAAAATCTTTCAAGGGGAAGGGTGTGATTAAAAATTGTTTTTAGACTAATGTGGTATTGCTCTACAGGGTAGCAACTGAAAATTTTTCTCTATCTTTAATAGTTTTCGAGTTAGCAAATGGATGACCTTAAATTTGGGGGTCAAAGTCAAATTTGAGTGCGCCAATGAATTCCCCACCCCCCTATTACCAATAAACCACACTCATCAGATCTCGCCTGCCTTGCAACTTTGAGATATCTGCCATGTTACCAGACTTTTTGGACACCCTGTATATTTATCCTAAGCATAAAAAAAATGTTAAAACTTATAATGATGGCACTAACCTTATTTGAGTTTTGAAAATTATCATCTGTATAATCAGGAGTAGACCTTGGACTGCTCTGAGGAGTGGCAGAATATAAATGCCCAGTCCTAGTCAGTGGGCTTTGAAACTGGGTGCATATGATATCATAACGAGACTGACGAAGTAATTGAATAACTTCTGGTGGAAGGAAGTTACGATTTTTCTCCAGAAAATTCTTCACATTATATGTCACCTGAGTTGTAAAAATAATGCTTCAGAGTCAATGCACAAGGAAAAAAAAATAAAACTTGCATATGATATAAATTATTAAACAAAAAATTTTTGAAATTAAAGTACCTTCCCAGCATAATGTTCAATAGTAAAATTTAAATCATTTGCTTTAGGCCTGTGATAAAATCTTGAATGAATATTGTTATGGCATTTCTCTGAAAGCCAAAAAAAAAAAAAATAGGCATATACTTTTTTTATCCAAAAAGCATAATAATAAAGCAATTTCTAATTAGCAATTTCCCATTAAAATAATATAACATATAAAATATGCAATATTTTATTTAGTTAACGACTGCTGTAAGATGTCAGCAGCAGCCGGGAGCAACAGCTTAACGTGACCTTCGAAGCATGGGTCTATGCCGATTGGTCTAATGCCAATTGGTCCAAATTCTGATAGGTCTAAATTCCAATTGGTCTAAATCCTGTTTGGTCCAAATTCCGATTGGTCTAAAAGGAGACTAAAATAACTGAAAATTTTCCACTGAAAACGAGAAAATTTGAATTATTCAAAACTATTTTTCTTAATTGAAATAAAATAAACGGAGTGATTCAGATCATCCGTACCAGGCGTTTTTCTTGAAAAATACGAAAAAAATAAATGAGAAAATTAACTTGAATATTTAAAACTTTTTTCTTTTAAGGAAATAAAATATACAGTGAATAAGTATAGTTTACAGGAGTATTCAGAGCACTCTTTGAACAATTAAATGCAGATGTGATCCTTAGATAAATATAATTTAAAAAAATTTTAAATGAATATACAAGTTTCAAGAAAATGACTTTTGCTTATAAGTATTTGTACATAAAAAAGAGAAAAAAATATTTTCTATGGGCTGAAAAAAAAATGAGAATTTTATATACGTATATAAAAGATTAAGATATTTCATTTTTTTAAAGTTATTAATAGCCACATATTTACTATAGCTACTTAGAGAATTTACTATTTCATACATGTATTTGGCACAATGATGTCATTTGCTATATGTATGCCTTTTACAGGGTGACCCAAAAAAACGGGAGCTTTTTAACAATCCAATAAAACCAAGAGCGATGGAAGAAAAACATTTTATTCATAGTAATTGAAACCTGTATGCTTGCCATTTACGAAACATTACTGGAATTTATCATTTTTTATGTCATCCTCCTGTACTAATGCATTCTTGAAATCTGCTGTTGAGATTCCTCACTGACCCCTGCAACATCTCAGCTGGGATACTGTGAATTTCATCCTGAATTCTCTGTTTTAACTCATCCAGAGTTCTTGGTCGAGTCGTGTATACTTTACTCTTGAGATAGCCCCACAAGAAAAAATCACAAACGGACAAATCTGGCAATCTAGGGGGCCAGGGAACGTTACCGAATACTGGGATTACATGGTTAAAAACATTTTTATGGCTAACACATGCTGTTACCCGTTCCACTGACCCATGGTTACTAAAATGGCAAAGTGTTTACTTGCTCAAGGTCACTATCCCACAGTGCTGCCACCTGCTCGAGGCTGCCACTATGTATTTCAAAAATTCCCATTTTTTTGGGTCACCCTGTAGTATCCAGCCTCCATAGGACAACCCTTAAAAACACTTGGAAGTTTGGTTATGGGGGCTATGTTCTCTCTTGCAATCTCAATGAGGGGATTCTGTATTTTGGGAATTTCCCCGTGGGGATTAATCCTACCTTCGTGCTTTTTTCAGTTCCTCCCCCAGAGAGTGTCTGAATCACCCTGTATATTTTATTTCAATTAAAGAAAATAGTTTGAAATAATTTAAATTTTCTCTTTTCAGTTAATATTTTTCCTTCATTTAGTCTCGTTTTAAACCAATTGGGAATTAGACCAAACAGGATTTAGACCAATCGGAATTTGGACCAATCGGTGTTAGACCAATTATCCTGAATGGTGGGGTATGGAAATCCACTGGTAGTCACCCATCCAGTGACTGTTCTGATAATGTTGCACAACTCCACTGATCGTTACCGAATTCCAATAACACAACTGAGCTACAACCACCCATATACAGGGTGTTCCAAAATTTTTAGACAACTTTTGATCATTATTTAAAAAAAAAAACTATTTCAGATAGAGGCAAATGGTTTTCCACAAATTGTTTATCAACTCAAAAAGTTTTTTTGATGGAGCATTATAACACTAGATGTCGCCGCACCTTCCTTCCTGTGACAGTTTCTGGAAAATGGTGACTAACGTAGAGAAAGGACAATGTGTGGCATGGTTTATTAAGATTGAATCTGGAATACCAGCTCAAAAGAATCTTAGGACACAGTATGGAAAGACCTCACCAACTTGAGACCAAATTGCAAAATAGTATGAACAGTTCATGACCACTGGAAGTGTTCAATCAAGGAAATCAACAGGTCGACCAAGCACTAGCAACGAGGCTGTGGATCGTGTTCGGCAGGCTTTTCAACACAGCCCTCTTAAGTCGATCAGATCAGCAGCCAGACAGCTCCAGATTCCTGGAACAACTGTTCACCGTGTTTTACACAAACATCTTAAACTTTATGCCTATAAAGTTCAACTTGTGCAAACTCTGAAACCAAGTGATAAACCACAGTGCTGAGCATATGCTGAAGAAATGTTACGACGAATTGACAGTGATGAAGATTTTTTGAAGTCTATTGTGTTTTTAGATGCCTGGTAAGGTCAATCGTCATAATATGTGGTTTTGGGATCACAAAATCCCATGAAGTTCCTGAAGTCTAGCACGACAGCCCAAAGGTCAATGTGTGGTGCAGGATTTTACATGATCGAGTAATTGACCATTTTATTTTATCGAGCCAACCGTTAACTCCACCAACTACCTTGACTTGCTTGAACAATACACATTTCCACAACTTCAGGACAACGAACCAAACGTTGTCTTCCAACAAGATGGTGCCCCTCCTCACTGGGCGCTAAAAGTCCGAGATGCGCTTAATGCTGAATTCCCTCAGCGATGGATTGGGTGAGATGAGCCTTTGTTGTGGCCACCTCGTTCACCTGACCTGACACCTCTGGACCTTTTCCCTGTGAGGTACTCTTAAGGACAAAGTGTACAGTACAAAAGTGAAAAGTGTGGTGGATTTGAAGTCCCGCATTGTTTCTGCAGTTAGTTGGTACATGAGGCGATGCTGGCAAGAACATGGCCAGAGGTTGAATATCTTTGGCTATTGTCCATGCAACAAATGGTGCTGATATTGAACTTTACTAATATACCAAAAAAAAAAACTTTTTGAGTTGATAAACAAATTGTTGAAAACCATTTATCTGTATCTGTAATAGTTTTTTTATATAATGATTAAAAGTTGTCTAAAACATTTTGGAACACCCTGTATTTTATTTACTTAAAAAAATGCTCATCCAAACATTGGCTCATGCATTCATGTCTTTGAAAATTAAATGTGAAATACTGTACTAGCTATTCTCATATACTTACCAATAAGAGATGCATCTGTAGATTTTGGAAAACGTGATTCTTCATCAAGCAGTGATAAAAGCCCCATTGGTTTCACAAGAAACATATCCAAAACTGGGCGATTATCAGAAAATTCCACAATATCAACAGCAATCCCTTCACTCATGTATTCTTGCTAAGAAATATCAAAACATTTTTATCGTTTTACTATCATTAGTTTAACTATGTACACTGCTTGCCATGGAAATCGCTACACCATCTTTCCATACTAGAAATTTTTATGAAAAAATCATAGGCAGACAGAAGATTGTATAAATGAGCAGCAAAAATTTGGTTAGGTTAGATAAGAAAGAATAAGAAAGTTAAATCCAATTCAAAAGCTGTTAAATGCATTTAAAAAATTCAAAATTACTGAAATAATATTAAAACTAATGAAAATCTGACCTGTTCCCATGCAAAAATATGTTGATTAAAATAATACTGAATTTGTTCATTCGCAATATTTATACACAGTTGTTCGAAGGAATTTTTCTCGAAATTTTCAAATCCAAATATATCTAGAAGACCAATACCAAAAGCTTCACCACTACGAAAATGAAGACAAATGAATAAATTATAGTAACAATTAAAAGAGAGAAAGAAAGATGCAGAATGAATGACAATACTTACTATGCCAGTCTTCCAAAAGATAATAACCGATTAATACGATTGACTAGCCAATCAAACAATCTGCCATACAGGGCTTTAGCCATAGCATCACGTGTACTACCTGCTTCTCTTAATGTGTTATGACGATGGATTATTTCACCTCTAGTAACAACGCTGTTTGTTGTTAAAGCCTGAATTAAATCTTCTGCTTGAACACCTAGCAAACTTGCCACTACAAAGAGAAATGAGCAAATAGTGATGTGCAGACTGAAAATTACAGAGGTGCTTTACAGGCCGAAAAAAGCCAGGAAATGCCGGGTGCCCATAAAAGATTTATATCAACAGTATTTACTAAGTTTTGAATGTAATATCATCATCAGATATCATTTTCAGCATGTTACAAAGAAACTCCAAACTTTTAGCTGATATTGCAGAACAGCTAATAGGAGGCACCGGCATCAACAGAACAAAAGATGGTATTTACCATAGAGAAAGCGCAGTGTATAGTATGGTTATCCAAACAAAATCATGATCACTGTTCAGAGGTGATACAAGTTAACTTACGGTAAACAACCACCAGATAAAGTTCAATTAATGCCTGGATGAAAATACTGATCCAAACTCCAAAAAGGTTTTCATCCAGGGTATTAATTGACCTTTTATCTAGTATTTGTTTACTGTAAGCTAATCTGCATCTCTTTTGAACATTGATCGGTGATTTTGTTTTGGACAGCCATACAGTACACTGTATTTTCTCCAGGATAGACACCATCCTTTGTTTTGTCAATACCAATACCTACTATGAGTAGTTTCTGCAATAAGCAAAATATCAGATAAAACTTTTGGTGTTTCTTTATAACATGCTGAAAAAAATACACAATTTTGTTATTACATTCAAAAGTTATTAAATATTGTTATGGTGTAAATCTTTCATGGAAACCATGGATAACTAGGGAGACTACATAGATAACTTAATATAGGTTAGAAACAGGTAGGTAAATTTCCGGAGATTTTTGGAGATTAAAGTCAAGAGTTATATCTGAATTATCTTCATAATAAAGCAACGTGTAGCTTAAATAATAAACTTCATTATATGCAGACCTCAAGCCTTTAATTTATACAGTAGGGACCTGTTCAAATTCAGTGTGGGCTCCCATATTCTTTTTCTGGTTTTTAAAACTTATCAAAGGCACCTCTCCTTGCTATTTTCGACCACTTATTTTTTGATCTCACAACACTTATGATATATGCATACATATTATCTGTTTGAAACTGCACAGAGGTTTCATTTTTTTTCCCTTCGAATTTTTGTCTACTTTTCCATCGTCAAATGCCAGTGCGATAGTGAAGTTTCAAAAACAAAATGGAGACAACTAATGAAAGTTATGGCTACTTTTAGCTTGCTGCGCTCACAATCATTCATGATCAACATGAACACTACCTCTAAAAATGAAGTTTACTACATTTAAAAATTCTCATCTTATCACTGTTTATTGAATGCTCAGAAAAGAATTTCAATTTTGTCTTCGGATTCAACTTTGATTTGCACAACTGCAATGGCTGCCAGCCACCATGCCTTCTCTTTTGCTCTGAAAGATTGCTGCAATGCTTTCTTAGTCATGTGCATGTAAAATTAATATTGAAAAATGAAATAAAGTTTCAACAATCAAAGCTTATCGAGTGGATAGTCTACATTTTTGAGATGCTGTTAAGCAACACATTGATCATTTCTTTCGTCATACTACATAATTCTTATTTTGATGTTAATTCTTCATAACTTTTTTCTTTTCAGATTGGCTTGCAATATTTTTGTAATATCTTTCAAATTTATAAAATAAATACAGTAAATCTTCTACTATAATGCACCCCTGTATAATGCGATTCCACTTTTAAAGCCCAAAAAAACAGTATAAATGCTATTCTCTTGTATAATGGATCCCTGTTTTTGAATCGCCGCGAGAAATAAAATATGCAAAAATATACAGGAAAAAAACCTCCTTATTTTTTACACTTTTTACGGTAATTTCGTCTGAAGTTCATCAGGACAGAATGCAACTTCGTCAGTCATTGCAGGGCTAATATTATCCTCTTACATAATACGGTGCCACAAATTTAGATGCTTTTTTTAGGCCAAAATTTTTCACATTATAGTAGATTTTTAGTACATGTAGTTCTTGACCTTCTAATGCACAGTCAACCTATTTATTTTATTCTACACGCGATTTGAACGGGTGGGGGGGGGGGGGAGAACTCACTCAAGTATGCCTTGATTTAACATAAAAATTAAATTCGCTGCTCCTGGCAACCGTATTTGACTGGGTCAATACTGTAGAAACAAAACATAATTTGGACCCGAATTGACATTGGTGTCCAAAACAAAATTGACAATCACAAAATGAAGACAAGCCATTTCAAGAAGTAAATATTAGGATACAGAAATTAGATATGCAAAGGAGTGTCCTAAATTAATTTTTACCTTGTTCACATATTTCAGGATTACTTATCAAACTGCTATCAGTATTGTCTGCAGCATGACCTTCTAAAAATGTGAGATCTCCAAGATTCAAAATGGCTGCTAAAATCCTCCATACAGTATCAATTTCCTATACATCAATTATAAAGAGAATGAAAGACAAGAATTTTACATTTCTCACCTTTAAGGTAAAATATATGTAATCTACATTTCTCAAATGTAATCAACCTATGCTAAATTTAAATTAAAACTTTCAGTCCATTACTATGTGACATATCAAGATATGCCATAACGATTGCACTGGACATGGACATGGAATCGTGTTGTAATTATTAATAATTGCTTCAGCCCATTAATGTTCTTAAACTGAGTGCAGATGCCATTTCCTAATACGTTAAAAAAGAAAAAATTTTTTGTTTTAATTTTTTTTGGCGTTCAACCAGGATCTGGCTAACCCTTTGTGATCACTACCCATGACCACCTCACAGACAGGATGAGCAACCATTGTTGGGAGAAGCAGGGAGGGGGTGGGGTTGCCATGGGTTGCAAGTTCTTTTTATTACCAAAAGTGAAATTTAAACTAAAAGGATTGTTTTGATACCATTGCTTAAGTTCTAACAGAAACACAAGCAAAGCTTGATGTGATTACTGAAAAAGACTTTCAGAAAGCCTTCCAGGAATGGCAAAAGCACTGGAACTGATGTATAGCTGCAGGAGGAAGCTATTTTGAAGGTGACAGTGAACATTAACCGATTTTCACAGTGCTAATCCAGAAAATTTTGGGTGGCACCTCGTACTGCTTTAATTTTGATATTACCCAAGGAGACACTTATTTGAAATTAGTATAAAATTTTTTTTTTTCTTTTTTCCTTTCTTTCAAGGATATTTATTTGGTCTTATTTCTTTCTTTATTTCTTTAGAATTGATTTACAGAGAGCCCTGGCCGGAACTTGTATAGCCAACTGGCCAACGTGTGAGGTCTCCAGTGAGGATATTGAATTACAGGTATTGAGTTTTAAATTATAACATAGGTTTGGAATTATATATCCTTTTAACAAAACTGACAAAATGGTAATTTTTATGGAAATTCATGCTGGAGTTGTTCATAAAAAAAAAAATCATGCAACTACTGCTGTACCATTTCAAATGAATAGACCCTTATAAAAACACAATTAGGTAATTTTATTTTTTCGCAACACTTACTTCACTGGTGAAGCCTAAAAGTTCAAATCCTTCTAAAACATTTTGAAATCGTTGGCAATTATAACGAGCAGAAAATTCATCTCTGCTATGTCCTTGAAGATACCTAAAACATACAACAATTAAAAACAAATGCCATTTAATATTGTTCTTTCTTTAAATATATTTTAAATTTTTACACATTATTGTTCTTATGTTTCAGAATAGCTTTTAACATATTATTGTAATTTTTTTTAATAAAGATTTTCATTAAATTGTTTAACTTTCTCTTTTTTATTCTTTACACAGTTAAAAATATTTTCCTTGTTTGGGCAATAAAAAAAAAACAAGAATGATTTTACTGCCATGGCAGATAAAAGGAGCACATTTTTGTGTCACAGCAACGAGACATCAGCCATGAGTACCTAGAACTAACCTGCATTTTAAAACACTTTAAATACAACTATATAAATATGAAACTGTATTGTAAATTTCTAAATAATTAAACTAACATAAAAATAGAATTTAAACAAATAAAACCGAAGACCCAAATGGTTAAATAGAAAGTGTAATAATTCTTTATATATTTGAATAAAAAAATTTGAAGCATTCAGTGTAAGAATCTATTATTTCCTCATATTCCATTGCTAAAATACAGGGTGTCCATAAAAGGTCCGACACATTTTATCTGTGTATTACCAAAAAACTAATAAAGATAAACAGAAACTGATTTCAATATAAGAAACAGTAACTGAAAAAGTTTTATTAAACCAAGTTAGTAGACCCCAACATGTGCTCCTTGGGTCACACGGAGGATATCCAGCTGATAATAAATTTCTTGCCATGTTCTTTTGAGCATATCAACATTCACCTTGTTAATAGCAACCGTGATTTGGCGTTTCAAATCTGTAATGTCCTTAACTTTTATCTTGAACACCTGGTCCTTCACGAACCCCCACAAGAAAAAGTCCAGTGGCGTAATGTCGGGTGATCGAGGGGCCCAAGAGATAGGTCCATCTCTTCTTATCCGACAACATGGAAATTTTTCGTCCAAAGCGATAAACCAATGCACTGTCCGTGCTCTCTCCTGTGGAGTAGCCATCTTTTGTTTTAATAACCCGGGTGTACAGTTCCCGCACTCTAGCAGTGAAATTGTGAAACAAAATAAAACTTTTTCAGTTACAGTTTTATATATTGAAATCCACTTCTGTTTATCTTTATTAGTTTTTTGGTAATACACAGATAAAAATATGGACACCCTGTATTTCTATGTACTCGTCTACGAGAGGTGTCCAGAAAATAAGTTCCGTTTATTTTTAAAAAATTGAGTGTTTATTGAAAAAAAAAAATGAAATTTACAAGAATTGTACTTCAATATACAGTATGTATTATTTTTCTATGTAATCCCCACCGATCTCAATACATTTTGTATACCTGGGAACTAGCTTTGAAATCCACTCCTTGTAAAAGCTTGCTTTTGTCCAGTTGTTGACTGCTTCCTTGGCCTCCTCATCAGAACTGAAGTGTTCTCCTGCTAATTTCTGCTTTAATTTCGGGAACAGATTATAGTGGGAAGGGGCTAAATCAGGGCTATAGGGTGGATGGGGCAGAACATTCCATCCAAACTGCTCAAGAAGCTGAGTGGTGACACGAGCGACATGAGGCTGAGCATTGTCGTGGAGGAGGCCGACCAGTAATCATCACGTGTGGAAATGATCTAACCAATTTATAGATATGTTTTACATGAATAATATTTCCTTCTTCTATAAAAATGTGAGAGGTCTCAAAACAAAACTAACTGATTTTCCCTCAGCAGTATACTCAAACTCATATGATTTTTATTTTACTTAGTGAAACTTGGTTGAATGGACACATCTATAATAGTGAACTCTTTGATGACCGATACTCCATTGAAAGATATGACAGATCAGCATCTATCAATAAAATGGATGGAGGTGGTGTGTTAGTTGCTGTTAAAAACAACATTAATTACTCTAGAATTTATTTTAACTCGGGAGTGTCTCTTATTGATTATGTGTTTTTAAAAATTAATCTAGGGTCAACTATATTTTTAGTTGCAGTAGTGTATATTCCACCCTATGCTTCTGTTCCAGACTTTAAATTATTTCTAGATAATACATCTTCTTTTGCGTTATCAGTTTGTGATAATTTTTTAATAGTAGGTGATTTTAATGTTCCTGATTATTCTACTAGCATTAATAGAACTTTTATTTCTTTCAAACATACATATTTAAACAATTTTATGCATAGTCTAAATTGTAGCCAGATTAATACCATCGCAAGTAGTTATGATGGTTTACTTGACTTAGTTTTTGTAAACTTTGCCAGATTTTCCTTATCATCCGCCTTTATCTATTGTTGGTGATAAGATTGGTATATTTGAAAAATTTGTTAACCTAACTCCACAGCTGAATTATAAAGCTGCCAATTTCCCTGCCTTGTACAATTACTTTTCCTCAGTTGATTGGTCCTTTTTTGAATGATTATAACTGTGTAAATGAAATGGTTTCTAAATTTTACAATATTGTACACTATATCATTTCTCTTTGTGTTCCTGTTACTACAAATAAGCGTATCAGGAATTTTTCGGTATGGTTTAGTCATGAAACAATACAATTGCTTCAATCTAAATATAAAACTAGATCATGAATGAAGAAAACTAATTCCTTTCATGACAGAGAAGAATTTCGTCTGTTAAGATCTAAGGCAAAGAAATTTGTTAAGCGTCATTTTAAATGCTACATGCAAAATGCCCAATATCATATAAAACATAATCCAAAGCTTTTCTGGAAAGTAATTAATAAGTTAAAAGTTTCCATAGCAAGTATTTTCCAAGTAGTCAACATCTTAACACGTGGTAGTTAGTACTCACATGTGAGCACATGTTATGATGTTGAGTGCGTAACTCGGAAACCACTCATTGAAATCAGTTCAAATTTTAACGGTATACACAGTTTTATATATCCTATTATTTCTTCAAACTTCAGTATCCTAGGTTATTATAGAAAGTGCGTTATTAACTTACTGATCTTTGTGGCGGCATTTTTATTTCTGTTCACATCTCAGTTATCATTCAAATTCGGACCCATCTTCATATGAACTTTTTTGCCTAGAATTGCATATTCCATCACCCCTATCATTTTTGACATGAAATTTAACAACACCCTAAATATACTCATGGCACTGTGCATATGACCAAGTCACACTGCTTGGAAGGTGAGTTGTAATGAGGCAGGCACGTTTGAACTAACAGAAAAAAAATCTTTTGGCTGCGCGTGCAGCCACTCATGCACCGCCTGTTTCACCTCCATGTCGGTCATGAACTTGTAACCACTTAAGAAGTCTTTTAGTGAGCCAAAGATGTGGAAGTCAGAATGCGCGAGGTCGGGAGAGTAAGGACGATGGGGTAGGCATTTCAGACACAAGTCCTGGATAGTCGCCACGGTCACCCGAGTCGTATGAGGTTGTGTGTTGTCATGCTGATGAGAACGCCTGTTGAGAGGAATCCGCGGCGCTTGGTGCATATAGCAGGATTCAGAATGTCATGCACCAATTCCCTGTAGATGGCACTGGTCACAGTCTTGCCCTTATCCATGTAATGTTTCATTATGGGATCCTTGTGGTCCCAGAACAAGGTCAGCATAACCTTTCCTTTCCTGCGAATGGCTGGCTGCATAACTTTTTCATCTTTGGTGATGTCGACTGTCGCCATTCCCTACTGGAACGCTTGGTCTGTGGTTGGCAGTGATGGACCCAGGACTCGTCTCCAGTCACAATCCGCTCCAAAAAGGTGTCAACTTCAAGTTCGTAGCGGCGCAGCAGCTCCTGGCAGGCATCGACTCGCCTCTCCTTTATTTCGGGCGTTAGCCAACGAGGGATCCATCTTGCGGCCACTTTCCGGTATTTCAGCTCATCATGGACAATATGCTGAGCAGAGCCATGACTGACCTGTAATGCCGTTGCAATATCATCGATGGTGACCCGTCTATCCTGCAGAATCATCTCCTCCGCCGCTGCAATCGCCTTGGCTGTCACAAGACGATGTGCCTGGCCTGGCCTCGGCACATCTGCCAAACTTGTTGTGCCGCTGCTGAATTTCTTACACCATTCGTACACCTGAGTCTGTGATACACATGCAGAACCATACTGTGCCAACATGCGTTGATGGATTTCTATTGGTTTCGTGCCTTCACTGTGTAGGAAATGGATCACTTCACGCTACTCTTCTTTGGTGCATTTCAACAGAGGGACCGCCATATTGGAAACGCCCCGTATGGTGCAGCTGCGTCACATGGGGATGCGGGACCAACGCCAATTGATGGCGGGAGAGTCCACGCACATGCATACCGGATCTAATCACAATGGCAGCAGTTTTCGATTTTCTACAGTGGTTTTCCGGTTTTCATTTGACTCAGCCTCGTATAAAGAACACTGCATAATCTTACGGACTGACATCTTTTAGATTCATTATTTCAATTATCTGCATTCTTATTTTTGTGCCAAAAGCTTTAATTTTATCAAGCTGAATTTCATTTAAGATGTGAAATTGTGATGTGTGCTATGGTAAACCAACTAAGACAGCTATCCCTAGCATTGAGGGTGCTCATCAGGGGTTCGGGGCCTGATAAATGAAGTGGACATGGACACAGACATGTGTTTAAGTAAACGAAACAAATCTTTAATTCAGTTAGACAATAATTAATAAATAAAGACCTTACAACATGGGATGAAAGAAAATTCATACGACTTTATCTAAAACAAATTACTACTTCTGTAACACACAGGGTATGCGCTAGAGTGGCCCCTCTTACTCATTCAATCATATGTTCGCCTGTGGTTGTCAGGGTATACCCTTAATATTCTATTCAAACTCTTATTGCCATAAAACTAAAAAATATATAAAATATAACTGACCTTATGATCTGTGGATACTTGTGTATAGATGAAGGAAGGATGCCACTTTTCCACAAAAGAATTTTAATAATCTTCATAAATGTATACATTTCAACTACCAGGTAGTCATCATCAGTATGAGTCGAGGTAACAAACAAGGAGAAGGTTTATATAGGAGTAAGAAGCCAATAAGGTGCAAAAGAAATTGCCACTCAAGAGTGGTTGGTCCAACTTAGCGGACCTAGGAGAGAGCTCTACAGAGTTTTAACAGAAAATACAGAAGAAAAATCAAAAAAAAAAAAAAAAAACAAAAGGAAGGGGAAAAGAGAAAAGGGGCCAAGAAAACCGTTATTTAGCATGGGCTAACAAAGTGTCCCATCGTGATAGATCAAGAGGTCCAGCATCATGATTCAGGAGTTTTTGTTCTTCGCACTTCATAATCTCCAGGGACTCCAAGAAATTAAGTCTTTTGTAGTCATCAGCCACATGAAGAATGTTGAAGTTTTCTGTCTTCATAACGTGTCCAGTATTAATTATATGTTCAGCATAAGCTGATTTTTCTGGTCTATAGTTTCTTACGTAGTCAAAATGTTCCTTTATTCTGGTTTCAATTCTTCTGCGGGTTTGTCCGATATATTTGTGGTCACAAGTGCCACACGTGATTTCGTATATCCCGGATTTCTCTGTTGTCTGGATTTTATCCTTGGTATTGCCTAAGAGTCTTCTCAACGTTTGGCTACTTCTGTAAACCACGTGAAGACCAAACAATCCTAGGATTTTCTCCAGGCCTCTAGTTAACCTCCTGTTATATGGGAGGCAAAAATATTTCTTCCTGTCCCGAGTTCCGTGAGTAAGGATTGTGGCTTCCGTAAGTTTCAACATGAAGTTATGCCTCTTAATTAATTTATCAACGGTTTCATTATTGGCAGCAGCAGCTTCTTTGATCAGGCGGAATTCCATGTTCCTTTCTCTCGCGTCATAGGGATATTCAATGCTTGGTGAATCATGTGGTTATACGCAGCCAGCTTGTGGCCAAAACAGTGGTTGGAATTGCTGTGGATATAGGCTGGTACGTAGTTAGGCTTCCTGTAGATACTGAAGACAAGTTTACTTCCCTCTCTATGCACCAGCAGATCCAAGAAAGGGAGTGAATTATTGCTTTCCCTCTCCACAGTGAAAGATATAGAGGGGCATAGGCCATTGAGATCATCTTTCAATTGATCAATATGGTCGATATGACAGACAGTAAAAATGTCATCTACATACCTATACCAGACCTTGGGAAAGTAATTAAAATTAGTACAGGCTAAATTTTCCAGATGATTGAGAGACAAGTTGGCTAAGAAAGGGCTCAAACTGCTACCCATGGGTGTGCCTTTTTCCATTTTGTAAAATTTGCTGTCAAACTGGAAAAAGTTGTTGTAGCAGCAAAGTCTGCTGAGTAGCAGCAAGTCTCTAACCTTAGCCAAAGGAGTGTCATTGTCGTGTAAAATATCTTCAAGAATGTTTATTGTGTCCTCGATAGGTACGCTGGGAAACATCGCTGTGACATCAAAGGAGACCAGGACGTGGTTGTCAGGGATGTTGAAAGATTCTAGTTTTTTGGTAAGTTCTAGGCTGTTTTTTATCGCAAAAGATTGTCCTGGTAATTTAAGTTTTTTGAATATGTTATTGAGATAATCAGCAATTCTACTTGTGGGGGAATCTGTATTGTCGACAATGGGTCGCATGGTACTGCCCGCTTTATGTGTTTTTGGGAGGCAATAAAGTCTGGGAAGCCTGGGGGTTGCTGGGGCATAAGTATTTAGTGTTGTAACCTTTGAAGATAGATTTGCAATCACCTATGCAAGTTTTGGTTCTCCTAACTAAGCTAGATAAGGGGTTATTTTCCAAGAGGGTGTAAGGGCCTTGGCTAATGAAGTCTAGCACTCCCTGAATGTAAGTAGGTCTATCCAAGATGACGATGTGGTTGCTTTTATCGTCTTTTACATAAAAACAATTTTTCCTTTTTAGTTTTTTAACTATGTTCCAAGTTTCTTTATACAAATGTGAATTTTTGTCTAATTCTGTTGGCTGGATATTCTTAAAAAGTTGAGTTCTACATAAAATTTGAAGTTCCTTATTTTGACTATTATCTAGGTGTTGTGAGCCACCACAAATATCACTTAAAATTGATATAAGATCTTCCTTATGGTTAGGTACCGCAAATTTAAGCCCCTTGTTTAGTATGTCTAATTCCTTGTTGGAAAAATTGGTGGAAGGCTTATTAATTACTAAGTTAGTAATGTGTGGCAAAAAAAAATCCAGACAACAGAGAAATCCGGGATATACGAAATCACGTATGGCACTTGTGACTAAAATATATCGGACAAACCCGCAGAAGAATTGAAACCAGAATAAAGGAACATTTTGACTACGTAAGAAACCATAGACCAGAAAAATCAGCTTATGCTGAACATATAATTAATACTGGACACGTTATGAAGACAGAAAACTTCAACATTCTACATGTGGCTGATGACTACAAAAGACTTAATTTCTTGGAATCCCTGGAGATTATGAAGTGCAAAGAACAAAAACTCCTGAATCATGATGCTGGACCTCTTGATCTATCACGATGGGACACTTTGTTAGCCCATGCTAAATAACGGTTTTCTTGGCCCCGTTTCTCTTTTCCCCTTCCTTCTTTTTTTTTTTTTTTTTTTTTTCCTTTTGGATTTTTCTTCAGTATTTTCTGTTAAAACTCTGTAGAGCTCTCTCCTAGGTCCGCTAAGTTGGACCAACCACTCTTGAGTGGCAATTTCTTTTGCACCCTATTGGCTTCTTACTCCTATATAAACCTTCTCCTTGTTTGTTACCTCGACTCATACTGATGATGACTACCTGGTAGTTGAAATGTATACATTTATGAAGATTGTTAAAATTCTTTTGTGGAAAAGTGGCATCCTTCCTTCATCTATCTTATTGCCATATTAACATGCCCCAACTGGCTAACCAAAGCAGGGCTCTGGGTCCTGATACATGCACTAATTATCAACATGATCACATAACCAGTGTTATGACTATCCAAACTGTCCACCAGTTCCAAATTTACAAGGCAACTCCAACACAATGGCATTTCCACATAGGCTCAGCTGGTCAGAGTGATTAACCCCTGTATCCCATAAGAACAACTTCTCCTTGACGTCATGTGACTCCTTTAATTTAGCCGAATTTCCTTCAGCTTGAGAGGGGGAATCACCGTAACCCTTCCCGGGTGTTGCACTCTGAACAGCTCCTACGCTAGCTGCATAAGCTTGCCTCATCCACGGGACAGCTCAAAGGAATGCTGATGCTCTCTCGGAGCATAATTCGCTATCGTCCCCGTATTACAATACCTGAGGGCTTGCAGCCATCATGTGCTTGCGTCATTTGCCCTTATGCCGAGACAACATGCATGCAATTAGTCTACTAAGGTGCCCAGGCCACTCTGCAGTTTGGGTAGGGCCGCCGAGAATTAATTCTTATTACTATGTCTTATTTGCTATTGTACATCGAAGGAATAACACAAGCTTCAAAATAGTTTCAAACTTTCAGTATCATTAGTGGGTTACAGGGGAAAATTTGTCATTAAAATAAATAGTGTTCGATCGACAGGATACGAGATGTGGATATTCAGCCAACTGTCAAGTACGGAACACAATTATTAACTCATCAAGCATGAAGCTAACAGTTACTGTTTTTCTCTTTACTTTCTTTCACTTCCTCGCGTTTGGTCAACGACTAGCAGGTAACAAATAAAATATACAACACTCACCACAGTTGTCATCACATAATTGACTGCATTACTTGATCTTTGCGCATTAGGAGGGTTGACGACATCTCCTGCACAACTCGTGTGTTCAGTGAGCAAAATAACAACAGACAGAAAACGCAAAAAAAAACAAAAAAAAAACTCATGTGCTCTTGAAATAAATATCATTTAAACTCTTAATCTATGCTCATTAATTCACAAATACTCTCATTGTCACTTTAAACTTTGACCGCACAGATAGGCAGAGAGTCTTGCTGTTAGGCTTAACGCTTTCGAACGTTTTCTCTCCCGTACAACCGTCCACACACACCAAAGTTTTTTTCAAAAAAAAAAAAAGAAAAAGACAGAATCCTCTTCTAAAAAACATCAAAAGACAACAATCAACCGTTGGGAGACTGACATTATCTTCTCGGAAATCCTCCGTGAAACAATGCCGGCTCCCAACAATTGTGAACCCTGTTGCATGCACACGCCAATGCAACAACATTTGCTAAAAGCAGGTAAGTTTAATAATAAGGTTAAACAACAATTCACCCTGTATAAAAATGCAAGAACATTTCACAACGTAAGTAAGAATATTATAAAATAAAGAAAATATCACATTGCTTCCACCGGGCCCATGTGACCCACTGACATGAAATGTCACAAAATCAAAACCAAATCACAATGATAAATTATTTAAAGTAGTTATGAGAAACAAATTATTGTAATTACCTGTGTTTATAGCGTTTGTCCTTGTCCAGATAATATTCGAGTAATCTTTTATTAGCTTGTAATCCATCGTATAGATAATAGAATATGTGGAAATTTTGCTCACCACTATAAACAAACATTAAAATCATGTAAAACCAGACCATTTACTTTAATAAATTTAATATTAAAATTGAGTTTAAATAAAAAATCATCCAAGTTAAACATTTAACAGTGGCAACATAACTCTATGCATGACATAAAAAGGAATCAGCGCATCTAGCTTATACAAAATGTTAGATCTACTCCTAACATATCTCCCAATAAATGGACTCGCCCATCCGAGGCTACACGCATGTGCAGTGGTGCATAGGAAAGAGTCGTATGTCAGTCGGCAAACTAAAATTGTGCAGTAATGATGATTTTGAGGAGGAACAGCGAAGCTGGATAAAAAATTAAATGTGCCCGAGACCACTATTGGTTTTAATTGTCTGTTGGTTATTAGCTCAGATTGATTTAATTTTGTTGATAATTTTTTAAGATGGTTTCATTTCAACTTAAAGCTTCACGCCTTGTTGTCCGATACGTGCAGGGTGATGAACTTGAAAACAGAAAGTCGCTTAAAAAAAAAAATCGCAGAAATTACGAAAACGCTGAAAGTCACCTGAAAGACACCTGATTACAGTAAAACTCATCTATAAAAAAGTTACACAAACCAGTAGTGTTGCAGATGAGTTGGTGGGCATCGTTAGGCATCTGTGATTGGCCATGACGACACCAAACGTGCAGGCCATTAAGGAATGTACCCTATCTCATCAAAAATTCATCAGAATCCCACTAACATCAAGGTGATGGTGAATGTTGTGTACAACTGTGATAGTGTCATCCTAGTGCATTCCGTACCCTAAGGGACTAATGTCAATGCGCAGTATTACTGTCATTTTTGGAGCATAACCTGTGAGCAGCATTGTGAAAAAAGCAACGATAACTTCTGAAAAATATCTAGCACAATGATCCTTCATGACAATGCTGGCCCGCATCTAGCACAACCTGTGGTTGATTTGTTTGTTCGCTGGGGCTGGGAGTTGCTCTACTATCCTCCATACTCTTCCGATTCCAAAGATGAACTGTTCTATATATACTTAAAGTGGTAGACCACTAGACTACTCCATCAGAACTGGCTTCAGGTGGTCTACAACTTCTACATCACTGGCAACAGATTGTACACAATGTTGGTGACTACATCAAAGGACTGTAAATGGTTCACTTTACTTCCTATTTTGTATCAGCTGAAATTACATGCTTGCCACTATTAAATTTCCAACCTTGTATTTATGTATTGCTTCTTGGAACTTACCTAGATTGAAAAACGACTCTTGACTGTTCTAAAAGATAAACTGATACCTTTGCTGTAACAAATAAGAGAGATTTTTAATATAAGAAGTTTATTAATAACTGGATTAAAAACAATGAAATTTAAAAATATGACCATTAAGGTAAAATAAAACGACTTTAGTAATTCAATGAAATTTAACTTAAAACCTCAACCAAAATTTAAAAGTACTTGAAAAATTTGTTATTAAATACACGATCGAATATAATGTTTAGAATCCACAAAAACAGAAACGCACCAATACAAAATATAAACATTTTTTATACAACCTGTGACAATAAAGTTCGGTGAATGACGTCAACTTGCTAATGGTCGTAAGAGTGCACCATCGTCGTATCCTGCCCCAGACAGGTCGAGACATGTTTAAACAAATTTGAGAGAATCAGCGCTGCGAGTGTGTTTATTGTGTTTAAACAGGCCATTGAAGAGAGAAGGCGTAGTACGCGCGGTCGAAACCCAAAATGAATCAGCGAACGAGACTCATGAAATGATGACAACAGTTTACAAAGAAAGTGCTATTACTCTGAAGTGTGTTTATGAGTGGTTTAAACGGTTCCAAGGAGGCCGGAACACCGTAGAAGACACCCCCCGAAATGGCCAGACATCCGACGTAATGTTACGACCCAACTGAAGGCTATCCGTAAAAACGACTACGCCAGGAGTTTCCAGGACTTGTACAGGCGTTCCCAGAAGTGCATTACCATCGACGGGGATTACTTTGAAGGATAGTAACTGCGGTTTCATGTAAGCGAGCAATCCACTCTCAATATGCCATCTTTCACCGAACTTTATTGTCACAGATTGTATAAACAGATCCAGATTACAAAAATTCATTAATATTGAAATAAAAATTGTACCAAAAATTATATTTTACATTACATCATTTGCATTCCAAAACAATAAGTTTACACCAATTAAAGAACAACGAAATAAATAAAAAACAATCAGTAAAAGTTTTAATTTTATCTAGAGAAAAACTTCTTTTTATGATTTTTCAAATTTTATATATTTATTTGTAAACTCGACTTTTCAATATGAGCCAATAATGGCTTCTGGTAATGCCAGATTTTCTTTGTATATTTCAGCAAATTTTACAGGGTGATTCAGTCAATTTCTAACCATTTCAGTATTATGATTTACTGACCCATTAATGTGTACAAACTTACCATTTCAGTATGATATTTTAGGCAGTTCGGAGTTTTTATTCCCGTGGAAAAATCTTGATGATATGCTCAATGTGACCACCATGAACGTTTTGAACTGCTCGCAGCCGAATGGTGAAGTTGTTCATAACTCTATTCAGGATTTCTGCATCCACAAGGGTGCAGCAGTCGACGATGCTTTGTCGCAGCTGGTCTGTAGTGAACACACTGTCTTTAAGGAACCCCCAGAGATAAAAATCACATGGGTTTAGGTCAGGACTCGTAGGGGGCCAAAGAAAGCCACCCCCGAATCGATCTGGAAACCTGTTTGAAATGACACGATTTCCGAATTTCTGATTGAGAAAGTCTAGCACTTCATTAGTGGTGTGAGGCCTAGCCCCATCCTGTTGAAACTATTGATGTCGAAGCAGTATACGCCTCCTTCGCAGCTCGGGGATGAAGAAGGTTTCCAACATGTTAAGGTAAGCCTGTGACGTTACGGTGCCCTCAAAAAAGAACGGACCAATGATGCCTTTTTTGGAAATCATGCACCAAGCCATAACCTTTCGTGGATGAAGAGGTGACTTATGAATCTCATGAGGGTGCTGGGAACCCCAAAAATGAACGTTGTGTTTATTAACGTCACCTGGCAGATGGAAGAAGGCCTCATCTGACACCCACAGGTTGTCCACAATGTCCTGATTGGCTTCCATTTCTGCTCCAAACTCCATCGCAAATTGTTGTCGCTTCTGTCTTCCAGTGTCTGTTAATTCCTGATAAACATGGATCTTATACGGGAACAGGTGTAAATCCTTTCTCAAAATTCGCCACGTCGTGGTATATGACAGCCCTTCTTCAATGGATAGGCGGCAAACAGATTTTTTCGTAGGGGAATCGACCAACCTTGTGCGAACATTTTCGACAACTTCGGCCGTTCGAACACGAGCTTCTCTCCCACCTATTTTCTTGCCTTTAACACATCCAGTGGCACAAAATTCCTTGACAAAATCCATGATTGCTTGCCTACCTGGTGCGTCTCAACACTTATACTCCTTCCGGAACTTTCTTTGCACGGTTACAGGTGATTTTGTCTCGAAATACCATTCGACAACCTTGCATTTCTGCTCTGTTGATAAAGCGGGCACCATTTTTCAACAATACGATTTTCGTGCAGCGCCGTTGCAACAATACAAACTCCAACTATTTAGAAATTCGACATGGCGCTCATATTCTTTCAATTGTTTATCCCTAATGCACGTCATTCGAGTGAAATGGTCAGAAATTGACTGAATCACCCTGTATAATGAAATTTTAATTTTTAATAATGAAAAAAAAAAAATATTTACATTAAAAACTATAAATTATTGTCTACTGATAAAAACTTATTATACAAATTATACAAAAGATTATACAAAAATTATTGTATGCTATGTAAAAATCAGAACCAAAGGGAAATTCTTTTCTGCCAGCTGTCTACTGATATAGCATGATGTAAATGCTTCAGATTATACTCTCGTCTGACTATATGAAAAAAGCTGCAAGGCAGTACTCTGCGAAAGCACATCACTACTTTTTCACCTCCGCTCCGTAAAGTAGTCTCTGGCTGTGCACGCATAGTGCTCAAAAACACAAAGCACTGATTCAGTTTCATTTTAGCCTCTATAGACTCAGTTTCTTTTTTATTGGCTGCACGTTGATCTGAATGAGATGACAATTGGTAACGTGGATTTCCCATACTGCCTTGCAGCTTTTTTCATATAGTGAGACAAAGTATAGTTTAGTGGCTTTTTCTTGGTAAATGAACATTGGCAATTAAAGTTAAATTAAGCTGGAGTAAAAATAATATAAAATGACAGGAAGTTTATGTTCATTTTAACACACTAAAAATCATAGCAAAGAAACAGAAAAGGTTTAGTTTCAACTTTCAAGCTGCATTTCCATATGCTGAAATACTCAGTATCTTTAAAATGTTACTAAATAATAAAATCATATTGTCTATAAATGATTAGATAAATGTTTTATTCAACGGTTTGGTTTATATTAATTATATCTACAGGGTGGGGCAAAAACAATTAGATGATTTAAATTCCATGCCATGCCGACATCTTGGCAAGTGGCATGGTCAAACACACATTGCTGAGTAAAGCAGTTGAAAGCCTTTAGTCCTCATGCAGCATTGGTTGGAAGAGAATCGAGCTTTTGCTGTGGAAGTTTTCTTCAAAAACAATGATCCGTTACTGTAACACAGCGAGTTTTTCGACGACATTTTGACATTGAAAGAAATGGAATTGAAACAATATTGAATTGACACAAACAATTCAGGTCTAGTCATCCATTGTCACATTGCATCCAATTCTATAATGTTTGGCATGTCGGAACCTTTCCATTTCTTTAAATATCAACATCGGCATGGTGCCAAATTTAAATCATCTAATTTAATCACCAAATTTTGATCCCTGTGATCAAAATACATATATGTGATAATAAAATTATCCTATATTATGGACAAAAGGTGTTTTCTTCCATTATCATTACCTAATTTGTCCAATTTTATGGACAATATGAATTATAAATGTGGATTTGTAAATAAAGTTTTTTAATAATATAAACATGCTCAGTTTTTTTAATTAATAAAAATATATTTGATAAAGTTATTTGAAAACACATGGCCACACAAATTAAAACATTACCAAATTTAAACATATACACTGACTGAGCAAATTATTATGACCACCCTATTAGTATACTTCGTTGGACCACCTTTTGCTTTCAATACTGCAGCAATTCTACTTGGCAATGACTCCACGAGATGTTGAAAGGTGATGCGAAGAGTCTGATGAATAGTACTGTCCAGTTGTGTGAGATTTCATGGTTGTGCATCCAGCTACCTAATGGCTCTTTCAACTTTGTCCCACAAATGCTCAATTGGATTGAGATCTAACACTTGTGGTGGCCACCTAAGCAAGTTAAAGCCTCCCTCACATTATTGAAACCACTCCTGCACAATTTGAGCATCGTGGCATGGCGCATTGTCTTGTTGGAAGAAGCCATCTCCATTGGGTTACACTATCAACATGATAGAATAACTTGATCATTAACGATACACATGTGTGTTGTGCTATTCAGACGTTCTTCCACACGAATTAAAGGCCCCAAATCATGTCAGGAAAACATGCCCGACACCATACCACTGCTCCCACCAGCTTGAAGGATTGTACTCATGCATGTGGGATGAATGCTTTCATGCTGTTTCCACCAAATTCTCAGTCTGCCATCTGCATGATGCAACTGGAAACATGATTCATCAGACCACATGACTTTTTTCCAATGCTCAACTGTCTAATCCTTGTGTTCCTGTGCGAACTGGAAATACTTGGTTGTTAACTGCAGACAGCAAAGTTGTTCAAAACAGGCCTTTGGCTTCCATATCCCATACGATACAGTACATGGCAAACAGCGCATTGAGAGATCATTTGAGAGGATCCCTGATTAAGATCTCCAATATTTTGATGCGCTATTGCCCATCTGTCTTTTACCAGTCTTGCCACTTTGACTAGTCACTGACAGTCACAACTCGCACGTTCAGAAGCAGTTTTCCAGCTGCCAGACAGTCTTTAAATACTTTAATAATAATAAATAATTCTTAGATAATAAGTTAAACAAATCATAATAATCTGGCCAGTCAGTGTATAATATAATGTAAATGTCTGGGACAAAATTTCCACTGGATAATCTAATAATTCCTCTCTTGAAAAAAAATGAATTATAAATTTAAAAAAAAAAAAAAATTGAACATTTCACCTCCTGTAACTTTTCCATTCTTTGTGAAAGTAAGCTCAAGAAATTTCCCAAAGCGACTAGAATTATCATTGATCCCGGTTTTAGCATTTCCAAAGGCTTCCATTATCGGATTAACCTGTAGTATTTTGTCCTCCAGGTTTCTGCTTGGAGCCTGAAAAAAAGAAAACGAATCATTCAAAACCATAAAGAAATTATAAAATCATAATACAGGGTATCCAAAAGAATATAGTGGTTTTGTAGGTTTTTAATTACACCTGACTTTAACTAACAATAACATAACTTCTAAGAAATAACAGAGAGAAAAACCACAAATTCCACAAACTTATTTTAATAATACGTATGCGGATTTCGATGACCAAGTCATCTGTTATTCCGTACACTCGTTTGCATTACGGTGAAGAAGATGACTTGGTCATCGAAATGCGCATATGTATTATTAAAATAAGTTTGTGGAATTTGTGGTTTTTCTTTCTGTTATTTCTTATCATTACCAGATTTCCACAGTTTCCTGGCATCATCGGATTCCTTTACAATAACAAAACTCACATTAAATGAAAGAGTAGCATTTCTAGTTTACTTTACAAGTGTTCAACGTGACCTCCTTTTGCCATGCGACACATCCAACCTGTCTGGAGTGATGGAAGCAGCAGTATGTTTCAACTCTGGGAGATTAGGAGGCAGTGGAGGCACATAGACACTGTCCTTTATAAAACCCCAAAGGAAAAAAATCACATGGGGGCCATCTCATCTATGGCATATTAAAACAAAATAAAACTGTTATATTCTTTTATATACACCCTGTATATTGTTAATAATAAATTCTTTACCTTTCCAAACCTGACTAATTGTCCGAGAAGTAAATTTGCTCCTTCTGTTTTCCCAGCACCACTTTCACCACTTATCACTATGCACTGCAAATGTAAAAGGAACATTTATTTTTATCTCTTATCAAAATTTAAATTTAAATGAAAGATACAGCGATCTACAAGAACATTTAGAGGCAAAAATTCCTGTATGAACAAGATTTTAACCCTAAATTTAAATTGATGGTTTCAAAACTAAATAATTGCCATAATTGTCAGCAGGACGAACTCTACAACAGGGGCATCTTAAATTTAATGCTGCGATGGGACAAATATCTGAACTGGGTGGGGACTATGTGGAAAAATAGTGTAAGGTATGTAGAATAGCATGTATACAGGATGATAAAAAATTATGGCAACTCATTGTGTACAAATTTTTTAATCCAAAAAACGACAAGTAAAGCAATTGACAACTAATAAATAGAACATGGTCCCTTGGTAATAACATGTTCATTCGGTTTCGAAGTGGGCTCCTTTGGCGGTGATACAAAGCCCCAAACATGTCTTGAAATTTTCAGCAATGGGCCGCAAGTCGTCGGGCGACAATTGGTCCCATTCTTGGCGCAGGGACTTCTTCAGCGACTCCAAACTGTTGCGGCGTTTAGCACAGGCCCTGGCTTCCAAGATCAACCATACACTGTAATCCATGGAGATCCGGCGAGAGGGCGGCCACTGCTGAGACGTGATGAAATCTGGAAATGACTCTTGCACCACTCCTGCATCATTTTCCCTCTGCAGAGTCTTGTTGAAAGGTCCAATCCGCATTGCCGAAATGCTGCTGAGCCCATGGAAGTACCACAGCCTCGAGAATGTCATGACGGTAAACTTGTTGGTTGATTTTGACTCCTTGGTCCACGAAAACGAGGGGTGTCTTGCCACTGGTGCAAATTCCGCCCCAGGCAATAATGGACTGCGGATTTTGGCGACGTTCGATGACTGCAGAGGTGCTGGGTGCCTCTGCTGACCACACTCTGTAATTTTGGTGATTGCGTGCCTGTTCCACAGTGCAGAGCTTCTCGTCTGTGAAGAGGATGTGCTTCCATTTCTCACCTGCGGCCCGATGCTTGAGTTGACGGCATCTGTGGAGCCGTACACGCTTGTTTTCATCTGTGAGGAGCTGGACTTTTTGGAGCTTGTAGGGCTTGAGTTTGAGTTCCTCTGTTACCATTTTCCACACCGATTCGCGGTTGATTCCGGTCTCATGAGTGATCTGTCTCATTGAGACTCTCGGATTTCACTGGACTCGCGTTTTGATGATTTTGCGGTTCCTGGACGTGTTGGTGGTACCGTTTCTTCCTCTTCCTGGATGGTCGCCTTCATGGCCAAGCTCTTTGAACCGTTTGACCGCTTTGGAGACGACGTCTCTGCCAACATTGAGCAAACGAATAATTTCACATTGACGCTTTCCTTGACGAAACAACTCCAAAATTGCACTGCGTTTGCTTGACATTTCAAACACACATCAGTTAACTCATAATAAGTTGAAACACGGATAACTTGCCCAAGAACATGCAGTGATTGCAATGAATTAAAAATTATTTGGTGGTGCCTTAATATATTCGTGCCTGGACGCGTCCATTTCTGTTGCCATAACTTATTGTCACCCTGTATTTGTAATTAACTGTATGTACCTTATTTCAACTAATAAAAAAAATAGGGGCAAAGATTTTCTGATTTGCCCTCGTAGAAATACACTCAGGAACCAAAATCAGCTGTACTTCAGAAAATTTACTCAAAAATAGATGAGAAGACACAAAGCATCGTTTCTCTTTATGTTAAAGTATTCACATATGCATTTGTACAACTGCAAAATTCTGTGGATTAACTCCAAAAGTGCACAATATAGTTAAAATGCCAAACTTATCTTACAAGAAAAAATGTCCAGGCAATAATACAAAGGGGTCAAAGTATACAAGACTACTAAAATAAATACAACAGAGATAATTAAATGACAATAGGGCATCGAAGAAGATATAAAGGATATCTGTGTGGTACCATTATAAAAACTTTGGATGCCAGATCATGCAATGAATTAAGGTCATGCAATGAATAGCAGTGTGATCTGTGTAAAGTCAAGTGATTTGCATTCAGCGAGTGATGATCTTAAAAAAAGCCTTAGATAAGCAAAAGGCGGACTGGTTATTGGAAAGCAACTTAATTAAAAGTGAACAAACTAATTAATGCACATGTGCAATTAAGTAAAAAGGAAGTAGCAAGGGCAGCTCAACGAATGGTCGAGTGGAGCGTACAAAGGGCACTGGTGTATTATTATTATTATTATTATTATTGTTGTTGTTGTTTGGGGAAACCAAACTCTGATCAAGTCCAGAAGCCATCCCCAGAGGCGGATCCAAGAGAGGGCCAAGCCCAAGGGACTCTAATGCAAGGGAGGGAAAGTTATGCACTCGTGGGAGTATTGATGTTTGGGTGTAGGAATTTCCTTACTATATGACAGGTGTTTAGAATTGTGGCTATCTGTAAGGTTTTGTATAAGTGTGGGTTAAAATTTAGTGTTGACAGGCTTTTGTGTAGCGAGTGTGGAATAACCCCAGTGGCAGAAAGAACGATAGGAACAATGTGTACTCTGTTAACTCCCCAAAGGCGTTTTATTTCGTGTGCAAGATCCGTATATTTAGTGATTTTGTCAGTGTATGGCTTTTGTAAATTGTGTGTGTTTTATTATTATTATTATTATTGATGACTATCACTTTTGTAATAGAAATTTTCACTCGGGGCACTAAAAGCTGTAGAGCTGGAACTGGAAGATAGCAAACACCATTCTGTTGATTGACCACACTTAAAATAGTTATCGTGACATGCACTTTCCCTGCAATGCTCAAGTTCCTGTGGGCACTGTGTCTCTTCATACTAATTCCAAATAGTTTTCTTTCTTTACCTCATGAATGGAAGAAAAGTAATACGTTTCATAAATGGATACATAACTAAGTTTTTCTTTTTTCTAGTATCTGAAATTCAGATTAAGAATTACATCTATGAGCAACACAGTGATAATAACAGCATGTTCTACTCCTCCATTTTGAAAATTCTGCCCACAATCAAGTGATCGACTGCACCTGTTCAGTATGCTCTGAGGAGTGTGTTAGACAGGGAAGCCACACATTGCAATACCTCATATTAAGTAGTAGTCTTTTATATGCTCAATTGATTGACACGTTCGATGTGATCAATACAACTAGAGGCCAATAGGGATAGGGCATAGGCTTTCCAGTTCTCGAATCCATCGGGTTGTGGGTTTTGAATCCCATCGTGAGCATGGATGTTTATGTTTGTCCCCAAACTGTATACAGATATTAGTCATGTGAAAGAGCACAAAATGACCTAGCTGTTGACGTGTCCATAAAATCTAACGAAACAACAACTAGAGACTGGAGTTCAACACTATAATTGTATGTCATATTGTGATGATCAGTTTCAAGAACTGGCACAAGGAATATCCAAATGAAAGATGGTGACATTGTGGAAGTCCACAATAACATGTGAATTGCAACTGCAAAGAGCACCTTGTTTGGGCTAACTTCGATGCACCTTACGTATTAAGGTCAAGCTTGGAAGATCCTGAGGTGAAGTAGATCACTGACTCAAGAGCAGGCATGATATGTAGTTGTCTAACACACAAAATGGAATAATGGAAGCAATGAAGCCAGTAAATTCAGCACAAAGCCTAAATACAATCAGATGGGTTTGACTTGGATTATTGCTATTTCTTAGCAAAATGACCATCGACATCAACGGCAGCTTTGAATGATAACAAAATTACAAGTGAGAAAGAAGATGGCTTACAATGGAGACAGAATTCTCATGCTTTTCTACTTCGCTTATTGAGATGTTGTTATTGTCCAACATAATAAAGATATTATCTATGTAACTGCTGAAAAAAATCATGAAATTGTCCTTCATAAAATTGGATATATGTAAATTTTCTAACTTAGGAAAAAATATTCTGATGGGCTTGTCATTTATTGAATCTTTAGTTGTGATTGTGCCTTTATAATGTATTTTCCATTTCTTGTAGGTGCCATTTTCTTAGTATACAAGGGGCGATCATAAAGTCATTACAATCAACATGAAAGAACAATCGCGTTTGAAAATGTGTGATATCACTGGAAAGCAACATCCATTGAGTGCTGGAGGATATAAAGTGGCGTTTGATGCAGTACCGCATAATGCTACCAGAACGTCGAATACAACATGGTGCAGCCCATCGGAATATTGGAGGTGCGAGCTGTGATAGGGTTCCTGCATTTAAAGGGAAACAATGCCAAACAAATCCATGAGGAGTTAGTGGCCATTTGTGGTGACAATGCCCCATTGTACGAGACAGTTGCCATGTGGCATCGATGTTTTCAGTGCAGCCAGACAAGCTTGGAAGACAGACCTCAGAGCACACACCCCTCCACTGTGACGAGCCACAAATTGTGAAGCAAGTGGAGACAGTACTCCTCTCAGACCACCGTATCACCGTAGAACAGATCATGGGTCAGACTTTTGCACAACAACATTCTAGCACATTGCACACAAGAGACCATGTGCATTGCGACGGAGCTGGTGTTTGAATTACTGCCCCATTCGCCATTTTCACCTGGCCCCAAGCGACTTCTTCCTCTTCCCTTGCCTGAAGAACCCACTTCGGGGACGGCATTTCCAAGGTGACGACGAGGTCATTTTCGAGGTGGAGCAGTTCTTCAACAGCCAACAGGAGGACTTCTATAAAACTAGCACCAAGCAAGTCATCCATCATTGGGAAAAGTGTGTGGCCCTGGGAGGTTCATATGTGGAAAATGAACGATGCTACACCATGCAGCGTCATCCCATCTCTTAGTCTTCTGGCTGATTGTAATGCCTTTATGCCCTCCCCTCAAATAATAACCTTTATAACAAGAATTACTAAAAATACAATATAATAGAATATTATACAGGGCGATTCAAAAAAGACTTTACAACATTAAAATCATTCAGATATGGAACAGAATCGGTTGAAGAGACCTTTCAGAGAAAACCACATGAAGTTTTATCAGTCAATTTGATTCAACTGTCTTCCATTTGTGATACGGTAGGCATCCAATCCAATTTAATCCCAAACACAAGCCAAAATGTCAAGTGCCGCCTTTGCAACTGCAGCGTAAATTTAATTTTTCATCTTTAATGAAACCCCTTAAACCATCCACTGGTCTGGGAATCGGTTATCAAAGAAATTTCGGACTTTCAAAAACATGCTAAATCTGCAGTTGCAGTTGTTCACTTTGTCACTGACGTGAAATATTGACTCATTATTAAAGATTACATTATCCAGCAATGTCTCATCGTATCCTATTCAATGCACTATTTCTGCACAGATATGATGATGAAACACTATTGGCAATAATACTGTAATTACATGTACCATTGTAATTTCGTATGCTTCACATGTAAGTGTTGATGTAATAAGCACCAAATGGTTGGTTGAGGTGCATATCTCGCTGATTTCTTAAGGCTACGAGCAAAGTTGTCTGAATTGTTCCACAGCAGCATCAGAAACTCAAAGCAGACCTGCTGATATTGCTTGTCATACAGAACAAGCAGTCTCAACAAAGGTTTAGTTCCAAGAGTAAAATTGTAGGCCTACTTGGGGAATCCTTACCAAACGTATAAAAGTTATGTGGAACTACGGTCACAGAATTTGTTTCATAAAACCAAAACACATAAAAAGCACATTCCACACCAGTCAAAATACGCGTTTTGAACTAGAATGGTCAGTGTTCTCCCCAGAAAATTTTATCAGGTGGGTGGTAAGATAAAATAACCGGGCGGAGAAAAATTAAAAACAAATGAAAATTATGCAATGTTGTGCAGTTTTTCGTGTATTCAGCCGGGCGGTCACCAAAATCAGCCGGGCGGCGCGCCCGTTCAAAAGGGCCTGGGGAGAACCCTGATGGTGCTAGCATTTCTGGTGACTGCACTTAATACTACAGCATTACGCAAGTGTGTTTTGTTCTAAAATGACACCTGAACTGATTCTATGCATTATCTGAATAAATCTCTATTTGATTTTAGAGTTGTAAACTTCTTTTCGAATTGCCCTATAATTGAACTATAAAAGCAATCATTCATCATTTAATATTAATTCTGCAATAACATCCACATAATAAGAGGTTCTGTTTCACAGAATTCTGGATTAAAGAGATTCAAGGGCAAGTTGAATTTTAATTACAATACCTGGTTTTGTTTATGATGAAGCATAGCATGGTAAGCTGCATCAGCAACAGCAAAAATGTGAGGAGGATTGTCTGAACGAGACTGATTAAGATATTTATTTGAGTCCTGCAGAAGAAAAATTAAATAAGTTCAATATTAGAAGCTAAAGCTTATAGTGCATTATTTTAAATTTTACATAATTTTTCAATTCACAGAAATAAATGTAGTCATTATAACATCATATTTTTCCCACAATGTATTAGACTGATAATCACTTTTATACCATTCTGCATGAAAATTTAAAATTTCAGCAAACGCTTACCAGTAAATTCAGTAGACAGGGTTGAGGCAGTTAACAATGAACAATTTTGATCTTGCACGATTCCTCATGACTACAATCACGTGTGACAATTGCACGAGTCTTAAAGCACATGCAGTATAGAATACTTCTATATATTAGATGACAAGGTTACCGTAAATACTGTATTAAGCGCCCGGGCGCTTATTTGCAAAAATTCAGCAGACCCCCAGGCGCTTAATGCAGGCGGGCCGGTATTACAGGTCCGGCGCTTATATAATTCTGCACAACTGTGATGGATACCATTATGCAAAATTCTCGCCCATCTCCTTCATCTTTTCTAAAGTATCATACTGTGTTTTCCATTCCCGTTAGGATCAATGCTAAATTGCTTGGCTGTAGCCTCTGTAGAATGGTTTTCAGCCTACTTTACTGTTGCGAGATTAAAATTGATGCTATAACTGTGAAGTTTTCATTTTTCATCAGCTATGTTGCTTGACTGAATCCAAAATTAAAAGCAAGAAATTAGAAGACAATCGTACTGGTATCTAATTTCCGGTTTAGCAGTGGCATTTGGGAGAGCAAACATTCCCGTGAGAAAGCAGCAAGAGAAGAAAAATACACGAAATGAACTAAAATAAGCGCCCGGGCGGTTATTGAAGGTCCGGCGCTTATTTGCAAAAATTCAGCGGACCCCCGGGCGCTTAATACAGGCGGGCCGGTATTTCAGGTCCGGCGCTAAATACCGTATTTACGGTAACTCTAAAATGCTGGTAAAATTAGACATGTTTTCGGAAAGGCACATATACGCCCTTTCCAACACAGGTGTCGATTATTCCTTAATAATTGGAAAGTGCAAGGAGCAAGGTTTCATTGTAAGAAGCGGTACCATCTGTAATGTTATTCAGAAAAACCAACAGCTTAAACAGAAGAAACAGAACCCACCCTATCTAACTGTCTCAAAACCAACATGAAGAGAGTTCAAGTTATGGCATCCTTAGAAAACCTACCTATACAGAGCTGCATGACCGACAAGCTGAAAATGACTCAAAGAAATGTCAGACACATCATTTATGAAAACCTGAAACTGCAGAGTCAGCATAAGGGTTATGATCATCATCTGACAGAATGGCACTTGCGCAAACACTTCCACATCAAAAAACTTTACAAACCTTACACATAGCAGATGGCAATGGATAGTCATTGAAGATTGGGTATACCTCAATGATACCAATAAACCAATTCATTAACCAATGCAAGGAGAAGCTTTCCTAAAGGTTTTATGGTTGCAGCTGCATATTGTGCACATGGTAAGCTCAGTTTATAAAAGTGGCTACTAAAGTTAAAATCAACCCAGCCTACTTCTAATAGAGAGTAATGGACCCAATTTGCCATCAAGAAATTTCCTGTCTTCACAGTGCAGACACTCATGGAGTACATGTCCTTAAGGCATCGAGCCACACCTCATGATCTTCACTATGCAGAAAAAGAAACAGGAACCAGATTCAAGGTGATCCTATTTTCATCAATCCCAATTAGCCTCACTCTCGGACTTCAGTGGACTTGGATTCCTTAAAAGACAGCTTCAGAAATTGTTGCCGTATAATGCTGAGAGGCCTAAGTGTGCTCGGAGTAACATCCCCTTTTGGAATATTTATTAGTCGATCATTTCGCCATCAATGTTTTTCAATTTTTTTTTATTTTGACTTCATATTTGAATATAAAGTAAAAATTATAATAGGCACACAGCTTCCCTAAGAGATAGGACATGTGTAATAATGCTTTTATTAACATCGTTATGGCAATGCAGTACACCGCAGATCATTCAAAAGATCAAACAGTTTGTCCAGTGTGAAAATCCAGCAATCCAAAGAGGGATACCAAACATTGTAGGAACTTCACAGGTTACCGTAAATAAAATAATAAACAAAGATTTGCAAATGGAAAGCGTCACAAGAGTCGTGTTCATAAGCTGCTGCCAAGATACATCGCAGAAAAGAAGAACTGTTAAAGGCTCCATGACAGTTATCTCGCAGCAGAACAAGTGATGTTGCCAAACCTAGCCCTGGAAGTACATTGTCACTTTGGATGAAGCCTACGTTTACCTCAACGATTGCAACAAACCCAATTTCTACTGTGATTTTCTACTATCTCTGTGGAGACAAGTCCAAAAGTGGCCCAATGAATGTAAGGAAAGTTTTTCAAAAGGATTTATGGTGATTGTGGGAATACTCGTACAATGGCAAGCTCACAATCAGAAGAGTGGATAGGAAGGCTAAGGTTAACTCCCTTTACTATCAGCAGCATGTTCTTAGTCCAATTTTCCATGAGGAAATCCCTGCATTGGATGGAGAGGATAAAAGCAAAGTTTGGCTGCATCAAGACAAAGCCTCCAGCCATATGTCCAAGTCAACCGTTTCATTTTATGTTGGATTTGGAAAATGAAACTGAAATTCATGTTATACCCTTTCATGATATCCCTATAAAGTCACTAGATGCATCCCTAATGGATTTCTGGAAATGGATTATTGAAACAAGCCTTTGCTCAACACCATCCTCAACCACTGAGGGTCTCTGGAAAGCCTGCAAACAGGAATTGAACAAAATGAGCCCAGCCGTTCTGCAGATATCTCTTTCACAAAGGAATATAAGGTGCAGGGCAATAGTCCACAACCAGGGTCACCAAATAGAATACGATCGTGGGTGAAAAAAGGGGTTTTCTTTGTAAACATTCTCTTCCAATTCGTAACCATAGATCGTAATCAACCTTCTGTACTAACTTAAAAGGATTATTTAAAAAAATATGCTATGTATATAAACAACGTATAGTTATCAAATATGAGAGTACACTGAATGGCCAAAAGATTAGAGGCACCCTCTAATAACGAGTTGGTCCAACTTTAGCTCTGATCATAACCGATATTCTTCTTGCCATGCACTCAATAAGATGCTGAAACCATTGCTGAGGAAAACTGGTCCATGCTGACATAATGACAGCTCTATGTGGATCAGATTAGATGGTGGCGTTTCCAAGCTTTGATGTGATCTTTCGACTTCGTCCCACAAATGCTCAATAGGATTGACATCAGGAGACTAAGCTGGCCATGTAAGCAGACTAAACTCTGATTGATGTTCCTCAAACCAATTTTATGACCAATCGAGCACGGTGCATCTCCAGAAAAAGAACATTATAGCCATAGACAAGTGGGCACATGATCGGCAACAATGTTCAGGTAATCTGTTCTGTTCAGAATTGTGCCCACAGATATCAAGGGACTCACTGTATCACCAGGAAAACATTCCCCACACGATAATTCACCTGCCACCAGCCTGAAGAGTTGTCATTTGGCAGGAGGGGTAAATGAACTCGTGCTGTTTGCACCATAATCTGATCCTATCATGTGCTTGATGGAGCAGGAAATGAGATTTATCGGATGAGGCTACTTTTTTTCCACTCCTCAAGTGAACAATTACATTGTTCTTGGGCCCACAACAGACACCTTTCCCTAATTGTTCTCTGATATCAAAGGCACTCTTGATGGTCTCCTCCTGCTAAAACCTATCCTTTGCCAAGTTCGTCTTGTTATGCGTTGGGATATGCTTTTGTGATGCACCTGCATTGAATTCATCTGTAATTTGTCATGTTGTTGTCCTTCTGTTGCTGCGGACTATGCGTGCTACTCACCTTTCACCTCTCTCATTCACCAACCTTTTTTTGACGAGAATAGTCCTTATCGCTTGAAGTTTTTTTTTTTCAATGCCACTCTCTAAACACCCGAGATACTGTTGGGCGAGAATATCCTAAATGCCGTCATTTCAGAGATGCTGGGACCAGCTCTTCTTGCATCCCTCTTTCTAACTCACTTAAACCTTTCATCTTACCCATTTTGACATTAACTTCTGTGATAACTATGTCGTCCGAAGCTATACAGAAGTTCTAGTTCTATATAGAAGTTCCTTATATAAGCAGCTCTGCATTGTTACATCACTGTTTGTCACTTTCGGGCTGGTTTACTTTCAAATAAGAGGTGTCTCTAATTTTTTGGCAAGTCGGTGTAAAATTATAATATTATTTCTCATGCTTATAGAAAAGTTTTTTTATTTGTTTTAATATTAAAAAGGTAAAGTAAAAGATACTCTTACATTTTCAGAATAAATTCCTAATTCTTGAAATGGATTCACAGCAATTAGTATATCACCTATGTACGTATATATTTGTTTTTGCATAAATCTTCTATATAATTGTTCCACAATTATTTCCTATTGAAAAGGAGGGGACATGAAAGCAATTGCCAATTAAATTTTTACAAGTTATGAAATGAACAATGAAATGTAATTTGAAAATATTATCAAGTCACCTCAGTCAAATTATCCAGTGATGCCAAATCATCTACATACACTGTTTGTAGCTTTGACTTACGATTTGATTTTAATTTTCCATGCTTTGTTGTAACCTCAGGAGCATACTTAATAGGACCTTTCTTCCTCTGGCGCTGCATTATTTCCTTCAGCTCTATACGAATCTGCAATCAAAATTATGTAATAAATAAAGAGGGATTCAAAAAAGACTTTACAACCTTAAAAGCAAAGAGAAATGTATTCAGATAATACAGAATCAGGTTGAGGTATCATTTTAAAGCAAAACACATCAAGATTTTCATCAAATGGTCATTTTCATTGTATGTGACTTCCAATTTCATAATACAGCAGACATCCAACATGAATCAATTTCATTTTCAAGCTGAAGCCAGTATATTGGGTGTCACCTCTGCAACTGTACCATAAATTCAATTTCTCAGTTCAGCAAAATTAGCCGATAAAAATGTAACAAACACTTAAACAGTGTTCAGTGAAAGAGCACCACCAATCAGTGTCAAGATCTTATTGGTTGGAATGTCCTGGTAGTGAGATGAGTGAGGAGAGTGAGAGAAGGAAGGAGGGGAGCATTAGTCATTATTGGTGCTGGTGTTTTCCAAAAGAGTTCCAAACTTAATTAAACAATTAAATGAATTAATAAAATAAACGAAAATAAAAACAATTTTAATAATAGAATATGTAATAATTTTATATATTAATGCTATATAAATAATTAATAACAATATCTACTGTATTAAACAAACGTTACTATATTTATTAAAGCTACTGTATTTTTATTAAATGTTAAAGGTGAAGGTATAAAGAACAGCTTATTCACATATACCGTAAATATTCTACTATAACGCGACTTCTTGTATAACGCGACTCCACTTTTTCGGCCCAAAAAATCAGCTAAAATCCTATCCTCTTGTATAACGCGACCCCCATTTTTGACTCCTCGCGAGAAATAAAATGTACGAACTTATACAGAAAAAAAAAAATCTTTATTTTTAAATAGTTTGGATATTTAATATTCAAAAACCTTCAAAATCTGATTCATCTGTGTCTTCGAACAGGCCTAATTAGAAGTTTCGATGTTTGGGAGAAGTTATTATCGATGTTGTTAGATGTTGGCGACGAGTAATTCGAATAAAAAGTGAATTAATATATTGTATAATGAACTGGACATTATATGCAATGTAATTAATGTATAATACACAGCAAATTCGTCTGAATGTCATCAACACAGAAAGCGACTTCGACAAAAGCAACTGCCTCAACTTCGAGGCAGTCTGGAAGTTTATAGCCCTACATTGATAGGGAAAGCTTTCTCACTCGCACATCGACAAAAAAACACAACAGTACATCAATTTTCTTAATAAAAAGACAAGTAATCTTTATTCAGTTTAATATTTTCACTACATAAGCTTTCTTGTAGGCTTTGGTTCGAGGCAGTTTTGAAGTAGGCCTAATTAGAAGTTTCGATGTTTGGGAGAAGTTATTATCGATGTTGTTAGAAGTTGGCGACGAGTAATTCGAATAAAAAGTGAATTAATATATTGTATAATGAACTGGACATATATGCAATGTAATTAATGTATAATACACGGCAAATTTGTCTGAATGTCATCAACACAGAAAGCGACTTCGACAAAAGCAACTGCCTCAACTTCGAGGCAGCCTGGAAGTTTATAGCCCTACATTGATAGGGAAAGCTTTCTCACTCGCACATTGACAAAAAAACACAACAGTACATCAATTTTCTTAATAAAAAGACAAGTAATCTTTATTCAGTTTAATATTTTCACTACATAATATTTTCTTGTAGGCTTTGGTTCGAGGGAGTTTGGAAGTAGGCCTATTTATCAATGTTTGGGAGAAGTTATTATCGATGTTGTTAACGATGTTGTTATTATCGATGTTATTATCGACGATCAGCCGCAGTCGTCGGAGGGCTGATTTTTATCCTCTAGTATAACGCGACCCAGCAAATTTAGATGCTTTTTTAGGCCAAAAAAAATTCGCGTTATAGTAGAATATTTACGGTAGGTTTTTTTGTCAAGGAGAAAATATGTTTGAACTCATTGAAGCAATCATTTCTCTTGTAAAGAAAAAAAATACTTGTTGTTGTAGTTTTTTCTTTGTCATTGAGCATGTTGCAATCCAAACAGAAGTTGGCGATCAGCAACAAGTTCGTTCTGATTGATCAAGGTGGAAATACCCAGAACTCTTTTGCTGAACAGAATGAGACACCATAAGAAAAAAATCAAGAGGGGGAGGGGCAAGGTGGCCATGCAATTGTCTTTACATGACCAATTCACCGATCTGGGAATTGTTTATCAAGGAAATTCCGGACTTCGATGCTGAAATGAGGTGATGCCCTGTATCGCTGGCAGTGGAATGATGATATTTTCAAGCATGTTCAAATACACAATCCATTTATGGTTTTCTCCATGAAAAAGAATGTGGTCATACACTTTAAATTTGTCGATGGCATAAAAAACATTCACTTTTGAGCTTGAAAGTTTCATGTGGATTTTAGGTATCCCAGATTCTGCAATTGTGGATGTTTCATCTAGCCACTGATGTGAAATGTTGGCTTATCGCTAAATAATTATATTGTTCACAAAAATCTCATCGTATCCTAATTGATCCAATATTTTCATAAATAAACAGCAAATGTATAGAAGAAAAATTCAATTAAAAATAATGCTATGTGATACTTCTGGAATGACCCATATACTGAAATTTAGTCATTTTTTTAATGAAAAATAAAATTTTAGAGCATTCATGCAATGAGAAACAAGAGAAGAGTTCATTTAATCAACAAACTTAGTTGATTTCTGAAGCGTCTCTGTTTTGCCATGGTCCCATTGGACTACATTCAACACCACAGTTCTTTCTTACATTCTTTCTACAGGAAAATCTTAAGCTAGATATAGAATTTCACTTTTTTTGTGATATCTTAAGGGATTTCAATTTTTACTTGACTTTTTCTCCTAGTGGTGCTAAAAACCTACGTACAGGTTATACAAAAACAATGAACCGATTTCATGAAGTTATATTTTAGTAAGAAAACATACTATATAATTCCAACCAAATCACATGTATTCTACTCAAATTTTATTTCCTGTCCTACAAGTATTCAATATGCCACCATCTGCAGCGGGCTACATCAAGGTGATCTGAGAATTCCTCCAAATGCATTGCAGCATATATCGATCCACTGGGTTGATCGCTGTTATTATTCAATATTTAAGAACGTGACAGCATTCTCTGCTGGTTAATATTCAATACACAAAAACCCACTCTTTGCAATGGTAAGCAATCCATTCCATAAAGTTGCTTGAGGCTGAAAAATATGGCTTGGCCTTGCGTTCTACAAACTTACGTCGTACCTACTCTTTTATGACAGATATCTAGAATAGGAAAGAGAAAATCTGTCACAACAAAACTGCTTTTATATCAGCGATACCTTCTAGCAGTGACAGTTAACAATGCATACTTTCACTTCAGTCATCGATCACTTTAATTATCCACAATGACTGCATCCACTTTGAAGTTTCAATCAAATGATCAGGTGGCAATGAATACAGGAATTATTTAGGCACTTATATTTCTCACAAACCAAACTATTACACTATTCGTATGTGAGTCGAGCATCACATTTCAACAAAATTAAAGGTACTGTACATGATGGGCCTTGTGTGCTGTTGCACAAAGACATTTAGGACTAAGTACACAAATCAAAAATACAAGTGAGATAAACATCATGTCTTTCCTCCCAAAAGAATGAAAAATAAATTACAACTGATGGTAATCTCACACTATGAATCCTGATTCTCTGTTTTCAATTATTTTCTTTGTATACCTAATTTACTCCATTCCTTTCTGGACTTCATGATGATGACAGTTGACCACTTTGCTGAATTTTAGATAAGGTGACCAGCCATCCCTGATTTCCGGGACAGTCCCCCGGATCACCTGGCTTATCCCTGGAAATTAATATTTCCCAAAAAACTTCCCCAGAATTCATTAATTTAATTTTTGTTCAGTAATTATTCTAAGAAAAAAGTTAATTAATCTTTCACAATTATGAAAACGTTTATAATTATGCTTTTGATAGGCCTAGCTTTCACGTTGTTTGAGAGTGAAACGACATATTCAGAAGCGGATTGGTTGCTTAGGCCACATTCATAGTGAGACCTTTGAGTGAAGCAGCAAAATTTTTATCTGTTTACTTTCTTGTTTATCTACATCCGAGACGGGGACTAAAGAAGAAAGGGAATTATGTATTCAGTAATATCATTCAGCCGTTCAGTCTTGGAAAAATTTATGTTGTGGTCTTGGATGTAGATATAAACAAGGAAGCAAACAGAAAATTTTTTGCTACTTCACTCAGAGCTTTCACCACAGATTAAAGTACAATTATTTGCAGCTTTAATCTGTGGCTCTCATTATGAATGTGGCCTTAGAAGAAAGAGAAAAAGAGTGATAAAAGCAATCTGTAAAATGAGTTTGGAGTCCCCTTAGCGCATGGCTAAAGTAGTTTCATTAATATCTCCATTGTAGTAGATGGTTTTAGCTTACAACACTGTAATAGTCAACCTAGTTATGACTATTAAGTGCAGGTCTTCTTGCATTTATTCTTAGTTAGGGGATTTGATTTTAATTTTATTTAACGTGCTGGCAATGATATGGTGTCAGCAGCTCCCAATGTCACCTGACTTCCGGTGTTGCCAGACTTCTGGTTCACCTTCTAATGGCGTCCCTAGTTGCTTAAGGAAAATATCTGGTCACCCTAATTTTGGACCTTGTCCCCTTTGAGACAAATATTTGAGAAACCTTCCTCACCTCAATATTAAAACTGACATGCATTACCATCCTAAGATGTGTCAAAGGGCTTGCAATTACCTGATCTGTATTACGAGGAACAAGACATATATACGGATGGTCCATCAGTTCTTGAATTACAGGCCTTTGTTCAAAGTCCTTCACTAAACATCTAATGAAAATGACATTAAAGAAGTTAAGATTAAATATAAAATAAATTAAAATAAAAGTAAAAGGATTTATGACAAAGTTATGATAATTAAATTTCATAAAGCAAAATTAATTAAAATTTAGACAATAAAATTACCTCAATTAGATTACTGCATAATTTTATATTTCATCTAATCAAAGATATTTTTTTGAGATAAGACATAATGTAGTAATGAGCAAATACCACTGTAAAAGCACACATCATGGGTCGAAAGAATGATTTCAGCAAGTGGAGAAGGTTGTGATTGCATTTGGCCTTGCCAAAGAACACAGTGTATCAAAAGTAGGCAATTTTGCAGGTATATCAACAAGTACCGTACAGTGACTCTATGAAAAATATTGTTTTGCACAAGGAACTATTAGGCGTTCTCGTAACTGTGGTCAGAGCATACACTTCATAAGGAATTTCATTCAATGGACATTTGGATCAGAGTAGCTCGAAGGAAACCTATGTTGAACACTGTGGACAAAAAGCACAGTTATAGCAAGGCAAGAGCCATCACCTCCCAACTGTAGAAGAATGGAACTCATTATCTGGTCAGATGAGTCTCAGTTTTGTCAGTACTTGAATGATGCTAGGTGGCAAGTTCATCACTGATCAGATGAAGCCTTCAATAAAGAGGCTTCTCTTAATAGGCTTAGAATGCTTCAACAAGGCAATGAATCTGTGATGTTTTGGGGCATTTTATATTTATAGAATTGGACCCCTTGTGTGAAGTTAGTAGAAGCATGAACAAACTTGGTTATATTCCGCTTCTGGACGACTAGGTACTATCTTTTGATATAGAATTTCAAAGCCAATGACGACAGAATTTTCCAACACAACAATTGCCTCATGCAAAGAACTACACAATGTGTGTTAAATGAAAATTCCTCTGTTCAGATGTGTGGATTGGCCTGCAAAATCCCCAGATTTGAACTTCATCAAGTATCTGTGGGATCACTTAAAACAGAAAGCGAAAAGTTGTTCAAGCCATCCTGCCAATCTGGGTAAACTTCAATCAGTAATCATGGTTGAAGATTGATTCACAATATATTCAGACCCTGATGGGATTGTTACTAACCTGAACTGCAGCCGTAATTCAAGCAAAAGAAGGCGTTACTCACTATTAACCAGGGGTCACTAATTTTTTGTCCAGTTAGCTTATCAACTTTCTTGCCTTTAAATATTCTTTAAAATATGATTATAAAAACAAACTCATGATGCTATGATATTTTTTTGATCTTTTTTAATCTATTATATATGATTTTTTCATTAAAATATGAAAAATTTACATGAATCAAAAATAAATGACAGTACTCGATGAAAAGGTGAGCCTGCACAAAGATAAAAATAGTTGTCATTGTAAGATTGTATGTAGGAATTCTGGTGTTGCTTCATTGGGAAAATCTAGCCCCAAGTTTATTTTTTCTGTTTGGTGCTATCTATCCAGGAGAATTATCATATAACATTGTCATTGTACTTGAAATATCTCGAAAACTACGCATAAGATCAAAAACGTTTGGAATGATATTTGTTCGTCTCAAAAGGGCCAATCCAATGATACCAAAATTGACCCCCACTCCCACCCCCTTGGGGGTCGATAGGGAGTAACAAACAAATCTTAAACAGGAATCCCCATTTTTTATTGCAGATTTGGATTCTCCAGGGAAAAAATACATTAATTTGACCTAGGATTAATATCAATTTTTTTTACAGATGGCACTGTAATCGACATGAAAACAGAGGGGGGGGGGGGTAACTTTTTATAAATACTGAATATGTAATTTTTAATTTTTTGATCCATCATGTATTTCTCAAGATGTTCCCCGTTTTTATAACGTCCGTGTACCCCGTTCAATTTTGTTTTGTTGATTACAGCACCATCTGTGAAAAAAAAAAATTATATCAATCGTAGGCCAAATTAACGTATGTTTTCCTGGAGAATCCAAATCTGCAATAAAAAAATGGGGGTTCCCTTGTAAGATTTCTTTGTTATCCCCCACCCATCCCCAAGCGGGGAGGGGTCAATTTTGTTATTATTGGATAGGCCCCTTTGAGACGACCAAACACTTTTTGATCCGATGTGTAGTTTTCGAGGTGTTTCAATGTCTTCACTTAAATTGACCACCTTGTCTGTATACATGCCATATCTCAGATGTTTTAAATTATAAATAAAAATGGGAAAAAAAATTCCACAGTCTGGACCCGAACCAAAAACTTCAGATCATCACACCAAATAAATAATTCTAATATTCAAAATCAAGAGTAATATAATTCATTAACATATTAAATTACTTACTCAGCTATAAAATCATTAAAGTTTGTACTCCAATAAGTAGGATTGCGTAACCTTGGGGGAGGATTTCTATAAGGAAAAAAAAAACAAAAAAACACCTTAAATAAAATTAAAAAAATTCTCAAAGGAAAAAAACTTCATTGCAAAGTCCCCTCCACAAGCCAGCAGTTTCAAAACCTTGCCATGTTGGGGAGAGAATTCAAAATAGATGAGATTTCAAAAAAATATGTTAAAGCTTTTCATTTATAAATTGTAATGCAATAAATTTATCCCATTATTGTGAATGTGTATCACCTCCCCTCCATCTTTTTCCCTCAGTGCTTGCATACAAAAGATAGTATCTTCTATTGAGCCTGATAGATTGCGTTGCTGCGTATTATTTTTGCCAATCTTCATGAATTTTTTCCCTTTGATTATTTGATTAAACCCTTCTTTTTTGTTCAGGGTTGGGCTATTCATCAGGAGGCAGTTGCCCCATTATTCAGATAACCCTCCTTGGCTATATGCATTTATTGCCTTTTTTCTATCCCTTAACAAAGAGGTCAGCTCTGAATGCCTTTTATCAAGAACAGATGAAGGGGGAGAAATTTCTGCTGCTTCTTATTCGTACCTTTATCTGTTCTTGCTCTTATTTTATTCACATTTATGCTGTCTTATTTAAGTGTTATTTTAAGGCAATTCCTGCTGCTTCTTGTTTTTCATTGCATGTTTGGTAAACAGCTCGGGATGCAAACCTCACCATATAAACCTCACCATACCATCTGAAAATCACAACGCAATGGGTGAGCTAATGAGTTGGCTGCCAAATCACAGTAGTTTGTATTTTTTCACTACTCCCTTTTCCACAATATTTGGTGCCTTAACCACAGGATTCATGCTTGCCAGAATGGCAGTTTCCCATAACATTGCTGTTTGAAAGTTAGAACGAAAATTTACAATCATGCTAAAAATACAGACATAAAACTGAACATAGGTATATATTTTATCCTTTTCCTTTTAAATCATGCCATATTATATTGAACCTGACATCAATTTATGGATTATGCTATATTTCTATTCATCTTTTATCATTTATATACTTATTGTTTTGTAACAAGGGAAGGAGCCACATTGAACATTTATAACCTCTCTATCAGTACGTAAATTATTCACATACAATTCACCTTTCAAGAAATAAAGATGGATTAAATTGAGTCCATCATTTTCAAAAACTCTGTATAAACAAAGGGATATTCAATTTCAGTAAAGAATGGACATATCATACGAGGTGCAATCTAAAGTTCCGGGACTGGTTGCGCATCTCACCAACAAATGGCAGCACAAGTCCATAAACACAGTAAATTATAGTCCTAACATTCATAAATCAGTTTTTCAAAGGATTTTGTTTCATGTGCATTGGGAACTGAGAAAATACAAGCTATTGTGACCACATGTGTGAGGTCATCTGCGATTTAGCATGGACATTAAAATTAAATTTGAGAACAAGCAAATTCAAGTAATAAGCAATCTGAGAGAGGACGTTTGGCAAAAGCAACCAGATCTGTTGTGTGAAAAAAAACTGGATTCTTCACCACGGCAATGCACCCTCTCACCAAGCTCTCCTCAAACGTGAGTTTCTTGTGAAAAACAACATGATTTCGCTTTCACACCCACCCTACTCACCAGATTTGGCTCCTGCAGACTATGCCCTCTCTCCAAAAATGAAGATCCAGTTGAAAGGTCGCCGTTTTGATATGATTGAGCAGATCCAGTGCAAATCGCAGAAGGTGCTTGACTCGTTTCAACAAAATGACTTCCAGGACACATTCTTGAAGTGGCAGGAACGCTGGAATCATTGTATGGCTTCGCAAAGAGACTATTGTGAAGGGGACACCGTGTAAATGTGCTTTCTCTTTAAATGAACCTGTCCCGCAACTTTTTGATTGCACCTAGTACAAGTGACACAGTAAACTAATTTTTAATCTTCTTTCTCTCTTTCAGAATACATGTGTTTTAGTGTTCTGGAAGCTTTTGTTTTCTAATATCGAAGAAGTCTGTCAACTGACATAGACACCACATCAGGATTGGATTTTTCACTTCTTCGTTGGAGATGTTCGGGCACCCTTCGGGTCTTTATGAAATCCCAAGTTAACACTATCAAAACTAATGTTAAGTGTCAATGCTAATTCAACCACAGTAATGCTTCTGTAGCTCCGTATGAATTACCAACCCTCATAATGGTCACAATGTTGACTGGAGTTGTTGGTCTTGCTTTGTGTGAATTATTTTTCACATATTCACTACCTTCCTTGAATGATTTGTACCAATAATAATGAAGTCCATATAGGCAAGAAGTATACTGTGCTTGAAGTAGATTAGTATTTCAAGTATCACATCTGTAACCAAGAAATTTGCCCAAATGTACAGTACTAACTTGCCATTGCTTACAAATTAATTCGTTTTTTTCAATTATAGTACATGTATATTACATATTTTTATATGTAAAACCCTTATTTTTTATGAAACTTGTGACATTTTTTTGCTAATTAAAATATACCAATAAATACTCTCTTAAGCTTACCGAGGAATTTGAAATAAAGCTCTCATTGGATGAATATCAGATAAAGGTGGTTCTCCATCAGCCAATTCAATAGCGGTTATGCCAACTGACCAAACATCACAACGGACATCATAAGAATAGTCCAATTGTTGTTCACATGCTATAACCTGTTAGAAAAATTCATGGCAAATTATAAATCAAATAACATAACTATGATTAACTATGAATACTTCATACCAGTAGCTATATATTCAAGAAAAATTAAATTATTGACCTCTGGAGCCATCCAATATGGAGTTCCAACAGAAGTATTTTTACGACTCATTGTTGCTGACAAATGTGAGGACACCCCAAAATCTACCAATTTTATGTGAGCATCTTCAGTGAGTAGAATATTGTGGCCTTTAATATCACGATGCATACAATGATTTGCATGTAAATATTGTACTGCCTATGCAAACAAAAAGCAAAGCATAAATAACTATAAGCAACAGTAGTAATCAAAACATTTAACAACACTGGTATACTAAAATAAATGTTTTCATAAAGATAATGCTGAAAGTAGAGAATAACATTTTAACATTTTATTTTTACTGATGAATAACAGGTGATTTTAGGATACTTGGTAGATGTGCAACTTAATTCTGTCGGATTTTTTCGATCTTAAATTTTTTTATTTCTGGAAACTGTGTTACTCATGCATTCAAAATAATTTCCATTGGCTGTCACCATCTTTGCTAATCATTCAGGCAACATTTGGATTCTGCGGTGGAAGAACAGTTCATTCTACATCCGGATGAAGTTGTGATCCAATTTTGCATTACTTCATTTCAGATGATTCTACATTGACTAGAATAAGTGGTAATCCAAAGGAACAATATCCAGAGAGTATCCAGATAGAGTAGGACTTCTCACCAAAATTCGTTAAGAACATCCTTCAACACTTCAGCATTGTGAGAACAAACTTTGTCGTGCAGTAGGCCACTCGATGTGACGCGGTGGCCTTTTTTTTTTCAATTGCATGTTGCATATTTTGCAATTGCTGTGCGTAAAGGTCTGTTGTGATTGTCCGTTCTGATGAGAGAAATTCAGGGTACAACACCCCCTTCGTTTGCCAGCCACTGAGGCAACATTTGGATTCTGCAGCAGAAGAACAATTCATTTTTCGACTTGATGAAATCAGTGATCCAATTTTGCACTCTTTATTTTGATGAACAGTATAGGCCACATGATTCTGCCTACCATCGAACAAGTGGCAGTTTGAAAAAGCAATATCTCGAGAACATGCCGAAGAGGTAAACTTCTCACTGAAGTTCGTTAAGGGTGTCCTTTACCACTTTAGCAACGTCAGGACAAGTGCTATTGTGCAGCAGGACCCTCGGTGCAGGGCCAGTTGTAAGGGAAGGCAAATGGGGTAATTGCTCAGGGCCCTTACAATATAGCTGCTGGTATACCTTCTGGCTAGAGTTCTAAACATGGCCCTGACTAGGTGGTGACTTGATAGTAGTTCTTTCTCCATTGCATGTTGCAGATATTACACCTGCATGACTCTGTCCTGATAGGAGAGCTTATGGTGCAAAATCCAACCTAATCACAGCAGAAACTTCTTGCTGTGGATGTTTTGCACTTGCATTACAAAAAGGGTGGTTAAGAAGGAGTGATCCAAATTTTTGCGTTTCAGATTACTGTGCCCATATTTTTGTTGACGCTTACAATCTTGTACAGAAAAGATTTCTTCTGCGTGGTAATCAGTTGATAACACGTATCATGCCGATGCATCCAAGTGTTTTTCATCAACTCTTGAGGTATCGATTTTCCTTTCTTCTGGATTTTTCCAAGAATGTGCAATCTATTTTCAATTTCATTTCAGGTTTATTTCTTAACATATATAAGTTGTGAAGCTTTTTTTGAAATATTCTACATCTGATTAACAGAAGTATGAAATACTGGTAACTTTTAAAGATCCTGATGATTTCTACAAAAATTTCAAGCTTACAGAATTCCATATAAAATTTGTATTCATACTGCTATCCAGATTTGTTTTCATACTGCTGTCCAGATTTTACATTACTGTATTTTATATCTTCCTGCAATATAAACTGAGTGAGCATATTATTATGACCACCCTATCAGTATCTCGTTGGGCCACCTTTTGCCTTTAATACTGCGGTGATTCTTCGTGGCATTGATTCCACGAGATGTTGGAAGGTGGTGGGAGGAATCTGACACCATGCCTGATGGATAGCACTGTCTAGTTGTGCTAGATTGGATGGTGGTGGATCCAGCCGTCTGATGGTTCGTTAGACTTCGTCCCACAAATGCTCAATTGGAGTGAGATCTGGGGCTACCAAAGTAAGGTAAAGTCCCCCTCATGTTCCTGGAACCACTCCTGCACAATATGAGCTCTGTGGCATGGCGCATTGTCTTGCTGGAAGTAGCCATCTCCATTGGGGTACGCCATCAACATGACAGGGTGGACTTGATCGGCGACGATACGGAGGTATGCTGTGCCATCCAGATGTTGTTCAACACGTATTAACGGACCCAACGCATGCCAGGAAAACATTCCCCAGGCCATAACACTGCCCGCACCGGCCTGAAGGGTTGTACTCATGCATGTGGGGTCCATGCTTTCGTGCTGTTTTCCCCAGATTCTCACGCGGCCGTCTGCATGATGTAACTGGAATCATGACTCGTCAGACCACATGATTTGTTTCCACTGCTCGATAATCCAGTCCTTGTGCTCCTGAGCGAATTGGAGTCGTTTCCGCTTGTTGGCTGCAGACAGCAAAGGTGTGCGGACAGGTCTTCAGCTTCCGTATCTGATGCGATGCAGTGTGCGTCAGACAGTGCATTCAGAGACCGTTTTGGAGGACCCCTGATTAAGGTCAGCAGTGATTTAATGCACAGTTGCCCTTCTGTTATCCTTTACCAGTCGTGACAGTCTCCGTTCTGCCCGATCATCAACCATCCGTGAATGGCCACGAACGCGAACGTTCAGACCCCGTCTTCCGGCTAACCACCCAGTCTTTAAATACTTTAACAACGGCTACTCTTGAGCACCCCACGAATGCTGCCGTTTCGCTGATACTCGCTCCATAGCTCTGAGCAACTACAATCATCCCGCATTCGAAGGCTGTTAAATTGTGTCGTTTACCCATAGTTGAAGAATGGAACACGTCTATTGTTGTCGACGACATTCAGCTTCCCTTTTTATATTGGTCCGGCCTGCTAGCAACATTGTGGCGACGTCCGTGCATGCATTTGCATAAACATGCCAGATGGTCCTAATAATATGCTCACTCTGTGTTTTTGGTTTTCTTGAATTATGTTATATATTCTTTCCTTGCAACTAAAGACTTTCTTTTTTATCATAGTTTAATTTCTTTGCAAGAGCACTTTTATTTTTAGATTTAATAATAATTTTATTTTTATCTAAGATACTCTCCTCTGATTTCGTTATCAAGGATGTTAAATAACCAAGGGATCTATTTTTTAAGTTAACCTATTAGGGGATCAGACTACTGAGGCTTTGCTTGGTCTTCCAAGCTTGTTAGTAAAGGGACAAACACCCAAACATCCATACCCCTCGTGACTCACTGGTCTCGAGAATGACAAGACCTGCGCCTTAGTGCTCTCGGCCACCGAGCTGGCTACATAAACAACTATTTGTGTAATTTTTTTCTTCCTCTACTAGCAAATTACAAGATAAGAAGTAAATAAACATAAGATAAAAAACAATAAACGTGTGCTAATTTATCATTAACAGTTATTATTCTTTACTTACTTCCATTGTTTCCTTCAGAATGTAAGCTATGTGCAGCTCAGACATCCTGCCACCATTTTTTGTCAGTGCCTGAGCAAGATCTGTCACCGAACCTCCTTTACAAAGCTAAAATTACAAGTTTAAAAAATCCATGTCATTTTTTCAATGTTTATCATATTTTGCGAATGTGAAATTAAAGACTAGATGATGAAAATGCATGGTAAAAATTATATAATATTGTAGAAGGGAAATATGTGTCTAGATATATCACTCATTTGCTTCAAGGACGACATAACTCAAAAATCCTGTTTTTTAGATACTTATATAGTAAATGTTAGGCAATAATCCTAGCTCTTTCTCCAACAATGCCGTATCTCTGGGAGTTAAAGCAATGCTTATAGAAATTATTGTTTATGCCATATCTCATAGGAGTAATGTTCATTTTAAAATTGCTCTACTGTAAAATCGTCTTTTCTGAGTTATGTCATTGTGTGAAGACATGAATGATATGTGTGAAGTTCGTGTATGATTCAAAAAGATGTGTAGGGGCTGTCTAACAAGTCTAATTGGTTGCCAACATTGTACAGTCAGCATCGATTCCTGACAGGGCGTTTCTGTTTGTAAGCACTTTTTTTGGACAGGACTCGATCAATCAAAACTGAAAACAAGTCATCAGAGCTCGAGTACATTTATGAGTAAAATTTTCTGGTTATCACAACTTCCTTATTTTGGTTTATCTCCTGTTTAATTGAGTGCATTAACTTTGTTTCTTTCTTGTATATAAATATGTAATTATGCATACTGTGTGTCAGAAAAATTTTAATTTCACTATTCACAGCCAAAGATTCAAACGGCTTAAAGTTGATCTGCCACTTTGATTCCGCTTGATCAGGCAAGTCCAGTTGCAATGAGTGTACCAGTTGTTACTTTTTGGATAGGATGTTCGCAGCTGGTGAGACTTATTAAACAGACCCTTACACTTTAAATGTGTAACGTATGATTAAATGATTGCAAAGACTAGCAAAATTTGCTGGTAATATGTCATATTTCAAAGAACTAATATCATCTATATGCATGATCCTTTAGTTATGGGAATAAGAAAACAGCATATTATACGAGATGGCCCATGGATACAAGATTAAAAAAAAATTGACCATTTCCCCTTCCCATATTTTTTTATTTTATTTATTGTTTCCATGTACTGTAAATAAAAAAATCTACTTGCGTGTGTCTGTCTGTCTATCTATCTGTTAATAATCTCTACAACCAGAAAAACGACGGACGTCAAACTCTGCACGATTCTTTAGACTGAGAAGGGATTTTAACTATTTTTTAAATATTTTAAGATGAAATATTAATGCTTAAGAAATCTATATCTGGGCATAATGTGTCAATTTTGAAGCTAAAAACAAACACGTGAGCAGTGTTGCAAAATGACCCACAAGCAAAGATTTTTTTCAGACAATCTCCTGGAGATTGCTGAAGGGAAATTCATGATGTCGAATTATTTTTCTGCCAAATTTTTGGGTATTGGTTCAAAATCCAGACCAGACAGGATATTTCAAGGCAGTAACGTCAATATTTCCATTAGTTTTGTGACAGGTCAATACTTGGTCCAAGAAATGAATGTGTCAATAAAATTAACAACACATTATGGAACAGCTTCGGGTACAAGCAAAATGTACAAATCAGTGGATAAGAACCTTGAAGATGAGACAACATTTCCAATTGAGTTTCTTAATTTTTATTAATTTCCTGGATTGCCTCATTGTATCGAGGAACTGGAACTCAAGTTGGCCCTTTTATCATTCTGTTGCACAATATTAATCCACCTAAACTTTGCAATGGAACTAGAATGTATGTGAAAAATATGGATGACCATGTCATTGAGGCTGCTATCATTACTGACTGTGCAAAAATTAATGATATGCTGATTTCTGGCATTCCAATTGAAAAGAATGATATTCTATTTTTTTTTCAAACGAATCCAGTTTCCTGTTCAGTTTGTGTTTGCTATGACAATCAACAAATCGCAAGGACACTCATTAAAAGTATTGGAAGTCAATTTTGATAATTCGTGTTTTTCACGTAGAGAAGTGTATGTAGCAGAAAAATGTATAAGAGCAATCCAATAATAAAGGTACTCATGAAAAGTTTTAGGAACGCGTTTATTTAGAAAAGTTGAAAATCAAGCTACAAAAAATATATGGTAATTGCGAATACAAAGAGAAAAGGGAAGGAAAATTCCCTGACCTGGACTCAAACCAGGAACCTTGCCTAACGCTAGCAACGCTCTAACCAATAGGCACGGTCCCAGGTCGTGGAATATTTCCTTCCCTTTTCTCTTTGTATTCACGATTTGTTTGAAGTATATCTTCAGTATATTATTATCTTCTCTTTGAGTTGAATTTTCATCAATTTAATTGATGATTTAAGGGTAGGAAAATTCCTGACCTTCGAGTCAGGGGATGCTCTGCCAATTGAGCTAATTAGTGACTTCAAGGAAATACATTTGGACACATTGTAACAGCTTGGCAGTTCATTAGCTCAATTGGTTAGAGTGCTGCCAGCGATAGGCAAAGTCCCTGGTTCGAGTCCAGATCGTGGAATTTTTTCTTCCCTCTTTGTATTCACGATTTGTTTGAAGTATATCTTTAGTATATTATTATCTTCTCTTTGAGTATATGGTAATTGTTCATTTTTCAAAGTAGTCACTGCTTGCATTCAGGCATTTATCCATCAAATTAAGAATGTCCTTGCCCAAATTTGTAAAGTAATGTCAAACTGTGTTCTGGGAATGCCAGTTTGACGAGCAAGTTCACACACTTTGATCCTTTGGTCTTCGCTTATCAAACTTTTCACCACTTCACAATTCTGTGGTGTGTAGACAGAGCCTTGGTCTACCTCTTCATTCTTTTGGGTTATCATGCAGTTTAGTTCGGCTGCCTGTGAATTTCCTACATGAAACAAACACCTCTTTTCGACTTTAAACATTCTCCCCCAAAACATTTATTAATCTGCAATGAATCTCACTCTGATTCACTCCTTTTGCCTGAAGAAATGGATACCTACATACACTTCAATTTTGGATGCGTTCAATTTGTCCACTTGCTACAGCCAACCTATTGAAGAAGAATAACAATACGCACATTACTATTAATACAGCTCACGAGATAACGTCAAATCACACGGGAACAAGTGTACGGATTAAAAAATTGTTGGTGCAACCATCTGTAGCTTTAATATCGGACCATCCTCACAGTACGCTCATGCATTAGATCTCCGGACAACTTTTGCATCGATTTTCCTGGCGGATCAACAAAACAGGTTGCCTACAAAAGTCTTGGAATGGGACTCTCTTGTATCATCTTAGTAGCATCTTTAATTGTATATTGATAATATATTCACATTTTACATTTTCAATATTTATACCCTATTCTATAGTTGCCCAAAAAAGCTATAGTTTAGTTATTCTAAAATTTACCCTAAACAACATGGTTTCGCTGTATTCAACCAACCTGAGCAAAGCTGAGTACCTTCTCTAGTTTATACATAAAACTGAATCATGCGGAATTTTTCATCACTGGACAAATGAACAGTGGATCTTTTCCTGCATTATTATGCAAGTTAATCCTGCATTACAAACTGTGTTTAACACTTTCATAGCCAAGACCATTTTCAGCACATTCATGTTTACTTCCAATGATGCACGCAATGTCTCTAGGGTGTTTTCTGTATTGAAAGTGTGTTAATAACAGCTGAAAAAATGCATATCATTCTTTTTTTCTTAATATTTTTTAAATGTACTCTGAACTCAAATGCCAAACACTGCCAAATTTACTTTTTAAAAACGTTTTACAGCAAACTTCTTGGGACCACTAAATTTTTTCACTTTAAAGAAATAAATATAAAGTGATGATAAAAATATTAAAGCCATGCTTCAAATTATAAGATTGGATGTTTATGAAAAAAGAAAATGAATTTTCTCTTTCCTTTTTCATCTATATTCACATTTAAAGAAGAGAAAAAAAGTTAAAAAATTTTGGAGAATTTAGAAATGATATTCACAGTAAAAAGCATCAAATATACTGGTTAATCTCTTATTTTTGCTTTTATTGTTTTTGCCTTGAATCCCAATATAATCATAACATCAATCACAAATACAATGATGTCTATGGAAATTGCTACAACCTCTTTCTATAAGGGAAATTTTACAATAATACGTAGTGCCCGCGACATATGGCATTCACGAATCACTGCTGGGATCATTGCATGCTCTCTCATGATGCCAAACCCTGATACAACTGCTTTATGCAATCTGTGTTTCTAAGTTTTCCTCTCTAAAATATTCTTAATAAATAGTTAATATTTTAATCACTAAAACTTTCCCCCTTTGGCACGAATTAAAAGTCTGTTGTTTTATTTTTGGGTTTTTTGTTTTTTTTTTGGCTTCTTTTGTTCTCTTTATCATTCCCTTCTTGCCGAGCGAGAGGAGAGAGAAATTTGACCCATTGTTCCACATGTTTTATGCTTCCTGCTTCTTGTTGGTAAAAATGAGCACAAAGTGTGAGCGTGAGGGGAGAAATGGGCCCTTAGCAACATGGAGGAGAGTACAGATTGGTCAGTTATATTGGAAAAACGGTATCAATGATGGGGGACGATCATTTCATTTGAGAGAGAGAGAGAGAGAGAGAGAGAGAGAGAGATCGGGAGTAACAGGTTGTAACAATCAGATGTGAAAAATGGACGGAGAGATATCTTCAGTCTTGGAGCAGATGCTAAATGAGCTCTACAATTCAGTTGCAAAAATATACAATCACTAGACAATTCAATACATCTTTATTTTTGATGTCATTTTGCTCAAAATGAATGAGAAAATATGAACTGAAAAGAATGCAATAGATTTTAGATATGTAGAAATCGTTTTAAAATAATATCCACAAAATCCATCCATTCATATTGTTACAACAAAACATTAAACATACTTTTAGTCCTTCAAAAATATCCAATCAACCAGACTGCTGTTTCAAAAATTTCCAATCACCCCTCATAAAATGGGAAAGTTTTAGCTGACTGCAACTTAATTTGCATTTTTATGTTGTAGTAAGCTTAATCAGCCAATTTGCATACAAAAAAAATTCTCAGCTTCCCTGTGATTTTTTTGGGACTCAAATCACAGGCTACAACAAAATGGGGCCAGGTAAAACAACCAGTAATGAAATACGCAATTTGATTGTTGACAAGCACTTACAGAAATATTCTGCTCGCAAAATAGCTACTGAAATAAATATATGTCAAAGTGTAGTTGTTGAAATCATTAAAAAATGGAGAGAAACAGGAACCTCTTCCGCAACTAAGCAAACTGGTCGACCAAGGAAAACATCAAAAAGGCAAGACAAACTTCTCCCAAGAATATTACAGGGCAAACAACATGTCACCACATCTGAAATCACAACTGAAATCTGAGTAGATGTCTCAAATGCTGCTACAAGGCGACATCTGAAGGAACAATGTTACGAATTTTATACTGCAAAAATCAAGCCTCTACTGTCACGTCTCCAAATGGTAAAAAGGCTGAATTGAGCTAAAGAACATCTTCAATGATCTTCAGAAACATGGAACAGTATCATCTTCAGTGATGAGTCTAAATTTACAGTTTATGGTGAAGAAGGCAAACGTGTTTTTCATAAGAAAGATGAAACATATAAGCCAGAATGCTTAAGTACAAGTGTCAAATTCTCTGACACGCTGATGGTATGGGGTTGTATGAGTGCAAGAGGAGTTGGCCAATTGAAATTCATTGAAGGGGCGGTTAATGCTCACAAGTATCAGGATATATTGGAGGAATGTTTCCGTTGCCTTTGTTGCCAGAATTAAATCATAACGATCAAGCAATGTTTCAACAGGATGGAGCAGCATCACATCGAGCTCGAACAACTATGGCGTGCTTTCAAGATCATGAAGTTGAACTGCTTAAAAATTGGCCACCAAACAGTCCCGATTTATCACCAATCGAAAATCTATGACACATTCTGAAAAAAGGGGTCCAACGAAAGAAATCACAGACCTGAGAGGAATTAAAAGTTACCCTGACCAATCTCTGTACGAAAATATCTGCTAATTGATTCCCAGCATGTCAAATTGTTTGCATGCAGTAATTTCTGCTAAAGGTGTAAATACTAAGTATTGATTGGAAATTTTTGAAACGGCAGTCTGGGTGATTGGATATTTTTGAAGGACTAAAATTATGTTTAATGTTTTGTTGTAACTTTATGAATGGGTGAATTTTGTTGATATTTTTTTAAAAACTATTTCTACATATCTGAAATCTATTGCATTCTTTTTAGTTCATATTTTCCCGTTCATTTTTGAGCAAAATGACATCAAAAATAAAGATCTATTGAAATTGCCTAGTGATTGTATATTTTTGCAACTGAGTTGTATATTGTGAATGTGAGATGCAGACTCTTGTATGTCGAACTAAACTTTCATTGCAAACTGTCACAATATAAAAGTTCACATGAGAAGCTTGACAGGTGTTGTGACGAAGGGTGTCAAGGAAAAAGTGACACTGTGGATGACTGCAGGGAGCTGTTGAATTTCCAGCAGGAGAAAAGCAGAGTTTAACAGCTAGCAGCACAAAAGGAGGACACGATCCAGTGCAACATCAAATAGCAAGTTCTGGAGGCCAAAGAGGAACATTGTGAGTATACATAAGGGACAACAGAGAAACTCCAGCGAGACAATGGAGAAACAGTGAGTGGGAAGCAAGGACAAAACACTAGTACGAGGCTGATCGCACTGCCTGACTCCCAAACGAAAAACGATTTGAATGACACGATGATGGAGTGTACAAACAACATGGCAAGGTGAAAGTGCAAAGGACTCTGGAGACTGTAAGAATGAATTGTAGAATGAATCAATTTTTTCACACAACTAATAACAATGGAAAACACAGTTCAAAACAGGCCATGGCTGAAACTTGCAGGCAACAAAACTGACAAGGATATTCTGGACAGGAATCCACCTGTTATCTCAAAATGTCAGCCATCATGTGATTAAGTAACTGTTTATACAAACTGTGCACATTCTGCACTGACATAAGACCCATACGTATCCACACCTGCACACATCTTGTCACAAGATGCATGCATGGCTATACAATGAAGCGACCATACGACCCCATTCAAATGGCTCTGAGTCTCTTAACATGCAGAATTCTGACCTTTCAGATTGTTATATTGTCCTTTAAAGCACTGGCTAAAGGCTCCAAGCACCTTCATTTGACTGATATTTTTGGCAACATCACTTTAACCATTTGCATTGCATCTTTGATATTCAAAGTGGTATTAATTTTATTGCAAATGGATGACCCTATCAAGATGTATCAATTTCCATGGCTAGTAGTATAATTTGTACATGTTTTTATTTCTTCTACATAACTCAAAACAGCAACTTTATAAAATATTTTGAACCAAAATAACAAGTACTATACAAAATACTCTCTAAGGACAAGGACAAAGCATAAAAAGAATGAGTCATTTCTTTAAAAATTAGCATAATAAAGATATCCAGCCTCAAATGAATAGCCTTTATAATAGAGGAAGATTCTTCACTCCTAGCTCTTGTCTACACAAATAATATCATTAAGTTCAAAGACTGTGTTGATATCTCCAATCAGGCTTGGAGGAGAGGGGAACTATTTGACCATGGTGTACAGGCTATATGATGCGAGACATAGTAAAGATGAAGTAGCTCCACAGTGCAGGGTTTTTCAAAACAATGTGTGTCATTGAACAGCAGTTGTTCGCGTTTGTCAAAAGCAGAAATGGCATTTGAAGAACGTGTAAATATCAAATTCTGTCAGCGTTTGTTGCAGCAGGTGTATTGTGAGAGTGCAATATGTCATGCAAAACTGCTTTCTTGGCACTTCTGATTCAAGAAAGGCCATGAATCCGTACAAGACGATGCGTGGACTGGGCGACCACCTACAGCCCTACTCACCCAATCTCACCCCATGCGACTTTTACCTGCTCTCCCGTCTGAAAACAAACTCAAAGGACGCCATTTCAAGAGTGCATATGAGGTTCAGGAAACAGCGACAGTCACCTGAAGACCATCTCCTCTAAAGGTTTCCAGGAATGTTTTCAGCAACCGTACTCACGTTGGCAGAAGTGCATAGTTGCAGAAGGGGAATGCTTTTAAGGTGGTTGTGTGCAACATGTGATAACAATACATCATACCTGTTAGGAAGGCCAGTCTCTGAAATTATTGCTCATACTAGCATACTCTATCTTAAGCCCTCTTTTTCTAAATATTAATAAAGAAACAACTTTTCCTATTCCTACAGATGTAAAGATATTATAATTTTGTGAAGTTTTAATTTTATATCACATATTATTTATAAAATTTGGAGATATTCTGTAACATATCAAACTTAACTTTCCCTTACATGAGATATTCTTTTGCCATTGTAAAAATAAATGTAAATTATTCACTGATGCAACTTTAAGATCCAATTCAGTTGCAAAGAAAGCAACGTTGAGTCATCTAAAATAATCTTGAACATGTTCATTTAAAAAAATCTCACCCTTTATCACTGTTTACTTTTAGAGGAACGCGTGTATAAATATTTAGGGGAAAATTGTAATGTTTCCTTACCTCCATAACAAACCATAGTTCATCTTCTTCGGCACGAGCTGCACGTTTCAAGAAAAGACCGTAAAATATTGGAATGTTTGGGTGGAGGCAGAGCTCTTTTAAAATTAAGTATTCTTCTTCAATTTCTTCCAAATTATCCGGAATGTTTTCCAATATCTTAATAGCCACACATCGCTCTACAGTAAATATAATTTTATTTTGTAGCCACACATCGCTTATACCATTTTTAAAATAACCTTAACAGTAACATAATATTTATGATAATGCATTAAAATGTTGATTAAAACAAAAACAAAAAAGGCAGATGACCAAATCCTACCTTCTTCCTTATCATATGCTGTGTATACTGCTCCATAGGTTCCTTCTCCGATAACTTCTTCAATTTGAAATCGTCCTCCTGGTTCAGGTAGTTTATTAAAATCGATATGCTTGCTTAATCCTTTGTATGTCATGATGAAAACTTTTCACGCTATTTTATAAATTTAGTGGATATGGCAGTACAGCTCTGCATTAATGGCATTTCCATATGGTCATCCATGATCTAGGGTAAATTAATTAAAATAATTAAGAAAATCTTTTCATTGTAATTACTTCTTTGTCTTTATATATTCTAGTTTAAATCCACAATTTATAAAAAAAAAAAAAAATGCCAAAAGAGTGATCTGAACGGTTATGAACTGCTGCATGAATTTCTTTATTCTAAATTAAATCCAGCAGCACTTTTATGTTAGGTAGAGTTTCAATTAATCCAATATACAGAGTATTAATAGAAGAATTAAATTTACAAGAAGCCTTACTTTAAAGAGAGGATTATTCAGTGAGCAAATCAATAAATCATACTAGCACAAACTAATGCCATAACAGATTCCAGTTTAAATTTTCTTAAGGGACAAGTTAAAATAAATTACGATACCAATTAATATTTCATACACACTCAAATTCAATCTAATTTTTTAAGGAAATTGGTTATTGGCATTTCTTATCTTATTAACATTTGTTATGCATATGGTAAAGACAATTTTTGTTTCTAATTATAATTGCTAAAATAAATTCAATTACAATCAAGCTCTCTCTACCAATGCCCTAGAGAAACTTTAACATTTAATACTAAGCTAAATTATAAAACATATTGCTTGAATTAAAAGAAATCTACAATTGCTATAAAGACACTGTTTTTATCTTTGGAAGGGGAAAAAGAATCGATGAAAATACACTGCCTGCAAATAAAATGCAACACATGGAAGGAGTGGGTCAATTTTAATGAAATTGCACAAGAGTATAGTGTGGATGGCCTATAACATATGATTTAAATTTAAACACAATATGTGCAAAGGATCCCAGTACAGGGTGTCCTAAAAGTCTGTCCTCTGGAAGAATGGTTCATCCCAATTATCGGTAACTTAAAATCATCAATCTGGCATCTATATGCCTGCACATGCAGCCATACTCCTGTGCAGCATGTCAGAGGTTGACAAATCAGATTGTGGGATTTCAAGAGGCTGGATGGTCTTATTGACAAATTGCGATCCATATTGAATGTAATGTTTCTATGGTGGCTGGATGTTGGCACCAGTGGTCTACAGAAGATACTCACACACACACAGATCTGGTTCCAGACACCTGTGCATTGCCATACCTTACAAAAAATAAAAAGAAAGCCTCCCCAATGACCTTCAAGCAGGTGATCCAAAACTCTGCGATGTGTTTTCTTGCTTTAATGCTAAGTATTTTGAAAGTATTGTAATGAATGGATTGATTCGATTCATTAGTGCATTTATGTGAGTGTTCATGTAGCTCACATAAAAAAAAAAAAATTAATCGCAACATGGTACACTATTGCATACTGTTCTGCTCTAGATTTTACAAAATTCTTCTAAAATCACGAAAAAAATCTCAAATTATCTTTGCCGTGGGTAATCAAGAATCCTATGTTTTCTTGCAATACAGAAGATCACCATGAAAAGTTGTCCAACTTAAGTTTAAAAAATTTCATATGGCCAACGATTTATGTATGTCTTAAATTCAGAAACGTTTGTAAAAGAAAAAATAATAATAATAAAAATAATAATAAAAAGAAGAAGAAAAACAAACTAGTAGGCTCGAAAAAATGTTAAAAATAAACGTAATTTGAAACTCATGATGTCTCTTCTTTCATTTATTATGCACTTTTACTTAACTCACAACGTCCGTTTTGTTCAATCTTTCAATTTATTTTAACCCTTTTCCTGTTACTTAAACGACTTCATATCGGGCACACCAACTCAATCCTGTATAAAGATTTTTAAAAATCTAATTCTGAAAAAGGGTTAAAAATTAATTTTCATTTAATTTCATTCCAGGTTGGAGATTGGGCCACCTCTTCAGGTTTTCTTCATTTTCACATATTTGTAGCAAAAGCATGAGAACCAATAATTTCTATTTAAATAAGAAGCACCAAAAAATTGTTTTTCACTTTTTAGTTCACCTTTTAAACTAAAAATGTGTGCTTTGAAGTTTTATTTTTGTATTTTTTATTCATATTAGCTTGTATTGAGGTAAGTAGTTTCCTATTTTTTGTTTTTTTAGTTATCGAATAAAAATGACATAGCTACTTGAGCTACTTTTAGTTCACTGTGGATAATGACATGATGTAAAGAAACCAAAACCCCTAAGGTGTATAATTCATGATTGGTGTTGAATAATGGTCTCAAGGAGACTGAAATATGCATATGCCGAATAAAAATTCTTTGTGGACAAGAGGTTTTGGTTTCTTTTCATAGCTACTTGAATGATTGAATAATGAACTATACATATAAAACAAGTTTTCTTTTTTTTTTTTTTTTGTTTTTGTTCTAGAAATTAATTTCCGATATTAAATGTTGATAATAAGGTACAAACCTAATAGGATTCTATCTAAAGTTTGAAATTATGAGGTTACTTTCAGCACCGCTAGTGACAAAACCTGATATTATCCCTTAGATTTTTGGCATCATTTGAGCAGCGGGAAGGACTCCATTGGGCAGGCTTCCCTTTTATTCTTTTAAGCTATGGCATTACTGATCTACACCAAGACCGTCAGACTGTAAGAGAAACATTGAACCACTGAGCCATTTACTTGCTGCAGGACTGCAGCAACATGTTCCTCTAGCCTGACATCACTTCTGCAAGAATACAGTTTTGTGCAGTTGCAATGATGTCAGGCTAGACTGACTGGTGAGCTGAATGGAGGTCTATTGTCTTCGGTGATGAAAGCAGATTCTGCCTGCACACCAGTGATAGACGTCAACGTTAGAGATGAAAACCAGGAAAGCGACATCTTCCACACTGCATTCATCTACAGCACACAAGTCCAACAGTTGGCATAATGGTGAAGGGGCATCAGTTATAATCTTTGGTGTTTGTGAATGGAACATTGAAATCCAACAGATTGTTGAACCTGTGCTCCTGCCTTTTTTGCAACAGAAGGGCAATGTACTGTTCCAGCAGGATAACAGATGGCTCACACATGGCTCATGCTACCTTACAAGCTCTCCAGCATATGGCTCAATTTCCCTGCCAGAACATCTCCAGACTGTTCCAATTGAGCATGTTTGGGGGATGATGGGACAGTATATCCATGACTAGACTTAACACTTGCACAATTGCATTCTGAATGCTTGGAATAATGTATTACAAGATGATAAACAGCACCTATACAATGTATGCATGCAAGAGTTGAAGCCTGCATTCATGCTTGTGGAGTGTATAAGATATATTAAATTGTTCTACAGTAGAACCCCATTAATACGTGACCATTTAATATATGATCCCACTTAATACATGAATTTCTTATGGCCCCTTCCCCGTGAAAGCTATTTCTACGTAAATTTAACTTGTTAATACATTTTTTTTTTCCACTGATCCTGGGTAATATGCAATTTTTGGCTCTAAAAATTAAGAAATTCATTCTAGGAATTTAAATTATTTGCAACGTGTTTGCAGAATTTTGTTTAGGCATGTTCTGCGAATTCTGATTGGTTCTATTGGGCATAAAGAACGAAGCACACGTTCTTACATAATGGCGAATTCTGATTGGTTCCATCGGACATCAACAATGACTCGTGTGTTCTTCCATAGCCGCGAATTTTGATTTGTTCTCAGTGTGTATATAAACGTATTCCTTAATAAATGAGATTCAGAATTTCAATTCTTAACAATCCTATTCACAGCATTTTTATATCACTCTTGTTAGCATTTAGCATTTTTATTTCATTAAGTTTCATTTAAATTATCGACATGTTTGCATCTTGAAGAAGAGGAAGATATGATGAAAAAGGCAGAGACATTATCGAACAGTCTGTGCCTTCAAATAGACGTATGTTGTCGATTTTAGACGAGATTAGGTTGTACCTTCTGTACAGTGATAAAAATTTCAATTCCACCTGATCTTTTACATTGGCATTGTACTGTAAAGAATGTAATTTCTAATAATTATATACAATCACATGTAAACAGACTCAAATAATAGAGTTGTTTCCATAAATAAATAAATGAAATGTATAAAAATATGCATGTGTCTCAAGCTTATTTCTTAACGCTTTTGAGTTTTTCAGCAAATGGGCAAACAATTTCTCAATCCTGAATAATAAGTGATCCTGGATAATATGTAGTTTTTGCTCAGCCCTTGAAACCTGTATTAACGATGCTCTACTATATTTGAATTTTTGGGAGACCCAGGTTTCTATGCACATTTATTTTTCCAACAGCTTAAAAAAAGTAGTTCTTCATATTAAGATTAAAAAAACGAAAAGAAAAATTCCTCGGCCTAGTTTCAGATCAGGGCCCATGAAAATCTTACTCATCACTTCTATCAACTGAACCACTGTGGACACTGCTACAGCAAAGCTATCTCCAAGTGTTCTAAAGACTCTCCATACTCAATGACAGATGATGGATCAGGCTTGTGGATCGGGAATGTCAGTTTCCAATCATCAAAAAGCTGATGAAAATTCATAATAAAGCATAAATCCTGGAGATAATGTTCCAACATTAGGCAAACATGCATATACATACAGTCCAGTGAAAGTAATGCAACCTCCAAAAATGTTTGTCAATTTTAAGATATGCCTAGGAATGAAATGTATATTTCACATAAAATAAATGATTTTATTTGCTTTCCCTTGCAATACATAGTACTTGCAATATGGCAGCCTGGGTGCCAACGTCAATACTTGGTTTAGAGCCCACATCACAATAGCTGTTCACCCAATGCGGAATACTGCCATAAAGAGTGCATATGAAATCCTCTGGTACAGCCCACCATGCTGTTTCAACTTTTTGGCATAAAGTGACAAATCTCTTGGTGGCTGTGGAAGCAATGAATGCATCTTTCCATATGGTCCCACACAGGCTTGATCGGAAACCGATCTGGTAATCTGCTGTGTGGTCACCTATTGTCCTGCCTGAACAGTCCACCTGGATGGTAACCATGAAGGGGATGGTGATAGGCCTAACTACCTCATCTGTATATTGTTGATCACCACCATGAACACTAGGGTAGTCCAAAAGTCATAGGATACAATATCGAACACCATAACACCAAATAAAGGCTCTGTGTTGAATTGAGCCAAATGTGTGTCTTGAAGCTCTTCACCAATACATAACTGCACGTGTATTCAACCATCATCTGTATCAAGACAGAATTAAGATTCATCACTATAAACTATATATGCTCAGTGGTCTCTCCAGAAAATTTTATCAGGTGGGTGAAAAGATAAAATAGATGGCAGGCAACAAGTAGAAACAAATAAAGATTATACAGTGTTGTGGAGCTTTTCGTGTATTTAGCCGGGCGATCATCAAAGTCAGCTGGGTGGCAGGCCCCTTCAAACGAACCTAGGGAGAACCCTGATACTCAATTGGCTTTCCAATGGCATCAAGCTTGGCACCAGTGGAGACTATTCTTGACTTACTGGTTCTGTTTGTTGATAGAACTCACTGCCAGAATCGAAGCATATATGTTTATGAACACTGTGCACCTGTTTATCCATTGTACCATGTGCCCATTGGCCAATCTGCATAGGCTTGCCTGTCGCCATTTTCAATTAGCTCAGCTCGCCGCTGGTACCTGGCTGGCCATCACTACGGCTAGTCATTCTACGTCGTCCTATCGTGTATTACTTGAGTTGTATTTCACACTCACCGTTGTATCGTGTAGTCATGTTCCTTTGATGTCGGGGTCCTCTGACAATTTGTATTGCAGGTATGGTTTCGCCACCACTGACCACCAGACACTATCAGTGTTTTATGTATGGCTCGTGGCTCCGAAAACTTCCCTCTGCTCTACTATGTCCGTCAGCTTGGCACCCGTCGTTTATGGTTACTCTCCTGATCTCGTTGTTGCACTTTCGAGGTCCATAGTACACGAATAGTATCTCGTACTTATTCTGGTCTGGACTGACGTACACTCCCTCAGACATCTTTGAGCCATTTAGTCATTTATAGCTGTAACTGCCTCGTTGAGATGTGCTGGCATTCTCTGTCATTTCTTTTTCTCATTATCTTATCATGTGGTCTTATTTCCCCTCTTCCATTTGCTAACTGTTGCCCCTTAAGCCTCCATTGTTGATGCTTTTCCACATCCCACTCTCTTACTGTATTAATAGGTGAGAGTTTTCTCATGTCAACTTTGCGTCATGCATCAGTCTCTCAATTATTTATAATCTACTTGTTGGTACTTACGATATACAGGGTGCATTAGGTTCGATGGTCATAAAGTACCTAGCGTGATCCTTTGCATGATTACAAACTTAAAAGTTCCTTATCGAAAATGTCGAAAACTCAAAATTTAAATTGCGTCGTTACGTCATTTATGAACTTTCCGCACCAGCAATTCATTAAATTCAAAGGGGCGATTACAATTAAATCTGCAGCAATTGTTGAGATTAAATGAAGTTTTCGACAGGTTTTCAGCAAACTTTGCGTAATGTTTAGACCCTTAACATTTGAGTTTTGAACATTTTGCATAAGGAACTTTAAGTTTGTAATCATGCAAAGGATCACGCTAGGTACTTTATGACCATCGAACCTGATACACCCTGTATAGTGGTCGCTCGATAATCTGAAAGTTGGATAATCCGAAAGGTGCGGTAATCCGAAACGTTTACCCAGCGGGTGAAGGAGAGTCGGCTGCAGAGCAAGTCTGTACAAGTCAGTTACGAATCCTAGGAAATTTGGACCTCATTGCACGGCATGTCACATTTCTGTAACCGTGTATCACTCTGCCCTTAGTTCGCATTTCGTTCTTGAAGCATTCAAATAATCTTACACTTAAATAATCATGGAGGGAAAAAATTGCCCAGCAGTTTTTGCCGCCACACTTTTTTCTTCTGTGGGAATAAGCAAGAATAAAGATCACCTCAACAGTGAATGCTTCAAGAAGACCATATATCACTCCGCCCTCAGTTCACGTTTCGCTCTTGAAGCATTGTAGTATTGTAGTTGTGTGAAAGAGTATGTGTTTTTTTTTTGTTTGTTTTTTTTATCATGAGTGGACAAAAGCGTAAACATGTGACATTACCTCTGAGTGAAAAGGCCGAGATTTTTAAAGGACTCGACAAAGGTGAGAAGCCAGGAGATTTGTCAATGAATGTATAAGGAAAATTGCTCAACAGTGATTAACTCACAGTGCAAACACAGTATAAGGAAAATAAACAATTTTAACTTCAAAATAACAAACCACGAGAGGGTCTAGTATTAGCAATATGGTGGCGTTAATATAGCCGACACATTTCGAAATACATTTCATCATTAAGGGCAAACATAACTACAACTGGGCAGGTTCACCCCCGCTGAATATGTAGTGACTGTCCACCAATCATGTGTGAAGCAGCTGATTGGTGGACTAACAAGGTTAAACAATAAAATGTGATAAATTAAAAATGAAAAAGTGGAAATTGTCTATCAATCTCAATCATGTACCTGATTGGTAGACTAACAAAACAACGTAAACTACAAAAAAGTAAAAATTATTGACAACGGCAACTTCCAATTAGACGATTTTTAATTTCATTAACACATCGAGTATTGGGTTCTTTTTAGAATTAATTTGATTAAGATTTTCTCCTGATTATTTTTTTCATATGTCTTCTAATTTCCATGGTTTCATAAGTTATTATCTTCTTATGGTCTTTTTCAATTTTGAGAATTGACATTATTTCATCAATAGATTAAAATCTGTGTTTCTGTTTCACAAGATGATCCACGAACGCTGATTTTCCATTGTTGTTTAGCCATGATCTTCTATGCCTTTTTATGAAGCCTATGTAAAAGCCATCACAAATTGAGCAGGTGAGGTTACAGACACCACAAGTTGTGTAGTCATTGCTATGATCTATTTACTTTTTGGAGTTTAAAGCATATTTTAATTCTTGGAGGTCTTAAAGGCAATTTTAAAACCGCGTTCACGGAAAATGTTGGAGACTTTACTTATTTCAGATCCTGTATAGGTGGAAGCTGAGAAGCTTCTTTGGTTGGCTTGTGGTTCTGGGCACTGATTTGACGTCTAGTCCTATTGAGTAAAAAATTGGTGACTGGTCGGGAAATGAGCTCATCCTGGCAATATTGTAATTTTAACTTTTTTCAATAAAGGTAAGAAGAGAAAAGAAATATCCTAACTGCATATACAAGGTGTTTCAAAACTTTGTGTACAAACTTTGAGGGAGGTAGAGAACATCACGCTAATCATATTCACATAGGAAAGCATCACAAGAAATTGTAAGATGGGCAACTGGAGCATTAAGCTTTCTTATTAAGGCTTCCAATATCGTACAGAGAACATGCATCATTATATGAATGCTGAGTTGGCAGATATGCACCTTGTGTTTGGGTCAGTTGACAGTAATTGAAGAGCCACTGTACAAAGTAAGGTATCCAACCAGACGTGTACCATATATCAAATATTTTTCCATTTGCCTCAGAACCTGCTTGACTGTGGAACCTCAAGGAGTAGCATGCATGATAGATCGACCTGGACTCTTGTCATTGAAGAGGATATGTTGTATGCTGTGGAGAGTAATACAGACGCAAACAAATGTGTGACTGTCACTGCGACAGGAGCATCTCGAGCCAACCTCGAGCATCATGTTTTATATCCATTTTGCCTTAAACACCTCTTGTAAAACCTACTCTATGTCTACCAGTTGTTGTAAACTGCTTGATTTACACTGCTTCCCGTAGTCTTGATTTTGTATTCTGGCTGTGTCCTTGTGTCTCATCTATCTCTTGCAGGAGGCGTTTCCCACCACTTCAAGGCCCTGGTTTAACTCCTTTTCCTACAAGTTTCAGCTAAACTTGGCAATTAGTTTCATAAAGCAGTCACGACATTTTTTTTACTTTTTTTTTTTTTAAGAGGTCCTGGTTTTATTAAGTTCTGGAAACTAAAATTTTACAGTTGTCAGTTTCAAAAGCATAGGTACTTCTGTATTAAATTTGATCAATTGATGATGGTCATGTAAGGTCATTAGGCCACTTGACATGGAATGACCCATAAGGAAATGATAAAGTGATTATGAAATAAAAGTTAATCAAACTTTAAAGAAATCAAAGATAAATAAAAGTGAGAACGTAAAGCGTGGTTCCCACATGCGTAAAAACAACGCCAGAAACCACAAAGCAGAAAAATTTTATGATGTCACTTCCTGCTTTTGTCTCTTCTGCCCAACTGAAAACTTCTGCTTTTTGGAGTTGGGTTGAGTTCAACTTTTATGGCAGAAAGTAGGGCAGAGGCGGTTGCTCATCCAATAGAAAACGATCTCTGCAGTGACGTCACAATGACATCTCCTCCCTCTCTCACAAAAAATGTTGGACGCTCAACTCGCAAAGGTGAAGAGGCCGAGAAAGAAAAATGATGTGGAAACATTAATAGAAGAGGTATGAAATAAAAATTTATTAATACAAATTGAATTAATCGAATTAAATGGCCTGAACAACAATTGAATACAAAAATTCAATATGATGATTGATGAGGAATGAACAAATTGTGCGCAGTCGAAGCCGACCGGTTAGATCGGCAGATGGCTTTGTTGCAGTGCATTTGTGCTGGGCAAATTACAACAAAGGATGGCGGGCGCTTGGGCAGACTTATGCTGTCTCATTCTTTTGAGTTTCTGCTGTGTGGGAGAAACTCAAGGAGCAGAAGTATAAAGACAGAAAAAATACGCCCTGGTTTCTGCTCTCTTGTTTTCTGCTAGTGGGAACCACGCTTAAGACCATGACCGCAAGGCAGCGATTTTTAATCCTCCTTTAGCTGGGGATTGAGGATTAAAAGTATCGAAATTTATAAAGTATACAGCAGAGAATTCCTCCTTTCAACAATTCTGGATAAAGCCCTGTGAGAACCAATTATCACAAAAGAAAGTGGATATTCATTATATTCATCACAATTTAAATGTATCAAAAAGAAAACCCTAACATAAATTAAATTAAAAAGGAGAGTCAAAAAGTAAACTTAATACTGCACAGTTGAACTCCATATTACGATACCATTGAATATATTATCCCGCTTTATAAAGTTCCACCCCTCCTTTGCATCCCGGCCCCGTGTTTTTTATAATACAACAATTTAATAAGATATATTTTTTCATTTCTCAAATCTGCACTATCAAATAATGCTTGTTGTTGATTTTAGATAAAATTCAATCATTTATTCTGTGATAATTTCCACCTATGCTCTTATAGTTGCATAGTACTTTAAAGGAATGTAATTTCTACATTCAGTTTCAAAATGTTAAGGCCACCCTGCACTTTCATCTCCTTGCTAAACGTTTTATTTTTGTTTTTGCAAAATACAAGGTTTAACAGGCATTTCGAGTTAGGATTACAATAGTAGTATACAAGCACTGTCATAGAACAAATTATCATTAACACATGTCAAAACAAACGAAAGTTATACGGCATCAAAGCTTGGAACAGTGTGTCACAAAGTCAGGACCACTATCAAAATGTTAACCCCATCACTGATTAATATTTTGTAACGTCACCCTTTGCTTTTATAACTGCTGCAATACGGTGAGCCATGCTAGCAACAAGGTTTGTACATAATTCAGGACTGATATTAGGCCATTCCTCAATCAAAACGTTCTCCAAATCTTGTTTAGTGTGAGGTTTCCTTATCTGAACACGTTTTTTTCATTTGTGGCCATATATTCTCAACGGATGACAAATCGGGATTGTTGGCAGGGCACGGAAGTACTTGAATGTCTCTTTCTTCAAGCCAGCGTTTGGTAGAAGTAGCGGTATGACATGTTGCTCCATCTTGTTGAAAAATGAAGTGCCGACGACGTGGATACAATTTTGCAACAGATGGCAAAAGTGAGGTTTCTAGAATATCACGGTACTTTTCACCATTCACAGTCCCGTTAACAATCTGTAAAGAACCAGTGCCAACACCAGACATGCATCCCCAAACCATTAGCTTAGCTGGAAACTCTGAGCTGCATTGAACGCAATCAGGCAAGTATTCTTCACCCTTCCGTCTAACTATTTTGCGACCAACACTTCCAAAACAAACCTCAAAAGTTGATTCATCACTAAATATTATGGTGTTCCACTTCTGAACAGACCAGTCCTGACGCTCCTTTGCCCATGCCAGTCGATTTGCTTTTTGGTTTTCAGAAGTGGTTTTGATTTTGCATTGCAGAATTTATAACCCATCTTTGCAAGGCACCGTCAACACGTAGCAGTTGACACATTGTTGCCAATGACTTCACACAAATCTGCTGCTATATCAGGAACAGGTGCATGTCGTTTTCTGATGACAATTTGCCTCAGAGCAGTGTCATCACGTTTTGTTGTGGATGGAGGCCATCCGGTTGACTTCTTCGGAGCAATAGTTCCACTTTCATTATAAACGTTTAATGGTGTTTAACACACCTGTTTCACTGATATGTAACTCCTTAGCTATTTGTCTGCTGCTGTGTCGTTTTAGAAGATTTTTAATTATAACACTCCTGATTTCCAAACTTAGAGTCTTTGTTTTCCCCATTTTGTGACACTTTTACATGAAATCACACAAACGAAAGCATATGCAAATAAGATTACATGCCTCTTTATTCTCAGTTTACCCTTTTTCAGTTATTGGATGAATCCAAATGGAATATCCCATTTTTTTCAATGAAATTCAGTGATAGATTTAACATTTTGACAGTGGTCCTAACTTTGTGAAACACTGTTCCAAGCTTTGAGCTTTTTTTTTAACATCTGTTAATGCCAATTTGTTGTACGATAGTGCTTGTCTACTATTAACGTAATCCTAACTCAAAATGGTTGTTAAACCTTGTATTTTGCAGAAACAAAAATAAAATGTTTAATGGGGAGATGAAAATGCAGGGTGGCCTTAACATTTTGAAAACTCACTGTAACAATTATTCATCTTGTTCAAAATGTAAACATCCACTTGTGATGACATTACTACCAGTTGAAGTTCACTTGTTTTGGAACCCCATGCCATTACGAGTGCTGGACTTTTAAGGAACAGTATAATCATGTTTTACCGAAATATTTTTCCATCATGAAATTTACAAACACAATTAGCAGTTATTTCGCCCTAGCCACAATCATATCCAACACAAACTGCCTATAACTGGTGTATCCATACTGCTTGAAATAACCAATACAGTTTTCTTTAATAAAAAATAAATAATTCACAGTAATGATTTTAACTCTATTTTAATTTGAGCAAGTATTCACATGGAGAGGAGGGGTGGAAAATCAGAGATCAAGGTAGGTAAAAAAAAACCTAGGAGCTAATACCATACAACAAGGGCGACAACCGAGGAATGTCCGAATTGGGAGAAAACGTGCCTGCAGGTCGGTAGCAGCCAGGTACGTGCCTGCATTGTTCCTGCATCTGTTATCTAATTTTACCGGAAGATATTAAATTTAGCCCGGTCGTGTTTATATTTGAATTTCTCTGTATCTCTATTTAGTAAGTGAATGATTTACCATATTTTTATACACTTCACTGAACTCAGAACAATATTCGTATACACTTTGCTGCATTTCTGTTTCATTCAAATCTTGCAATCAATATTTCACCCACTTAAGTTGTTCAAATGACTCCAAATTTGGCAGATTCATTTCCGATGACAATACAATCCCATATAAAAATATTCAAAATTCAAATTAAAACTGATTGTCATTTAATTTTCATTTCGTGTAGGGGAGTGGGCCAGCTATTCAAATTTTCTTCGTTTTCACATATTTGTTGCCAACGCATGGGTAAAAATTGATTGCAAATCCAAGTATAAAAGGAATAAAATAAAAAATATATAAAAAGAAACTTTTTAACCATACACTTTTTAAATAAAAAGTGGACTAAAAGGCCAAATAATATTTTTGGTGCCTCCCATTTAAATAAGAATTCATGAAAAACGCTTAAATATTGCAGTGTGTAGTATTTTCATTTTAAAATTAAAATTAAATGTGAGCTGCCTATTTAAATGAGAGGCAACAAAAGATTATTTTTTACTCTTTAGTGCAGTTTTTTAATAATTTTTTATTTAAAGTTTAAGACAAGCCTGCATTAAGAATTCACGCAGGGAAAAAGTCACGAAAGGCCCGTGCAACAAGAAGCATCAGGAATTACCCACAATATCTTTGGCACATCCCAGCAGCAAATGCTTTCCAGCTTCGTTGGCTTTGCTAGACACTTGTTACATTGACACGTATTTTGCGAAAGGAGTTTGTTTATTTTAGGAGAATGTGTTATTTATAATAGGTTTTTATTTATAATAAGCATTGTCAATAATAGTACTGATCAGTACATACACCCGCATCAGCTTTGGTATTGCATGTTTTTATCTGATGGGTAAGGTGATTATTCCTACGTGAAGGATGATGGCATTGCAGTGGTTGAAAAAAGTAAAAAAAATTAAATCTGAATACATGTGCCATCCCCTGGTAAACATGTCTTTTATAAAAGAATTGAAATAGATATTCATAATCGCCCTGCTCGTGTGCATAAGCAATCGTAAATAAACATCGAAACTGATAAGCTTTCGTGTGCAATGGCTGCTAATCTGGAAGTCACTAGCATCCAGAAGGCGCGACAGGGACTTTGTTTACATCTGAATAAGGTGAATATATACGTTCGTGTAGACAGACATCGAAAACAAAGTTTTTTTCATCAAAATAAATAACTAATCACTAACTAACTAAATAAATAAATCCATGAAGATTACATGTAACTTACACAAGTCTCAAGCTTTTTTCATAACACAAGACTTGGGGTTTTCAGTGAACTGTATTTTATTCCCGGATAGTACGATAAAAATGCTTAGTCCTGTGAAAAACATTAATGCAGTTCAACTGTTATGCCACTCATTTTTAATTCAACCACCTATAATCAGTACTTGTGATACCAGCTCAGGGAAAGCTAAATTTTAAATTCGATGATTCATTTTAAGTATTTCATGAGCATCTTCAGTCTTTAAAGAAGAATAATTAATAAGAATAATAGCTAAGCTTTTCATCTCTATTTGCAAGCATTATAAGAAATAAACAAAGAAAATCCCACTGAACTTCACTAATTCACGATTTCTTGATTATGTAAATTAGAAACGGTTGCTAAACTGGTATGACAGCCAATTTAGAAACTGCTCCATATGAAAACACCATATTTCATTTTGATTTTTTTTTTTTTTTTTCTGTCCACATTGCTCTTTGGAGCAAATATTTAGTTAATTTTGCAAAATAATATTGTCATCTCAAGAACACACAATGATGTCCTAGATATAAGAATTAAAAGTATAATTCCATGAGGCTAATTATAAAAGACTTTCTGCCTGGCTAATTACATGTTTACAGTATAACAAACGCATTTATTGAAGTTTAAGAGCAAGTTCATGCCTGAGTTAAAAAGATTACGAGAAGAAAAGAAAACATGCTTAACTCCACATCAATCTCTTTTTTTTTTGTTCAATTTTTTTTATGTTTATTTTTATTTTTTTCAGTCTCTAGAATTACCTATATATTCTATTTATTGAAAAAAAAAATATTTTTTTTTCTTTTATTAATGACCTAAATGATTCTAAAGAAAGGAAAAGGTATAGAACGAACATGAGGTATACAAATGTAACAAACATTCCTCAGCAATGTGTATTTATAATACTTTTTTTCGGAATGTGATATACAAAGTTTATACAAATATGGTTTAAAAAAAAAAATGTTAACTTATACATGAATTATTTTATTTATTAATTTAATTTAATTTTTTTACATGCTGAGTTTGGAACAAATGATGTTTATTTCCCTATTAACAATTACCAATCATAATAAAAATAAATTATTTGTGTATTACGAGTAAAAAGATTATGAATTTCCTTAATTCCAATAGATTATATTTATAAAACATTAAAAAAAATGAAACAGCATAACAAGATTAAATAAACAGTGTAATAATTACATAATTTATTTCTTTTAAAATAGAAAAAAAAACCAGGTCAGATAATTTTAAAGGAAATATTAAAGAATGAGTTATGTCTTCAGGAAACAATTTTAATTACTTTGATCTAGTCATTCAAGGAAGATCCGCTTTAATGACGATACACTTAATAGTATTGAATAATTATTTGATGCACAATGAAGAAGGAAGTCTTAAATTTATCTGAAATCAAATTTATTCCACTACATGCATGAAAATCCCAAGGAAACTCAGAACAGAAAATCAAACACATTTTTTAATCTGTTTATTACTGCCTACACAATATATCAATCAGACAGACTGTCTTTCTATGGTTAAAGTAGAAATGTTCTCCAACACAACTGAAGACAGATGACTCACACGACCAGTTGTTTTCAGGCAAAAGAAAAAAGAAAAGCACAAGGAGGAAGCGCTACACTGACCTTGCACTCAATGAACTTCATTTCAATCTTTCTTCTCCTTGTAAAGTTTGCTACTCTGTCGTTTGTCTATATTAGCATAAGTGTCATGCCCAAGTGCAGAAAAAACGATAATGACCTTTGTGGCAATGACATATGCCACAGCTCACTTACAACAGAGTACGATTAACCTCCTATAAGCAACTATGGCAGCAACCGACATCCCGAATATTTTGTAACAAGTTCAACTTCAAGGAAGCAAATCTGTCTGGGCTATTTTTTCATGCTATTAATGAAATTATTTGTGATAGAAAAAATAATAGGTGAAACATCATATAAGAAAAAAATTAAATTCCCCATAAAGACTGCTACAATTACATTACTTCCCAATAAATTAACAAAAATTTCTTCAGTGTTCATAAATCATTGATCAATAAGAGTGAAGGGAGTTAATTTACCCCAACAATCAGTTCCTGTCATACAATACATAATGAACAATAAAAGTCATTTAACTAATAATTTAAAATTTGAATTCTGCTGAAAGAATGAATGCTTCAATATTTTAGAAAAAATTGAAAAATTCTGCACATCAATAAGGATATATCTAATAATAAAGATTTTTCATGATTACTTCAGACTTCCTTAGCCAGATGACTCATAACTGACTGGTATATATCTTATGCAACAACCTCTGATATCCCTTTCTTTTGAAGAGTGCTTTATATACAGATCATTATCTGCTATAATTAATAGCTAATTAAAATTTCATGTTTAATATGAAAATATAATTAACCGATTTTTTTTTGTTGTTGTTGATATAAAGAATTTATATAGTATTTATTACATAAGTTAGTGTTGTTTTTTTAAAAAAAATTGCATGTAGTCGATGAATAATAATAATTAGAAGAATTCTAGTATTGGTAGTATTTTTAACATTTTGAATATTTCATTTCAGGATAGAGATGAAATATAAGAAAATAAAATTAATATTCCTCCTAAAAAGAATTAGAATATAGCCAAATCAAATATATTCTTTTAATAATTTGTTGATGATGCTGTTCAGATGGTTTGAATAATTATTATTATAATTACCAGTACTGATATTGGATTTTCCAATGTAATTGTGAATGTGATAGCAGGAGTTGTGAGAATAATCAATATATTAAAGATTTCAAGAAGCAGTTTAATTAAAAGATTAATATTAGAAGTTAAAGTTATAGCTCATTTGGTTTTAATAAATAAATCTGGAAACTAGAAGCCACAATAAAATTTATAATTTACAAGTTTTCCTGATATAATAAATAAGGAAATAAAATACAATAGTTTTGTATTAAACTTTCTTTTTCCTACGGAATTTCAATGAACTGATTATTGCCATAAAACATTCATTACCAATGTTATTTTAATCGCAAATATCAAAGTAAAAAAAGGAAAAATATGATATCTTTCGTTTATAAGTTACTCCTTAGTCATTCAGGTTTCAGTCTATATTATCTATTAGCGTTTATTCAATAGATAAATTTAAAAAAAAAATAAAATAAAAATAAAAAATAAAACCCTTCACACAAATAAAAAAAAAAAAAAAAAAAAAAAAAAAAAAAAAAAAAAAAAAGCGTGTCAAGACTGAATATTGAAGTCAAGCAAAAGTGTTTTGTTTTTCTCTCATTAAGTCTTGTTAGTTTATTTATTACTATTCTATGAGCTGAAGAAATTAATTAACAAGCTTAAAAAAAAACAAGAACTTCAATGAAATTTAAATTCCAGTCCTTATTCTTTCTCAGGGCAGATAATAAACTACATTTTAAATCATAAATATTTCATGTAAAGGGTCATGCTATATGTATAAATGTCAAGAATATTTTAACAGCGTGTTACAAAAGTATGAATAATTATTTTTCTTTTTTTAAATTATTAAGCAGCATTCAGTTAATAAACATAAACTGTATAAATATGTTTAAAAATTATATTTTTTATATTTATATAATGTAACAGGGAAGGGTAAGAATTACCATATATAAATCATATAAATTCAGACCAACCACCCAAAAGCTGTCCCCCAACAGACAGAAGGGAAAATGCCTGTGTTCATAAGCTCCACTAATTAAAAAGAGTTTATTGATATTAGCATTGTCATTGTTAAAAATTATTACTAATATTTTAGCAGAGCTGATCAGGCCAGTTCAATCAATAAAAGGTGGTAATGAGAGCAAAGTGTTTAAGTATTACTACTTGAAAATAATAAATTTCTATTTTTATAAAGAATTACATACAAAAAGAGTTTTCCGGATAAAGCCGAACCTCAGTTTAACAAACTTCAGTTTAACGAAATTTCAGTTTAGCAAATTTTTCCCTCAGTCCTTGGCCACAACCTTCAGTTTTAATATAAAACTGACTTCACTTTAACGAATGCAGTTAGTCAGTCCTGCTACACTAGCAATACATTATTTTAACAAATTTGTCCAAGCATTAGACAATGCTTATTCTTGCACCATGGTTAGACTTATGCCAATGTAATATGTTTTAACACGAGGAACTGCTTAACAAATCACTTCTGAAATACACTGTACATGATGAATACAAAATGATGACCATGATTAAACACTAAATTGCAATGAATAAATACAAAATTAATGCACATGACCATCGTACATGTGCTAATTAGAATTTTTTAGAATTAGTTTCTATAGAAATGCAACTGAAGGATATTTTATCATTCCCGATCCCACGATCTGTTATTCCCAATGTAGCTGTTTTAATCTCTTTTCTAATGTACTTTTGTCATGTATATATACCTTGAATTTGATTTCAATACTTATTGAAATTTGTTTGCTTGGTTATTGCATTTACCTGGATCACTGTCTGATCCTTCTGGTTAATGTTAGAACATTAAATGCTTTGAAATGAGGTAATAAGATTTTTGTGTGCAATTTTGAAGATGTTATAAAGATACTTCTTCCTTGTTTGCAAGTTTTTTTAGTGGAAGTCTCATTTTAACGAAATTTCAGTTTAATGAATCTCAGTTTTTTTTTTCAGTCCATAGGAATTCGTTAAACCGAGGTTAGACTGTACAACCACAATTCAAATGCAAAAAAAAAACATAAATAAATTAAAAAAATAAAATAAAAAAAAAAGTTAAAAACGGTTAAATTTTTATTACTGTATGTTCGTTCATATGTAAACACTCTTTATTGTTTCTTTAATTTCAGATCATGCTTTTTTTTCAAAAAAAGTGCATAAAATCATCAACTTGAAATAAATATTATCATAAAAATTTATAAGTTCTAAGAAAAAAGAATCTATTTTCATCTAATACTTATGTAAGAAATATATAGCTTTATTTATTTACCGTACTTGAATTTCAGTAGCCTTTAAATTAAATCTCTAATGAGTAATGACATGGAAATACAGATGAGATAAGTTTACTTACATACACAGTAATAAAATATGCTTTTCAATTTTACAATATGTCCACTAGATTCCTCCATAACTGTGCATAACCTCCAAATGAACATTTACTAACTACCAGATTCAATATTCATTTGTTTTAATAATTAATAGTTGTATGTTGTGGTAATATGCAGCAATGTACAGACAACTTAAAAAAAAATGGTTATTGAATACATACTTTGGCATCATTATGGCTAATGAAATTAAATTCTAAATTTAAACAAAATACTTTCATTCTCAATTTTTAATTTATTTTCTTTTCATTTATGTTTACTTAATTCAGTAAGAGTTAAAACTGAGATGCAAACATTATTAAATCCTTAACATTTTTTTTCTGAAATGATGAAGCTTATTTTGAAGTTTGAGCAATGGCATTTGTAAACTGTAATTTGGCAGCAACAAACTGATCACCTTTTTTTTTTTTTTTCCAAATACAAGGTGCATGACCTGTCTTCTAACATTAAGATCACTTCGACAGGTGATGATAGAGGCAGTGGTGAACCTAGCTATATCTTCAGACTGTAAATATATTACAGAATCCCACGCTAAATATATTACAGGACCATAAAGCTTTATATTTCTCATTCAGAAAGAAGTGATACTGGATAAAAGACAAATCGTTAATAAAACAAGCTTATAATGATGAATATTTTGTAATTATGCTAACTATTTATGTTCTAATAAGAATGATATAAATTAAATACCGTAATTTTTGGGGTATAATATGCAGGGGGAAGAAAAATAAAAGTTAAAAAAAATCAATACTACTTATTATAAAATGTAAATATTATTTAATATTCTGATAATAAATGCAATGAAGATATGATTTTTAAAAAAAATATTTTGGAAGGGGAAGGGGGGTCGGGAGGGAGGGTCAAAGTGGGGAAGGGGGTGTGTATTAAACCCCAAAAATTACTGTAATTGTAATTTTGATTTTCAATTTTACTGGTTTAAAGTTTGAACAAAAGCAATTATAAATTTATCTTTTTACAAAAGCACACAAAATATAAAAAATGCCAATATAAGGTGACAAAGATATTTATCAACTGACATTAGATACAGATTGTCAATATAATCAATTCAATCAATAAGAATGAATAGCCTGAACAAATGAACTTCTATAAAAGAAAGTGAAAGTAATGTTAACTATTTGGTATCTTATTCAAGTAATTTATTATGTCATTATAAAAACATAATAGTCGGAATTAAAGACACGAACAAAATCATGCAGTCTATTTTACTTTAAGAATAGTCTAATAAAAGAAATTACGGAAATTGGTAGAGGCAATGAGCTGGATACTACTGTAACCTGATTCGGAATTTTTTCTCCAGTTTTTCATGTTAATATCTTTAAGAAAATAGTGTTTCTAAATATAGCAAATTTCTTTATAATATGCTTGCTATATGGAAGCATTTAATTAAAAACATCAAAAAACTCTTGGACAATCAAGATCTGGATTTGTGTTCACATTAATGAAAGCAATCAACTTGTACCATCATTGCTCATGGGCTGCAACAATGTATAACATCATGATAGCAACACCGTAGGGTCTTACAATATGTCAATAAGACTACTATGTATGGGTTAACTTATTCCTGAAAAGTTTTGAGATGTGCCACTGATGCAATCTATGAGTGATAAATCGTCAATTTGATGCATAAACTATGCATCTAATAAGTTTACATCAGCATAAAAACAGGTTGCCAAGTCTTTTGGTATCAGTTTGTGTTAAGACACAGTATGTTCAGTTTATATCAAGACGCACTTTTTCTATCCCTCTTTTACTTTTCAATGTCGTGGATGTTAAATAACCAAATGGATTTATTTGAAATTTAACCTAGTAGGCACTCAGTCTACTGAGGCTATGCTTGATCTTCAAAGCTTGTCAGTAAAGAGACAGACACAAACATCGATGAACTGAGAGGGATTTGAACTCACAACTTGCTGGTCTCAAGAGCAACAAGACTGGCACTTGAGTGCTCTCGGCCACTGAGCCAATTGGAATATTAAGTGTTTACATAAAATGGTAAACTGCTTTGGTTATTCTGTAGATAAGTGCAAGCAGGCATTATGCCTGACCTTATTATACGAGCAACATGATCATGAAAATATAAAGATAATAATTTTAAATTGTGCAGCTGAGCTGTTCCCAACAAGCCACAGCCTAACGTCGGGTTGCTTTAAGACAAAACAGAAAAAGAAAAGCGAATAAAGAAAAAGTTAAGAATTAAAAAATTAAAATCAAGATAAAAAGTTAATATAATCGACAAAAAAGCATTAAAATAAACCAGATTTCGAAATCTAAACCAATTTTGGGGGCTGAATCTCTGATCCCTGAATCAGTTCGATAACTTTTCAGTTTTCAATTTTATTGATGGTTCTTAACTAGAGTTAAGAATGTAGATATGTGTTACAAGTGTTCCACAAAATTTTGTAACTTTGTCATAAATTGTTCAATTTAAAAAGCTATAAACTTCCATATTTTCACTGCTAATTTATGACTGCCAATAATTTTTTATACTACAGTATAAAAAACTGTTCCATGACTTTAAAACGGTTGAGAGCTATTGTCTCATGTGTAACAAATGTGGTTATAAATTTACCTTTGACAAAAAGCACAAATATGAGATGAAAAAAGAAATAATAATGTTAACGAAATAGTAATGATAATATAGATAATGCAATAATATCAATGTATATAAATAAATGTATAAATACGTACAAATATATAAATAAAATTGAAAGGTCAAAACAACAGACTAGGTCAGAAATTTGTAAAAATTTTAAGTGCTTCATTTTGTTATATAGAAACAGTATTGAAATAAAGAAAAATATTAAAAGTGACACAAAAATAAAATTTCTGTGAATTCCTTTGTTATAGTAAAATAACTGGATTTGAATTTAGAGTTGAAGTAGTTAATTGAGATTATAAATAATTAATATGAATTATTTTATCTAAAATGTTGATTAAAATTTACTTTAGTAAAATAATAAAAAGTAAAAGTTTTAAAATTATTTCTAAAAAAAAAATAATTTAATAGCTTAAATTTCAGTTTTTTGCATTTCCTCTTTCCTTATAGTCCTAAATTAGAAGAGAAAATGAAAAGAGGAAATGTTGAAAATAATAATAATAAATAAATAAATAAAGAAAGAAAGAAAGAAAGAAAGAAAGAAAGAAAGAAAGAAAGAAAGAAAGAAAGAAAGAATTATTTTACTAAAATGAATTTTATTTAGTCAACATTTTAATTAAAATTGTAAATATTAAATAACTTTGATTATTAATAAGATTATTAATATGAATATCAATTAAACGTAATCTTTATTTTTTGTTTAATTTTTTTTTTTAAATTCATTATTAAAATTGAATTCTTTTTCATAACTATTATCGTAAATGGAATACAAATTGCATTACAATCATATTTATAATACACACCAAATGGAAATTCATTTCTCCACAATTAACATGGAATTTAGTTGTTAAAATATACTTGATTTGGATTTAACATTGAAATACAGTAATTGAGATTATAAATAATTAATATGAAAAAATAGGATTATTCTACGTTAGTTGGGAAAAAAGAGGCGTTTTCTGTATGGTATGTACAGGGATGGATGAAAGGCGCTTAGGGTATTTTAGTGTAATAACAGTGTTCACAGCTGTTTTATTTTTATTTATTTTTTTTTTGTGTCACTTTCAATTATTTTTATTTTTTATACAATTTCAATGTTATCTACATCCACAGTTGTGTTTACTACGTTATATGGCAATGTTATATGTAGATATCAGTTGGTAAATTGTTTAACATGATTGTTACAAGGAATTGGTGAAAATCCTGGCAATAAAGGGAAGTGATATCAATTCAACTCTTAGATATGGTTTGTGAACACAGTTGAGGTTTGCAATAGCTGACAGGCTGAAACATCTCAATAATTTTCAGTATTAGCACGTTCATAATAGTCGGATTGGCCTATTCTAAAATCCACAATATTATGATATTATACAGAGGCAAATCTCATTATCTCAGAAAATGGGAATTTCGAAATGCATTTTTTTTTTTTTAATAGCAATGCACTTTATAAAAGAAAACTATTCACCTAATTGTGAAAAAATAAAAATTACATTAAGAGAGCAAAATGCTTCAAAAAGATTAATGAAAGAGATTATACTATAACAAAATTAACAATTATATCATCATAATTTAGCTTAACCTTGAAATGGTATAAATGATAATTGGAAATGAAAATAAAAATACAAATCTGAGTGAAGCAACAAGCGAAAAAAAAAGCTGCAATTACATTTTATTTGTGTACCCTGTTAAAAAATTTGTTTTTTAAAATTATATAGTTGATACTGGGTGTATCAAAAATACATTTACAAACTTTGAGGATAGGTTCCTCACGTCAAAACAAGAAACACATTCCTATAAGCAACTGTCCAAAAATCCTCAGATTTTGAGGTATTAATGGAAATTTACGTTCAACATGATTTGAGGTATAATTCAACGAAAGTTTCTAACCAACCAAATGGTGCTCTGTTACCACGGAGACTTGTTTACATTTGGCATTTGTGTATATTTGTGATTAGTCTTTCTTCAACGTGTCATCTTACCATTCGCGCGGCCATACTTAAAAATCACATCTGCCTGATCATGAAATGAATATCCTGCCATGGTTAAATGGAACACTTTTCTACAAGTGAAACTGCAGTCCAACAGACTCTGCATTTTCGGAATAAAAAAGGGATTGGATTTATACCATTTTTATATTCAAAAATGTGGCCTGGCCACCCTGTTGCCAATTATGCAGTAATATTGTGCTCCAGGTTCACATATATATAGTGATGAATGGCCAGGACAACATATGCAACTTTGAATTAAAGTAAATTTACGAGGTACGTCCAGAAAGAAAGTTCTGTTTGATAGTATAAAAAAAAAAAAATATGTACACACCCGGAAAAAAATTTATTACAAAAAAATCTCCATACCTTGACCTGTTTTCTACATAGCTCCCACCATTTGAAGGCACTTATCACAACAAATCACTATTTTTGTATCCCTCTTCATAAAAAGTTGCACTATACCAGCACCAAAAAACACACATTATAATAACCAATAAGTGGTAAAATTAATAAATCAACAACAAGAAACAAGAAATTAATCTCCCCTTGGAGGATATAGAAAAGTAGTGGAAGCCCAGAGTTCGTGTATTTTTTTACCCCTTTTATTCGCACTTTTTAACCCCCATTTTTGAAAAAAATTGATTTTCTCGAACGTAGTACATGTACTTAGAAAATGAAAAAGAGCTCTGTCTTCTTTAGTTTCTCACGATTTCCAGTCGAATGATATACATGTATCACATGCCGTATGTTGTCATTTGAAAATGTTAATAGTTCTAAAGACCATGTGACTGTGGGCCTCACAGCTCCCCCCCAACTAACCCCACTGGGACAATTAAGCCCAAACTTCATAGTCATGTAGATCTTGCCTAGAGGAATCTGCATACTGATTTCAGTTCTTTATATACAGTCAATTCTCGTTAATACGAAACTGGTTAATACGTAATTCCGGTTAATAAGAAGACATTTTGTGGCCCGTCCCCGAGAAAGCAATTACTATGTAAAATTTTCTTCTTTATACGAACATATTTTTATTAAAATACGGTTTATACGAAGGAAAATTTCATAATTTTATTGAAAAATAGTCCTTTTAGGAACAATTTTAATGATAAAATTTCAGATTTCGAAGTGTAAAGTTAATAAAAATAATTTTCAAAGTCATTTCATATGTGATTACTTCTGAATTACAGTATTCGAATAAATGAATACTCGATTTTTTTAATCAGTCGATACTTTTTATTCGATAATTTCTAGTCGATTATTCGATAAAAAAAATATCGGTTATTTAGTCGAATTTTTCAAGCTAACGAATCACGTGCTTTCAAACTAACGGGAAATCTGATTCGCGAAATCTGAATCGAGTGGAACTCTGAGAACGAATGCGAAAAGCAGCACACGAAGACACCGAAACCGCCCTATTTTATAATCTTCTGCCCAAGAAATCTTATCATTTAAAAGGTGAAAAGTGTCATGGAGGTATGCATGCGTCATTTAAACTTTATTGTATTTTTCCCCGATAATTTTGTACATGTATCTAATGTTTTTTTACGGTATCTTTCATAGGGAAAAGTAGCAAAGAACGGTTGTCAGTATTGTTTTAGCGCGAAAACAAACTGTTATTACAGATATTTTAGGAGAAATGAATAAAAATTATTTCTAACTTAAAGTACTCTATTTCCATGCATATTTCATAACACTTTTAGTATTGTTGGTTTATACGAAATACGAATAATACGAAAAAATTTCTCGATCCCCACGATTTCGTGTTAACGAGAATTGACTGTATACAGGGTGATTCAGAAAGATAGGTTAAGAATGAAATACCATGTACAGTTTGTAGCGGGAAACAAAATTTTTCCTATAAACATGGGTCCGGAAATGCATCCTTACAGAGATAATGCAATTTGTACAAATGATATTACAGTAGATGTTCAAAATGCCGAGCCTGAGCCTCGATGTAGGCAACCTGTGTCTCGAAGTCGTTGGTAGAGTGTTTGAAACGCCCAGCGATGTGGGTGATCACTGTCTGGAAAACGCTGTTGGTAAATCCTTTCCGCTTCAGTAGCATTACCCTGTGCCTCGCCGTAGATGAGATGCATCTCCGCCAGCTCCGCATTAGTCAAGCGATGCATTGTACAACAATAGAGTTACATGTTTCGGTTCCTCTCTTTTAAAGGAGAGAACAGGAACAATTTACATGTTTAGATCCTAATTTACATGGACTCTACCATTGCCATCCGGGTAACACACATCCATTCCTACCTCGTACAAGTTGCATTCTCTCTGTAAGAATGCATTTCCCGACCCATGCTTATAGGAAAAATATTGTTCCCCGCTACAAACTGTACATGTTATTTCATTCTTGACCTACCTTTCTGAATCACTGTGTATAACATATAGACCATAAGGTCCCTCCAACTCCCACCCCTGCACCTCTGACCCCAGTGGGACAAGACCTGCATCTTAGCATCTGGCCAACAAGTCAGACATGCCTATGGTAAGATACATTCCAAATTTCAACCTTCTATGTCAACAAATCGTAGAAAATATGAATGTGATGGACAGACAGATGGACAATGTAAAACGAATAAGTGACTTCATTCTTCCACTACTTAATAATTAAGTATAAATAAAATAAAAAAATTTTTAAACATGCCAATAGCATGATTCAATGAATATTTTTACTTTTTTAAAAATAATTAACTGATAGTAATCCAATACGTCCATCCAGGGCCTGTATGGCCTGAGGCCGACGAGTTGGGTTCCTGGATGAACCTGGATTAACGACTGCTGTATGATGGTGATGGTCACAGCAGCCGGGGGGTGAAGATTGTGAGGCACTGAATGGTCGCCCATCCAGTGGCTAGCCATGCCTGATGTTGCTTAACTTCACAGAAGTTGTTACAGTGAAAGCCCACCAGGCCACGGCCTCCCCAATAAAATAGTTACATAAGTATTTACAAAAAATGATGACAATTTACCTCGCATATTTCACATATATTTACAAATGTAAGATTTATAAAAATAATTTTCTTTAAAAAAAAAAAAAAAAAATTGTAAATTTATCCAAAAACATACAATGCAGTGGGTTCAATAATATTCTCACATATAATTTACATGAAGGAATTTTCTTATTTTACATGATAAACTTGCATAACTTGCATTGATATTTTTGGATAGTTTATATTGACTAATATTTTTTTTATTCTCACATTATTTTTGATATATCATGTATTTTTCAACTTTGATATATACTTATTATAATTTTTTATTATTATTAATTTATTTGTCATTCACTGTGGAAAACATACAAAATACAATCTTATAACTTTCACAAGTCATAATTGTTGTTATTTCTGTTCACTCATTACATATTTTCTTTTTTTTTGTTAAAGTGCTTAAAATAATATTCACATTTAAAATTAGTGCAATCGAAGATTGTCCTAACAATTTCACAAAGGATGTTTTTCCATTGTTTCATAAATTTAAAGGGTAATTTCACATTTCACATTTTCTTTGGTAATTATTTATAACTATACTTGGTTCAAATTTGAAACTTCTTGTTCTTTGATTTTCAGTTCCTATTAAAACAAAAATGTTAATTTCATGATATGGGTGATCTTTGACTCTTATTGCTGATGCTATTTCTCTTACATGGTAATATTTAATTAGCAAATCAAAGTTTGTAATTCATATTCATTACATGCTTTAATTACTGATTCATATTGAAATATTTTTTTAGAGTTAATCGTAATAGGGAGTTATATATCATTTTTAATAGATAAAGGTATTTTTCATGAGTGCTGGACCATATCAGTGTTCCATAAATCAATGTTGATATTACCATTTTTTTTTCTTTTCTTTTTTTGCTACTCAAAGTTCTCACTGGCTTCTTAAATAAAAAGATTTTTTTCTCAATTTTCTTACTAGGTAGTCAATATGAATAATAAATTTCATATTATTATCAAAAATGATTACAATTATTCAATTTCTCTTTATTAATTTTGACATTTTTACTTATATTAAATACAGAAAATTAATAAATAAAATACCATATCAACAAATCTATATTCATATATTTTAGAATATATTTACAATTTTTTAAAGAAAAAAAAAATTATTTTTATAAATTTTACATTTGAAGCAATTTAAGACTTTTTGAATTCTTCATTGAATCATTCGTATTGGCATGTTTAAAGATTTTTTGCTTAATTAATTATTTCTTTTGTTGTTGACGTATCTAAATTTTATCAATTAATATATAGGATATTTTTATACATGTATGCAGATATCAGCTAATAAAAGTTGTTTAACGCGATTTTTAAAAGGAATTGCTGATAATTATGGCAATAAAGGGAAGTGAGATATCAATTCAACTCTCAGATAGGTTCGAGAGCACAGTTGAGGTTCCATAATAAATAATTAAATGGTTAAAAAAATACAAAACAAAACTAGTTTTCTCAGCAAACTAGAATTGAGACTGCTTATTTATTTTTTAGCAAAAAAAAACAAAAAAAACACCAATGACAGATAAACTGGAGGAAGGAGATCTACTAAAATAAAATAACGAATTTATAATAAATGAAGATCTTTTTAGAGTGAACAACTCATTTTATTTGTAATATTAATTTTTTAGAATGTACTGTTTTTTTTAATATATATGTTTATATAATGTATTATATAATGTTTATTTAGAAATGTAAATAAATAAATAAATAAATAAGCATTCATTGTCACACCCCCAGCCTTCGTGACAAAAATTGTGTTAATTATAGAGATGTTCTGACATACTTCAGATCCATGTTAATAAAACAATCAATCAAATAAATCTGAATTGAATCAGTACAACCCACCTGAGACTGGATCGCGGAAGTAGCATAAAAATCGAATTACAAAGCTATTAACTTAGTCCACAATTAATAAATTATAAAACGCTAAAAATGAATGAAAATCCCACGCAGCCCTCACGATCATTATCATAACAACATACACGGCACCTTTAAAACTTATCTCTAACCTCTTTCCCGAGTCCTCAGCCTACTTACATTTTATGCTGCAAACTGGAAATCTATCGGTCAAGATGCTTATCCAATGAGCTAATAGAAAATTTAGTACTGCAATTTTTCCTATTAATTTCAGCAGGTAACATAAAAAAGCACGTACATGCAATTTTCTTGCGATTACAAAATCTAATTATGTAGCCCACTCGAAGAGTAAGACATGAAATCACGCTATGTTCGCTTTGTTTCCATACATAAAGTCAATTAAAAGAAAATCGTAAGCATGCTTTTTAAAGCTCCTTTACCTTCATAGTTTCCTTTTCTGTAGCCGGCGTTTTATCGGATAATCAGAAATCACCTGTCGTCTGCCATTGTTGTCATTTCGGCTACTTTTGGCGTGATGCCGACACAGGTAGGGCACTCATTAAATCCTGCGTTTATCTCGTTCGCCTCAAGAGAGCGTCGATGGTTGTGCGTCTGTTGTGATAGGGGGAGAGGAGAGGAGGAGCAGGAGGCGGCTAATATCCAGAGCAAAGACCTTCGTTCGCATTTCCTGTTCACAACCACAGCACCTGACGACGCCGCCGCTATTCTAGCTACTACTGCCGGCTGCTACGCTAATGAACGCCATCTGGCCAATGTGATTCTCAACAGCTTAAATCTCAAAAACTGGCCTCTATTTATTTGCAAAGGAATATTTTTGAGTGAAACTTGTATCGTTTTTCTTTTATTTTGGAGCCATTACTGTTATCTAATTTACTGTTTTCCCGGACGTACCCTCGTTTTCAATTCTATTCAGGTCTGCATTTTTAAATTCAGGAGACTTTTTTTCCTTATATAAACGTATTCAGAATTTTGCTTTGCTTATTATGGCTTAATTATAGCATAAAACAAAAAAAGTGGTTTTAATGATATTTAAAAATAAAAATAAAACAGACTTGTGCCTTTAAGTTAAGAAATCAATAAATGCTCAAAAAAGCAATTTTTTTTATTTTATTTTATTGTAGCAGCAGTAAACAAATCAGAATCACAATAATAATTGAGACATTGGATAGTAGATCGCCCCCCCCCCCAAAAAAAGTACAAAAAATAAATTTGGGCTATACATGTATTT
>JAHWFO010008089.1:1190100-1206392 GCA_023313115.1 Rhysida immarginata | reverse complement strand
TTGGGCTATACATGTATTTTGCAATAGAATCAAATAATGAAATAAAAACATTAAAACTAAAGAAAAAAATGAGAGAAAAACTTACAAAACTCATTGAAATCAAAATTCATTATCATAAATAATAAAACGGTAGTTAAAAATATTAGTAATTATAGAAAACAGATCGATCAGCAAGGGTTTATAGGACAATTAACATTCACCAGCATTATTGATGATCTACGGCAAGAATAATTAAGTCTTAACTTGCGTTGTCGGTCGCTTCACTTGAAAATTCCCACGGCCAAAGACAAAAATACCAGAAAACATCCGAAAATACATGACCCATGGAAGAAAAGACCCGAGTTGAAGATTCAAATTTAACAGTATGCCCCTGGTTATGTATTTCTTTATTATTTGCCATTAGTGCTACAACAGTATCCATGTTAAGTCTAATGCGATCCTAAGTTTGCACTTTCTCAGAGTACTAAAGACTCTTTCAACAGAGGCATTAGAAAATGGAAGTACCATAAGCAGCAGCTCAATAACTTTCTGCAGTTGTGGAAAGTTGTTGCGCACACTCGAGGGGTTCCAGCAAAATTCACTGAATATTTCGCTGAATTTCGTGTACTGTTATTGAACCTGGAATGATGAGTATCCAAATTTTAAAATTACCCACGAATATGCCCCTAACCTTATTTATCCGACCCTTTACCCGCTAAGCTCTGAATTACTCGGAAATCGGGTAATTACCCACCAACCGGCAATCCTGCTCTTAACCCTACAGCGGAAGCAATTCTGAAGAGTCAATGTAACCAGCAAATATCTTTTTCAGAAATATACAAATAAAATTTTCTATTAAAAATCGGAATTTATGGATTGCTAGTTGATCTGTACACTTCAGTTTAAGTAGAAGCCGACTTTTTTTTTTTTTTAAAGAAATGAAGCATATTTTTTAATAATTCTCGAAAAGGAACCGCTATTTGTGCCCGTAAACCATATCAAAAAAGCAATAAAATATCTTAGAAACAACAATAAGATCAAATAATGGAATAGCAAGATCGAAATTTCTAAGTATTTAACTAAGACGAACCAGACAACCGATTTTCTTAAATATTTCCAGAAGAATCTCATCCGCGTATTTCAAAAAAAGAGCCATTATCCATTGGCTTCATAAGTTTTTTCTCAGATCCTTAACATTGGTGGCTCTACGGACAGGGTAAGAGTCAATAACATAATTGAAAATAATTTCATTAGGTTGGTGCAAAATTAATGGCCGATTAAATTTTCTAGATGTAGGTGAGTCGGTATGCAAATTATTTCTCGACTAATACAGCCACGTGACAGATAATTTTAAAGCTGTAATTCTTCTCTTTAAGCTGATGCTAAAAACTTGTGCAAACGCCTTACATTGTGAAAAATTAGATCAATTTTGCAAATGCTGTCTACACAAGTGATACGCATCATTTTATTGCATGATTCAAACTTAGTCATAATGCTGTTGAAGCAATTCGAAATGTCATCAAAGCATGGGGCGACGGGAGAACTTCTCAACGTACAAAGCGCAGATGGTTTGAAAAATTCCGTGGCAGAAATACCACCCTTGAAAATGACTATGGTCGCAGCCGTCCATCAAAAGCTGGCGACAACCAACTGAAGACATTGAGGGAACCCTACCCGCGTAAATCCACACGAGAAGTTGCCGAAGAGCTCAAAGTAGACCATTCTACAGTTATTCGCCACTTGAAGCAATTTTGAAAAACCTCGATAAGTGGGCGCCCAAGTTGCACCAAAAGAAGGCTGTAAGTGACTGTTTGGAGGTCTGCAACCGGACTCATTCATCACAGCTTCCTGAATCAGGGAGAAACCATTACTGCCCGGTCATAAGTTCAACAAATCGACGACATGCACCAGAAACCTCAACAACAACGACCAGCATTAGTCACTCAGAAAGGTCCCATCTTGCTTCACGCTCGGCCGTACGTCGCAATGGTCACCCGACAGAAGTTAATTAAAATGATCTTCGCTACGTAACTCTATTTATTAATATTAAGATTCACATTACAATTATCCACATTAGTCTTTATCTTCGTCTAACGTAACTCTAGATCATCCAATATACTCACCTGATCTTTCACCAACTGACTACCACTTTTTCAATCACCTCGACAATTTCCTGCGTGGGAGATGCTTCAAAAACCATGACGATGTCGCCTCCAGAAGTCCAGAATTCTACGCCACCAGAATAAATAAACTGGTGTCTCGTTGGCAAAAGTGTCTTGACTCTGCTGTATATTACTCCGATTAATAAAGTGTTGTTTGAAATGAGTTATTGCATTTTAAAGTAACCACACATCGGTCATTACTTTTGCACCAACCTAATAGTTACCTTGCGAGAGAAAGTAACAATAGTGGATTTGTTAACACTCAGCTTTAAGCCTGTTTTTTGTAACCACTGCACAATTAATGTTATATGTCGCTGGGACATTCTAACATCATCGAAAGGTTTAATTTAGGACAAAAGCTTTAAATCATCTGCATAGAGAAGCTTTTTAATATTTTCATTATTAAGTAGCGGACCACTTATTGATTTCACAATGTCCGTCTGTCTGTATATCTGCCCCCTTCATATTTTCCACATTTTTTGACGTAAAAAGTTGAAACTCGGAATGTAGCTTACCATAGGCATGTCCTATTGAATAAATACCATAGCTGAATATACTGTCCAAATTTCATTCATTTAGCACAAGTCCTTCGTGGTGTTGGGATTTTTTTTTCCGCCAGTGTATGATCTATTATATTATTCAAAAGAGTGCAAATATGTGGAGGACATTCAAGCAACGAAAGCTTTTCATGTAGACGCTTATGCGGAACGATCAAATGCTTTCGATATGTCGGCATAAAAACGTCAAGTTCAGACCGCTTTTCCAAAAACTCTGGCAATATCTGAAAAAAGCGAGAAAAAATTAGTGAAAGTGTGAACGGCGCGTAAAAAAGTCGCGCTAATTTTATAAATATATTTAAATGTCTTATTTATATTGCATTATAAAACATTTTGTAAAAAAATATCATTTACAAATTTCCAAATAAATCAGAGAAAAAGAACTAACATCATAATTTCTCATTTGATGATCCGTAATTTAGGACTCGATTTTGTCCCCTCAGCTTTTCAACCTATTTATAAATGATTTACCAGCTATTTTAACTCCTAACCAGTCTATCTTGTATGCTGATGATGTTACCCTTTTATTCGCTGACTCTTGTATTTCCAATCTCACACTGTTAATTAATCAATCCCTTTTGGGTTTCAGCTCCTGGAATCTTGCTAATTCGTTATCTCTCAACACTAGTAAAACTAAATTTATGCTTTTCCATGAACGTAATAAGCAGAACGCTCCGGATAGCTTATCCATAATATACAACTCTCAACCAGTAACCAGTACAAAATCATTTAAGTACCCAGGCAGATATACACAGGGTGATCCAAAAGTCAGCAGACTTTTTAAAACCTTATAATTATTAAACTATTTACAATAAAACGATGCGGTTTGGACAGAAATGCTCAGAAACACGAGGGATTTTTATTTATACTGAAAAATATTTTTTATATTAGTTATATTTTTGGACAAAAGCTGGCGCTGGAGTTTTAAATTCGTCTTAAATTCAGTTTTTGAATCTTCGAAAATCGCTTGTGTCGAGGCGTTTCTTAAAGCACATCAAAATAACATCTTTAGAGCCAAGATAATGCGCAATTAACTCATCTACTCATTTCACGCATGATAAGATTGTATTCTACTCGTACATGAAACTCCAACACCACCAACTTACATCTGGTCTATCCTGGGACTTACATGCCAATACTTTATAACCAACCTTAATTTTAAACAAGGCATGATCTGTCGGTTAGATTTTCTTCCTAACTATATCTTATTGCTACTGTACTGCACTTTGATCCACTCTTCGTTATGCTATGGAATCTCCTTTTGGGGACCCACTACTGCATATAACCTTACTCGATTACTTAAATTACTTCTGTTTCTCAATTTTCGCGTCTTCAGGTATCTTAACTATTTCTCAATTGTACCAAATTCAACTATGTTTGTTGGTCTACAAAATCATTAATCGCCAACTTCTTCTCTCGTCGCCTTTCATTGTTCAATCTCAGAATGATATTCATTCTTATTTAACTCGCTCGGCATCATCAGTCAGACTTCTCTTACTAGAGATTAATTATTTGAGATGTGTTTCCTATTCTGGTTTAAAATATTGGTCTTTATTACCTGAATTGGTTTGTTCCCTTCCTTCAAGTAAGATATTCCAAAAAACTCTAAAAACTCTTATGTCAACCAATAAACATTTCTCTCAATGTTTCTCATCTGCTCTCTCGTTGTTTTTTTTTGGTTGTTTTTTTGTTGTTGTTGTTGTTTTTTATGTTTTTGCTTCTTGAATTACCTCCGTTTGTTCCTAGTTTCTATTTTGCATTTTCCTTTTCCTCTCCTCCTTTCCCTCTTCCTTATTCATACCTATGGTTTTCTTTGTTGCTTTCCCCACTCCTTTTCTTTAATTGTTCTTTCTTTCTTTCTTTCTTTCTTTCTTTCATTTTGTAATTTATATTCACCCTCTGGGATTCTAACCTGTGGGCCTTCGGATCCCAGTCAGATGCTTTGTAATAAACTTAATTGTTAATTTTTATCTCTTCTATTTCTTGTGTAACCATGTAGTGCCCCCGGGACAAAACTCGTCGGCCATTTGGCCATACTGGGTCCGGTTAGGCTCTATTGTACTTTCTTATTATAATCAAATAATAATAAAAATAAATAAAATAAATTATCTATCATGTATTTCAAGGGCAAGTTGGCGGGCGCGTATTGATGCTGCTTCTGAAACACGATCCAACACCATCTCCTCTTTTGTGCGAACAGTTCTTTGTTCAACACCCTGGCCAACTCTTTGTAGTTTGAACGACCCAATCTCTCGTAAGTTCCTATTACATTACATTACATTACATTACATTACATTAAGTTCCTATAATAACGGCGAAAAACTGTCCTTCAATTCGGATGACGCCTATTAGGAAACTTCTCTGTACATCTTTCTGCTCCGTACATATACTGATGGTCCAAAGTATTCGCATCTATGTGAGTTTTTGAAATTAAAGTTTAAAGAAATTAAATAGAAAAGCTATAGTTTTAATTACAGTTACTAAATACAACATGAATGCTTATTACCCTATTTTGGGTGTCATAAGCTGAACATAAGCAAAAGGAAAAAATAGAAAAGGAAATCATGAATGATAAAAGTATTCACACCCCGTAACTTAATAATTAATATGCCCCCCCCCCCCCTTTTGCTTGAATTACTTCTTGTAACCGTTTAGGCATACTGTGGACAAGTCGTTTACACAGTCCAGGATCAAGTTTTGTCCATTATTCCATGCAGTATTGTTTCAGTTGTTGGAGATTAGATAGTGTTCGCTCCCTTACCATTCTCTTTAATTCACACCAGCATCTCTCGATAGGATTTAAATCCGGAAGAAGCTTGATTTTCCTGGACTTCAAAAATACTTTAGTTGACTTTGATGTGTGTTTGGGATCGTTATCGTGTTGGAAAAGGGAAAGGCGACCAACCATTTTGTGAGCAGGGATCATGTTTGCCTGAAGGATTTTCTGGTAAACTTCAGAGTTCATCGTTTTATCAATGATAACTAATTTTCCAGGTCCTGACGCACGCATACAACCCCACAGCATGATGCTCCCACCTCCATGTTTAACAGTTGCAGTTAAGCAATTGTCCTTAAGCTCCTCACCAGGAAATCGCCAAACATAATCTCGCCCAGCACTACCGAACAAATTAACTTTATTCTCATCTAACCAAACAATGTTTTCAAAGTAACGTATGGGTTTTTCAAATAATTGCTTGGCAAATTGCAAACGATTTCTCTTGTGTATTGCTTTCAAAAGTGGCTTCTTCTTGGCAATGCAACCATGGAGACCAAGATGGTTTAGATGACGTCGAATAGTTCTGCTGGAAACATTCAGATGGCCAGCATCGCGTAATTGTTTAGCTGCAGATGCTGATGGCACTTTTCTTTGGCTGACAACACTCCGTTTAATTATGCGTTTTGCTCGAACAGTCATTTTTGATGGTCGACCAGATCTTGGTAGGTTCATGCAGGAATCGGTTTTGGCAAACATTTTGATAACGTTTCGTACTGTAGAGACCGGTAATGTTAATTTCTTGGCTAGTGTAGTATTATATCCATCGCCCTTACTGTGGAATTTAATCACAAGTTCACGTATTTCAGAGGAATGTTCTTTTGTTTTAGCCATTTTGAGTACACTCTTAAAAGCTTTCTTATCTTCTCTGTCTAAAGAATATATAGACTCAAGATGACCTCTACTTTACCCCTCAAGAATAAGGCTGAGCCAAAATTTACATAAATTTACATCATTGAGATTCTAAACTGAGATTACATCCGCTTTTGCGTAGGATGTGGATACTTTTGTCACTGATGATTTCCTTTTTTACTTTTTTATTTTATCTGTGTTCAACTTATGATACCCAAAATAAGATAATACGCATTACATTACATTTTTTCTACGTAATTTCTTTATAATTCAATTTCAAAAAATCATGTGGGTGCGAATACTTTTGCAATCAGTGTAGTCTTGCCAAAAGTTCTGTCCCAAGGAACAACAAGTTTAACCGATGAGCACATTGCAACAAAAGAGAAGAGTAATATATTCTAAATTGCCGTATTTCTGTAGGATATACAGGGTGTAACAAAAAAGTACGGCCAAATTTTCCTCACATGTAGCAGAAGAAAATATGTTATATGGACATGAGTCCGAAAACGCTTTATTTTCATGTTAGAACTCATTTTCTACAACTCTTCATTAATTATGTTACTCATGGGAAACACACAGGAACAGAACGTACTTGCAAACCACATGAAACTATTTTTTACATGAAATGTTCAAATGCCCTCCATTAGCATGGATACATGCATCAACCCGCCGTCACATTGAAGCCCGGATGCGCTGATGTATCCCTGGAGAGTTGCGTTTTGTTTCACAGGCTTCCACAATACGGGCATGAAGACTCTGCATCTTGTACCGGGGTTCCATACACAAGAGCTTTCAAATGCCCCCACAAATAAAAGTCTCTGCACAAGAGCTTTCAAATGCCCCCATAAATAAAGGTTTATGTCCGGAGAACGCGAAGGCCAAGGAATTGGCCCACCTCTGCCTATCCATCTGTCACATATACATGTGAAAATTAGTTAAACATGGAAATAAGGCGTTTCCGGACCCATGTCCATATAACATATTTTCTTCCTCTGCATGTAAGGAATGTTTCCTGAAAGTTTTGGTCGTACCTTTTTCTTACACCCAGTATACATCTCAAAAACTATTTGAAATTGCCACCTTTAGCACGTACACAGCGCTTCAAACGGCCCGACCACTCATCGATGGCAGCACGCACTACTTCTAAGGGTATGGAAACTGCTGCAGCAATAACATCTGCCTTCAAGCTCTCGATATTGCGATGGGGCTTTGAGCAAGCCTTCTCCTCCAAAATGTTCCAAAGGCGATTGTCAAGGGGGTTAAGATCGGAACTTCCCGATGGCCAATCTTCTGTAGTGATGAAATCGGGTAAATTTTCTTGAAGCCAATGCTGTGTTGATTTGGCCTTGTGGGTGGGCGCTGAGTCTTTCCAGAAAACAAAGCATTGTTAAAACGTCAGTTTAGTAATTTGCAGCCTTCGTTTTGACATCTTGTTCACATAACTGCAATTTGGTACCCCGGCTATTGTCCGTAGATGGTGGACCAATACGCCCAATGAATGGTTCGCCACAGCCATCCGGAAGCTCCCAGGCAAACACTTGAATGGGGAATATCTCTAATGAATGTAATATGCAGTTTTTGTGAATAAATTATTTTCCACCCTGTGTGTCAATCATTTCTGTACTATCCTAGTACATTAAATCAGAGACTGTAGAGAATGTTTGTGGAACATTTGGAGCGTTGTTTTTCTTGTAGCATAATCCGGATGTACGGAGTCCAGGTAGTCAAACACGTTTCGGGCGTTATGGGCGCTTGCTAAGTCGGGCCAGGACTGAATTTCTTTAATCTTATGACGAGGAAAGGAATCAATCTTTTCTTTAAATATTCCTTCAACATTCATGGTCCCTTCTGCATAAAATGGAGACATTTCCATCGTGGTCCAGGGGTTGCCATATTAAGTGCCTCTTCGGAAATTGAGAATGGGAATGGAATTTTTGCTCATAAGTAAGTTCGGAAGAATCCATAATGTGATAAAAGTGCCTTCCTGGTACTTCTGCTGGATCATAAGGGACGTACCTCTCATCATCCATACCCAAAATATTTTTTTGTTTTTTTTGCGTAGAGATTGCAAAGAACCTTTTTCAAACGTTGCTCTTAGGTTCTCTTAACCTGGTTGGAATGCCCAACTTATGGGCATAGATGTTACTCACAGTCGATTTCTTCATACCAAGTTGTGAGGCTATACGATGCGAACTCGAGTTCGGAGTCTTGGCAAAGCATTCCGAACTATGGCGACATGTTTCTCCGAAGATTTTATGGTAGGCCGACTAAGTAGTCTTTTGTAGCTTGCACTTCCTGAGCAACACCTCTCATAATGATTTGCCAAATAAGCTGGGGCGATCTGCCTTCTTCAACGAAGTGTTTCCAGCTTACTTCTTATTGCCGTTGCAGTGGTATTTTCTAGTATTGGAAAACCCTTTTAGCACTTACAAGGGAATCCCTCGAACATGTATGTCACAGATTTCCACCAAATTGAAATATGTTACTCATCTGCAGCTACTATAGATGCTTGCAAAATAAGAGAGTGCGAAATTGTGTTTCTTTCAAAATAAACCGCGAAAACGAAAAAATTTCAGCATACGTAGCCATACAAAGACTCCATTGTTAGGCTATGTGGGGTTCCCTTGTTAGTTCATTTTCATAGCGCCCCATTTTCCTGCTTTTCATAGAAAAGAATTTCTGCTTGCAGATTTATTAACACAATGTCACGTACAAACAAATTAATCGCAGAATGATAATGAATGTGTCAGAGTGAAGAGACCGATGACACGCCTTAAAACTTGAAATAAGAATAATTTCATTCATAGGCTAAAATGTTGAATATGATTTAAGGAAATAAATAAATAAATTGAGTATTTCAAAAATTCAGTCCAAGTTGCTTTCTTCTTTTAAATTCCCAGAGTCTTCACGTTTTGCAGTGGAAACGTCATTTGAAGACACGGCTGGGCGAAATTCCCTGAAATACGTCCCACGAAGATGGTTTCGTTTTTTGGTTACACACGCACTGGTTGAGTTGGTAGGGAGGATTCGTTTTGAAGCAACCACTAGTCAGAAGGCGGCGACCACAAGTGGTTAGTCAACTGCCAGGGATTCTCTGTGTGAAATAAACACAAGTCATTAGCGAATAGCAACATCAACCTTAAACCTATTCCTTCCCCCCATTAGCGTTAATCATAATTCTGTTATAACTAACCCCACGTCGAACAACCCCACGTATGACGTGTCATCATCGGTGATGGCTGAACTGGCAATCGCTGAGATGGTGGCCTAACTGATGCTGGCTGGTCGAAAGCCATTCCTGGGCAATGGTAGTATTTGCCTATGATACGAGAACAAGTTTTGCATTTTTTCAGGAGAGGGCAGTCTCTCCTGTGGTGCGAGGACTTCTTACAATACCAGCAGCATTGCCTTATTCCCTTATATGCAACACAAAGACACGTTCTCCATGCAATATAAGGGAATCTGGGATGTTTCTCTCCAAAATCATGTAAAAGCAAATGTCGCCATTCTGAAGACAGGGAGTGTCGACGTACTCGGGACGATGTCGAGCACCTCCTCAAACTCCGACATGAAATTGCGAATATACTTCTTGGAGAGCAGCGGCGAAATCCCCCTGACGTGATACAAGTTGATGGTGATATTACCAGCCTGCACGCACTCCGCATCTAAGATGCGCTAGACAATTTTTCATTGCCTGCAAAGCATTCTCGATTCGGTGAAAGAGAGTCTTTGCAGGATCAAAATGGTGGGGTCTCCAGATGCTAAAACAGAGAATATGCCAGTTTTGGCATACAGCCTCTTCTTGAAATCGCAGATGGGGTACGGCCCGTGCGCCGCTTACCATGACCATGCACTCCATGGTTACAGAAAAGTAAATAAAAAGTCTTAAAATTGGGGGGGGGGCGTAACCTTCCCTGGGGGCCACCGGGTAGAGGGGTGCTCGATAAAAGACACATAAATCACACACAAGAAAAAACAAAAATGTTAAACCTGGGCAAATTACAAAGCCACAATTCACTTGCATTCCTCAATCGCGCTGTTGAAGCTGAGGCTGATGGTGATGCCTCAGGAGGCGCCTCAGAAGATTGAAATCAGGTGCCTAGGTGCGCATGCGTTAAACGACTCGATGTGAGGCTCGTTCACCCACCGGTAGGTCATCAGAAGTCCAAAGAAAGCGTAAGATGGAAAGAGTAGGAATTATGGTCCCCTCTAATGATCACATAAAGGCGTTGATGGCGAATAACGCCTTTTGAACATAGAAGAATCTAGCCGAACCTTTCCAGGAGAAGAAAGGTCTTGAGATGGGCAGCCGCTTTCTCCCAAACGACCGAAGATGTTGATTTTTCCCCCTTCGACCTATCCAACCGAGTCAACCACAGTTCTTTCTTTAGGAAGATGATGAGAATGGCTAGGTTCATCTTCAAAGGAGCACCGGCGGAGTCGTCCATCAGGAATCGTACTGACTGGTAGAAAAATCCTGCCAGACCATAATGCTGTTTAAGACGATCCCAGATAGCCTGTGCGAACGAGCACTCAAAAAAATAGTCTTACCTAAACCACAGTAGAGGCATCCAGCAGATCCGACCACGCTCCATTGATGAAGACTTTGAATCCATGGTACAGCAGCCATCATTGATAATTGAAAACGGCCTTTAAAATGGCTGACGACGGATAGTCAGGGTGCAAATGAAAGATGTCAGTGGTCACACCCTATTCAGATTGCTTGAAGAACCACGAAAGACGTAGATGGCCCCAATCTTGTGGATCTTAGTGTGGGTAAAAATGTCACTAAATTTCACTAAAGTCCTGTTGATAGTCAGTGGCAACAAAGAAGGTATTGGCAGCCTATTCACCTTAAAAAAAGAAGCCTCAGATACACAAACATAAAGTTCGCCCACATACGTCGAGGAAGGAGAAAGCTCGAATCATCGCAGCAAGTCTAGCTGCAATGATATAACGTCGGATATCAGGGATACACTGGGGATACCTAACCCTGAAAAGAAAATCTCCCTAGAGTGGATCTGGTAGAGAGTCTCCAGACATAATTTGCTATTGCACTGCGCACTCTTTGAAGAGTGAATAGAGATTTGGACGGTAAGGTGAACAGACATTTGGATGTCAAAAGTGGCAAAATCTGAGTCTTTACAAACCACACCTTGACATGCATCGAAGTAGAGAAACGAAGATTCCTAGCAAGGCGGGTAACACATTTTGCAATCACCTGCTGCCAGGGAAGAGAGTCCATATTTGTTAGAAAAGAAAACACTGTCACTTGGCCACACCATGTTATTGGGAATGCTTTAAGATAGGCAACAGTCTGCGTATGCCAGCGACCTGACGGTAGCCCTTTCAGCCCTGACTTTTTGCAAATGATCAAAAAATTTAAAACTTGGAATTTTTGATACATATATGCCAACGAATCACTGCATATTTTTAATTTACAGTATTTTATTTATAAATTGTAAAAATGATGTGTATTAAATGTACTAGGTCTAAATCATACAAAATATGCTAGAGCTATAGCTGTTCTTATAAATGCTTTATTAGACAGAAGATGATGGATATGTCATACAAAAAAATATGGTTGAAGTTTCTAATACAAAGGTTTAGACCCCAAAAACATCACATAGCAATAACAGTGTGAGAATGGGAGGCAGAGTGAACGGCCATGTTGATTTGAAAAAAACATTTCCTTGTTCCAGCAAGAGAAAGAGAGCTGCAATACCTATGAGAATTGAAACTAACGTGTACTAATGTGGAGGAAAGGCCCGAGAAGTTTCCATGTCGTGGTATAAAACGAGTACAGAAAGCCATATAAGCCTGGGCTGGATTGATACCAACCTGCACGCACTGCACATTTACGATGCGCTCGACAATATTTCATTACCTACAAAGCATTCTCGATTCGGAGCTCCGAGGCAAAAAACGCTGTTGCTTCGACTCCCGTTCGCTTAATGCCAAGCAGCCAGAATCCAACAAATTGGAATATTCTCAATTCTGACGGCCTGACACACAAGGTGAACACTAATTAATTAGCGCGCGTGCAAATGCCACACCCTATTATTGCACAACAATGAAATTTTATTTTTTGTCAATTTACTTTCTTACACGGCTTAGATGCATAGCTAATAAGTAAGGAGCCTCAATTTCTTCATTCACAGCGTGCGCTGCTGGTAATACTTGGACATTTCAGAGCGCTTATCGAGTTCCAAAGACAGCAGATGGTCGTTGCCCACTTAGCTGGAGTTCACTGATATTGTCAATTTATTTGCGGTGTCGCGAGGTACAGTGTCAAAGGTTATGATGAGATATACGAGTTTTCGGTAAAAAGTCGTCTGTTAAGCTTAAGCGTGGACGACATTGTCAACTGATTGAAAGAAACAAAAGAACATTGAGAAGGATTGTGACCCGGAATAAAATCTTGTAAACATTCCAAGAAGGAGCTTTAGCTATGAAGCAAAATTACATTTATTAGGAGCTTTAGCGTAAAAGCTACTTATAAGAATGCGCCCTTGGTCTGTACGTTTATCCGTCCGGCCGTCCGCCGTTTGCACGATAACTTGAAAACGGATTAACTTTTCAAATTCTGTTTTTAGTAATATAACCATCAAGGTCTTAGCTCGTCGTATCAAGTTTTCAGAATTTTTCGTGGGCCCCTTCAAGTCGAATTCAAGTGCTAAAACAGTGACTGTAAAGAATACCAAGATAATGGCATGTCATATAACAATCGATTTGTCAAGAAGGAATATATTAAGATAAAATAAATAAGAGACTCTTTGACCACAACAAAAGAGTCTTTTATTTATTTTATCTTATTACTTTTATCCACATTTCTTTCCCTTTTTATTTTTTCTGGTGGTTGTACAATTTTTTGCCAACTCTCGAAAAGTCTTTTAAAGAATATATTGTTACTTTCTGTTCATCTTTTAAGCACTATTGACATCGGCACGCGCACGTGAAATCGCTTTCTCGACGCACGATTGATCAAGTGCTCATTAAGTGCTTGTTCGTCCGTCCCCTTCATACTTTCTACATTTTTGGAGATAGAAGGTTGAAATCAGACAAACTTGGCGCATCAAATGGGAGGCACTGGAGGATAGAGCTGTGAGGAAGACCTTTGCAGATAACATATCTTCAAGTTTCAAAGAACTTCCCAGTGATCGTGGTACTGTTGAAGAGGAGTGGCAGTTGTTTAAAACTGCTGTGATTACTTCGGCTGCATTGTGCTGTGGTCGTAAGCGGCTGAGTGTGGCGCAGGACGGTGAGAAAAGGACTGCGTGGTGGAACGGTGAAGTCCAAGAAGCTGTCAAGGCAAAGAAGGAAGCCTATTTGCTATGGCTTGCAAATAAGTCAACTTCGAGCCGAGTGCGGTACACTGAGGCGCGAAAAGCAGCAGCAAAGACAGTATCAACAGCTAAAGCCAAGACCTGGGAGAAGTTCGGGGAGAAATTGGAGGCAGACTATGGTTCGGCAAACAAGGTGTTCTGGCAGACCGTGCGCCGCCTCCGTGGAAAGAAGTCTCTTTCATCACAAACTATTAAGAGTTCAGATGGGAGGCTTCTGAAAACGGAGGAGAGCGTATTGCATAGGTGGAAGGAATACTTTGCATCTCTTCTTAATCCGGTGACGACAACAACTGAGACATACGAGATGCACCTTGGAGCGGAGAATAGTCACGGTAGTATCACTGAAACAGAAGTCAGATGGGCAATTAAGTCCCTGAAGACTGGCAAAGCTGCAGGTGATGATGAAATCCGGTCCGAGATGTTAAAGGCCTTAAATCAGGATGGTATCCTGTGGCTGACTCGAGTGTGTCAGGTTGCTTGGATATCTGGACAGGCCCCTAAGCAATGGCAGACAGGAATTGTGATCCCTATCTTCAAAAAGGGAGACCAGAGAGATTGCAACAACTATCGAGGCATCTCTTTGCTCAGCATTCCTGGGAAAGTGTACGCTAAGTGTCTGGAGAAGAGAAGTCGGGAAATAGTCGACTCCAAACTGTCAGGGGAGCAGTGTGGTTTCCGACCTGGCCGAAGCACGACGGATCACATCTTTGCTCTAAGGCAAATCTTTGAGAAATCCTGGGAGTATGCAAAAGAGGTCTACGCTTGCTTTGTGGACCTCGAAAAAGCATATGACAGAGTTCCTCGGGAGAAGCTCTGGCAAGTGTTGCAAGAGTATGGAGTGGATGGGCAATTACTGGTTGCTATCATGTCTCTGTACGAAAGCTCTGAGATGTGTGTCCGGATAAATGGCATTAAGTCAAGACCGTTCACCGTAGGTGTTGGACTCCGCCAAGGGTGCGTACTGTCGCCCATCTTGTTCATTATCTTTATGGACTGGATAGACAGGGGCAGCCGAGGCGATGAGCGTGTTTGTGTGGGCGACTGCCTGGTGGAGAGGTTGCTCTTTGCTGACGACCTTGTCCTCCTTGGGTCTTCTCGCACGAACCTTCAGCATGCACTAGACCGGCTTGCAGCCAAATGTGAAGAAGCTGGGATGAAGATCAGTGTGGCTAAAACCGAGGTTCTGGTCCTTTCAAGACAGCCTGCTCAGTGCGCTCTCCATGTTAGTGGAGCCTCATTGAGACAGGTGGAGAAATTCAAGTATCTCGGGATTGCATTCACGAGTGATGGACGGCAGGAGAAAGAATTGGATGCTCGGATCGGTGCAGCAAGCTGTGTCAGACGTGAACTGTGGCGATCCGTGGTAACGAAACGCGAGCTGAGTAACAAAGCTAAGCTCTCCGTCTTCAAATCCATCTTTGTCCCCATTCTCACCTATGGTCATGAGGCTTGGGTAATGACCGAAAGAGTGCGATCGCGGGTACAAGCGGCCGAAATGAGATTTCTGAGAGGTGTTGCAGGTGTTACCCTACTAGATAGAGTGTACAGCAATACAATAAGGGAATCTTTAGGTGTTGAGCCGCTACTTCTCCGCATTGAGAGGTCTCAGTTGCGCTGGTATGGCCACGTGATTCGGATGCCGCAAACTAGTCTTCCTAGGCAGTTGTTATTTTCCAAGCCGGTGGGTAAGAGACCAAGGGGTCGGCCTAGAACCAGGTGGCTAGACTACCTGGAGAATCTGGGTTCGAGTCGCTTGGATATTACCAGGGAGGACATGCGCCTGATGGCGGAAGATCGCGATCGCTGGAGATCCTCCATAGGGCTGCTGCCCCCGCGACCCTAACGGATAAGCGGGTTTGAAAAGTAAGTAAGTAAGAAGGTTGAAATTCGGAATGTACCTTACTATTGTCATGTCCATCTTCACTATTTAGTTTGGTTTTGATTGGTGCACTGGGGTCGGAATTACGCGGGTGGGATTCAGAGAGGACAAACATCTAGTACTTAAAGTAGTGAAATTCAGTAGACAGGTTCCTCTAGGCAAGATCTACATTGCTATGAAGTTTAGGCCCAGTTGTTCCTGTAGGGTCGGAATTGCGGAGCTGGCAGTCACTTGGTCGTTGGAATTATGGCAACATATGGATATGTCATTGCATCGGAAATGATGAGAAAAGATAGAAGATACGAGCTTTTTTACGTTTTCTACACACTAAATCAATTTTTTGATTAAAAAATTGGGGGGAGGTAAAAAGTGCAGATAAAGGGGAAAAAGAGATGCACCTCCGTGTGCCCCCGGTGGGCTTTTTTGCGTGTGGCAAATACTTCCCAAGCCTATGACCAGGAGCACTGTCTTGTGCCAACGGCAAAGCATGGTGGTGAAGCAGTGGAGGTTTGGACACCCATATCTTGAAATTCTGCAGTCCCATATCATCACCTTGAAAGGTAGAGTCACTGCCAGCGAGTATATTAAAAATTTTAGTCAACCGATAATGCAGACATCGCTTTTCGAAGATAGCGCCTTTTACCAAGACAATAACAAGAAATTAAGCCTCCCGAGGAAGGTATAGGAAAGTAGCGGAAGCCCTGAGTTCATCTATATTTTTTATTCCTTCATCTGCACTTTTTA
>JAHWFO010008089.1:1159532-1180031 GCA_023313115.1 Rhysida immarginata | reverse complement strand
CATTCTGGTGGCAAACTTCTATGAAGAGGGTATTGGAAAACTCATCCACCTGTCTAAGAAATGTCTCAATCTCTGCAGTGACTATGTCGAAAAGTAATTTTGCTATTCATACTTGTCTTTATTTTATGCCCCATTGGAGGTTGAAAAATAAATATCCCTCGTATTACGTAAGCTCTCACAACTGAATCGTAGCCGGACATTCGCATGTCTCGCAACCCCCCTCTCTCGCGAGAAATTTACTTGTAATACAGAGAAGTATATCCTTCAGGGGGTATTACCCTCAGTTCCTCCCTTAGAGCTAATAAATGAGTTAAAAAAGTATCTGATTTTAAAATCTAGAATTTTTTATGTGTACGTGAAGGGTTTCAACACCCCCTCTAATGGTTCTACCGCCCCCTAGGGGGCAATATCACCCACTTTGAGAAACACTGGTTTAGGTTAAAGAGCCAATCAGAATTATTTGGAACAATAAAAATCTCATTTTTGGTATGAATTTCATCATTTTATTCGTATTATCCAGAATTACTTTAAAAATAAAATTCGTATTAAACGACTAATTTTGTATAGAAATTCAAGTCATGGAGTCGGGACCAAAGAAAAAATGTATTAAATGATAATTCGTATTAATTGGGTTCAACTCTATAAGGAAACCACAAATCCACATTGAACTATTTTTAATGACTCGAATGACCATTTCAGGAACTAAGCCTCCTCAATCACTCGAAGGAAAACTCCCAAAATATACATTCAAACCTTTAAAAATATACTGTCATATCACTGAATTATGACCATCCGCTTAGTAAAGGGAGTAGCCACCCTTAGCCGCTATAACTGCTGCTAGGCGTCATGGCATGGACGCAGGAAGTGCGCGGTATGTGTCCGATGGTATGGCAGTCCATTCTGCTTGAAGCGCTGTCCACAGAGCGTCGAGAGTCATAGGTGGAAGGTCCAGCTGCCATACATGGCAATCAAGGTGCTCCCACAGATGTTCGATTGGATTGAAGTCCAGCGAATTAGCAGGCCAAGGGAGCACTCGAAAGTCAGTAGAGTGTTCCTCGAACCAATCCAGAAGGAGACGTGCCTTGTGGTAGGGTGCACTGTCCTGCTGGAACACATCACATTGGGGGGACATCGTGAGAATGTACGGGTGCACCTGGTCCACTACGATTAACAGATAGCCACAGGCATTCAAATTGCCCTCTAGACAAATCAGTGGACCTAACTGCTCCCAATAGAAGATCCCCCACACATGCACACTTCCCCCACCAGCCTGTTTCCGGCCCACAATACTCATGCGGTCTCTTTTCATGGCGTTCACGACGCACTCGCCATCGCCCGTCAATCTTATGGAGCAAAAACCTTGACTCGTCGGAGAAGGCGACCTTAACCCACTCGTGTGTGGTCCAATGGCAGTGCTCACGTGCAAAGTCTAGGCGTCGTTGACGATGACCCCTGGTCAACATGGCAGCAACCATGAATCGACTGTTCAGGCCCACCCATAGCAGGGTGCATTCAACGGTAATGTTGGATACACGTCCGTTGGCACCACTGTTGAATCTGGTGATCAGTTGATGGACTGTGGCTCTCCCGTCATCTTTTACGAGTCATCGTAGACACCGCTTACCCCGTTGGTTGATGACTCGCGACCCTTTACAGTGATGGCATTGGAATGCGATTTCTGTCCCTGCTGTCCACTCTTTGTACACCTTCACTACAGCGGACCGGAAACAGTTCACAAATCATGCAGTTTCAGAGATGGTGCCACCCTTGCTGCGATAGGTTATATCATCCCTTTTTGGATGTCCGTTAAATCTGGACGTTTACCCATCTTGAGGCTCGTGCACCTGCAGTTTGATGCACCAGCTTTAAAGCTTTCTCAGCCTGTTATGCATACAGGTATTGGACATTGAAACTGAAACACCTGGTAGAAATCCAAAATCTTTATTTAATAAGGTGTTGGGGCACCGTGGGCAGCCAGCACAGCAGTAACACGTCTTGGGAAGGATCGGTAGAGGTCCTGCACAGTTTGCACCCCAAACCATTACTGATCCACCTCCGTGTTGACTGTGGGTGCCAAGCAGTCTGGGTTGTAGGCATCAGAGGGGCTCCTCCAGACGAATACCCTCCCTGTTGTTTGGAAGACAGTGTAGCTGGACTCGTCCGAGAATATGTCGCGTTTGAGGTCATCCAACGTCCAGGTTTTATGCGCCCGGCACCACTGAACCCGCTTGAAAGGCATTTGTACTACTGATGAAAGGCTTCGGTATAGCAACCCTACCATGGATGTTGGATTTATGCAGGTAACGACGGATTGTGTTCGTGCACACAGGTTCCTGGAGATGTGTATTCATTTCTGCGGTGATTTCTGCTGCGGTGGTTTTCCGCTTTCGTGCAACAATCCTGGTCAATGTCCTGACGTCTCTTTCTTTCCGACAACTTCAGTTTTCCCCTGCAGTTGCTCCTCCTGGACGTGGTTCGTCCTTCCTGTTCATATGCACACATCACCTTGGATACTGTAGCACGTGAGACATCACAAAGTGTGGCAGTTTTGGACAGATGCACCTGCTAGACGCACCCCAACAATCTGCCCTCTTTTGAAGTCGGATATGTCTCCCATTATAGCGCTCTGCACAGACAATTTGAAGCTTACTATCCAACTTTTCTATTGGAGTGACTACCAAGACCTCTGACACGTGATTCATTGATATGCATACGATTAATTACCTAGCAGAAGGTTCTATTCAGCCCTGGGGGTATCCAGTGCTATTTGCGAAGGTGTTTCAGTTTCAATGTCCAATACCTGTATTTTGCAATGTGTAATCGTTGTTGGGGTGAACCATGCTTGTGCCTTGAAGGAGTACTGGTCATAATTCATTGATATGACAGTGTATCTCCATGGATTTGTGGTATCCTTATATTTTGTTCACATTCTCATCAATTTGTCCACAATTTGAGTCCTATATTGTCATCTCAATTGGAGTATTTAAAATAGCCTGGGTATCAAAGATTAAAGAAGAAATTCTCTCTGGCTTGTCTTCTGTTAATAACACAACCATTCCGAACTATGGAAAAATAATTCCACCAAATGAATTTAGTTTCCCTTTATTAAACTCAGAAATTCTTGAGTACACTAACCGAAAGAAGTTTTTTTAAATTTTAATCACTAATAAAATTAAAAAAATACAAACTTATGATTTGGAGAAAGTTGACAATTTTTTTGGCTCCAGCTTCCATTTGGTTATATGCTGTGCCACATACATAATTTGTGTAATTTTCACAAAAAAATAAAAGGAAACAAAATACAAAACTATAAAGAAAAAATAAATCATTAAAGAAAATATTTATAGCAGAAATCGAGTTTTGTATACAGTTTGGACAATTAAATTTTCAAAAATCTAAATCTTTGTACAAGAAACAAATTTAACATTTGGGAGAATAGGGATGAATAAAAAACAAAAGGGGAAAATAACAAAAATAACTTCATTTAAAAAGAAAATTTCAGTTAATTTGGTAATGTCACGATAGACCAAAAAAAGTGCTAAATAAAGTTATGTTGCCAGAATGAGGGGAAATTAGGAAAGTTTAGGAAAGTATTAGTGATAGACTGAGTTCAAGAGAAAAATAAGAAATAAATAAAAGGTAAAGGAAGAAAAAAAACTATAGGAAATAAGGAATGATATGGGGAATAAATTTGGAATGTACACGCACACAAAACCACCCACACATGAGTAGGAGGGAAATACAATTAAGGTTTCTGGGGGATAAGGGAAGGGTTAACTTGAAGGGCATCACAGGTCAGAGCCCACCTTGGAATAATCCAAGTGCAATAAAATGGAGAGGTAGGTAAAGCAGGGGAATTTAAAAAAAAAAAAAAAAAAAGGCAGTGTCTATGACAAGCTCATGGAATTTTTTTTTTAATTAAAACTTAAAAAAAATTAAAACTTAATTTATCGTTCCCCCATGTCACTGCCTATGGAAAAGCCAATATATCGTTTGCATAACAAACTAATTAAAAAAAAAAAAAAGAAATAAAAACAAAACCCAAAAAGAACACAAAACCCCGCCGTACTGATCAAAATTATTCCCAATCAAAAACGCTACCTCACCATTCCTGCTTAACATTTTTTGGATTTTAGTTTTGATCTCTAAAAAAAATTTACAAAAATGCACAGCATTTACTTCATAAACGTCCATGTTTGCTAGTATCATCACATGGTTTAAAAATTGGCACTTCATCTGCTATAAAAAATAGTAAATGAAGCTTCAACTTTATTATTTTTTATTCTTTTAAACTTTCTTTGAAATTTTTCTAAAGCAATAAGACTTTAATCCTTTACAGCCTTCCAATTCTTCCAAGTCATGTGGATCTGCCTACCCCATTTTGTTTTGTTTTTTTCTCTATTGCCATATTTAAGTTTTTGAACAACAGACTGGAAGAAAATATTTCTTCAGCAGCAGACCCACAACAATGAAATAATGGAATTATTAAAGGATTAAAAATACTTCAGGCAAGGTTACACTGCCTGACCTGTCAAAAAAAGGGGAAGAAATTTAATGATGAGCTTGGAAATTGCCATGGTAATTAATACTTAGAGCCCTTTCAAAATAAATGCAACAAAAAAATGTATAAAAAAATAAGAATTTATCATTTAATACACATATGTACACGTAAAAGAGGGGAAAAATACGCTCTGATAGAAAAGAAGTTAAACCATGTTAAATAAAATCAAAATAAAAAACGCGCATTAATTTCCATAGCAATTTTCAGACATGCAATTACATCAAACTGCAACTGAAGTCATTTTTTAAAGTAGATAATTTCTTCAAATGAACAAAATCTTTTTCTTCCCTCCATTATCATTATTAAATTCCATTAAGTAACTAATCATACAATATCCACATCATTTTTATTTTTTTTTAGTTTCTAATAATAAAAAAAAAAATCTGTTTAATAAGAAAAAATTATCTACAGTCAGTTGCACCTCCAGTAAAGCAATTTTCACTTAACCAAAACAAGGCACTTCAAATATCACTGGCCAATTATATGACTTGTTCTTAATTATTTCTTAGCCTATTTCAATTTGCATTAAATGTTTGTATTTATGATATGCATTTGCATCAGAGATCGCAACAAACTGGATCAGACTATAACAAATGCATACATTTATTAATTAATTAATTAATTTTCCTATTATTATTATTTTGTAATCACATGTAATACATTTCCAAATTTTTAAAGAGATAGATTAAGATCGCCCTTCCTTCATGGAATCCTTCCGAAGAGAAGTGCCTGTTTTGTAGTCGACTACAAGAATGATCGTTACGATGATGGGGGAAAAAAAACTCTTTCTCCCAAAAGCAGAAGATATGATAATTTTCATTTTGTAAATTGAATTCTTCTTTGGGTGTATTATAATGGCGACACGCATACACACACTACATACGCTCACTCTCATTCCTCGTGAGAACATGCAAACCGAACATCTGCATGACTCTTTCTGTTCATGTCAGTATTTCATATCAAACAACAAAGATGTGCCGGATAGGAACACCCTGGAGGCTGAAAATTCACCGAGGGATGCGCAGTCCAAGCACGTCTCCTCGCCTTGTATTGAACTTAAAACTGAATGCATCTGTTGAAAGAAAAAAGCAAACAAATTATCTTTCAAAAAAAAACCAAAAAACCCCAAAACATATTTATGTATGGACTTAGATTCATTTACACAGAGGCTGCTCAATATATGTTAAGCTTTCTTCTTAAATAGAAGATCAAAAAAATTATATCAGACCTTGGTTTACCAATTAATCTTGGTTGACTTGGTCTATAGTCAACGCCAACTAACTTGAGGAATTCTTTAGAGCCCAATTATTCAGTTCTAGGAGGTAACAATATACTGTGGTTGACAATTAATAAAAAAAAAAAAAGTTATTGGCACAGAATGGTTGCGATTGGTCAAGCTAGTGAGGTCACAAAGCGAATCAAATGGGTGGAAACTAGATTAGAACAAATACTTCAGCTTATGAAGTCTGCCTTCTATTGATTAAAGCCCTTTTGCATTGGTGTAGGGATACAATGAAATTTCAAATTGTGATACTAAGTTCAGAAAGAATTCTTACGACGTCAATGGTTCTGTTGTCAAGGCAACCATGTAAATATGGTTTTGTGCACACAATTTTATTAAAACTAGTGTTGAAGCACATGCATCTTTTAAACAAGTGACAAAACCATACGTTTTGTCTTTTTCATTTTTTGACAACAATCTAACCATTTTTTATTTCTTTAAAATTATACAAAAAATGTATACACACTTCAAGAAAAGGAAAGACTATATAAAAGTTGTTATACTAATTCATACAGTAATCAGGGAATGAGGTAACTCCTCTCTGACTTCTACAGTTACAACTCAAAGTGATTATCATAAGCATACTATGAACAGTTGCTCACATCCATTTCCTAGCAAACTGTTATCAAGTAATCTCCTACACATCTAAGTGTGGTCTTCTTCATTCAATGCATGTAATAATCTTGGATGTAAGCTTTCGATTTAGCTGTTACGGAAAAAATTATACGCAAGATCTAGTATAAAGTGTGCATAGCAATTATACGTTTGTTTGGGCCACCCTGTACGTTTACGAATTTTAAAAATGTTTATTTACAAAAGCAATGCAAACAATTCTTTCATTGAAGGACTAATTTTTAATAGGCTTTTACATATATTCGGTTCAACTTTAGTTTTGTTTTCCTTCTTGTTTCGACATACATTATTGTGATGGGTTATGTAAATGCGATTTTCCAGTAGATCCAATTCCTCAAGTTAGCTGGAGGCGACTAGAGTTAATGTTCCAAATCTTAAAAAATAGGCACATTTGGCAAATCAGAAATCTCGCGAGACGCTAGTAAATCTCGCGAGACGCTAGTAAATCTCGCAAGACGCTGTTCGGTATGCTAGTGCTAATGCCACCTCGCGCACGTGATCTTGTTCGGCAAGTCAGAATTCTTGCTAGAATCTAACCTACCAAGCAAGTAACTTTCTTCCTTACTAGCCTGCAGTTTGTAGCCGATAGCAAGATGGCGACCTCTGCAAATATGATGTGTATCAAAAATTGCATTATTAATAAAATGACTATTATTATAACACGAATATAATACTTAATACATTATTAATTAAATCATTTAACATCGTTAATGAACGTAAATAACATTAAATTAATTTAATAAGGTTACACTTAGAACTTTAATCAAGACGCCCCCCCCCTCCGTCATCCGTTCTGGCTTTAATTTATTTATCCACGTGTGTTTATTATTATAACTTTTATATAATTTTAATAAATCATATCTATAAAAACTGTAGGGTTCAGTAGGCAAAGGAACACTTGGAAAGATTAGTTGAATAATTAATTATTTGTTATTAATTATTTCCTTTCCAAATTCTACTAGAAACGGCGATAAATATTCGGAGAACGCCATTTTGATTAGCCCGACTTGCGAGACAAGCTGTTCGGTAAATCTGCAGCAAGAAGTCACGTGATTATGCTAGTTTCTGCTCGCGAGATTTCTGATTTGCCGAATGCGCCTAATATATATGCATTGTGTACATAAGTGTGAATACTAATATGATGCTAATAATTTCGATAAATTTACTTTGTGATAACATTAAATGCAGCTACAAGGTTTCTTTAAATCTTATATCAATTAGTACATAATGCAAATATTTTATTAAAAAGTTTTTATTTGCACATATTTTAATTACAGGAGAAAGAAGAATTGAAGGAAACAGAAAGGACCTTACTTACATGGGAACCATCTGAACCTGTATATCAGTTTCAATATCAAATTGAACTATTTTAATCATCTGAATAAGCCAGTGATGCTTGCAAAATAAGAAATAATGCTATTTTGTTTCTTTCAAAAATAAGATGCGAAAACGAAAGAACTACTTTGTTTGTGTGAATATAGCCATACAAAGACCCCATTGTTACACCCACAGGTGAAGTGGTGTGCCTATTAGTACACCTGTTGGTGCTTGGTGGAACTTCTTTCCTCCACACTCAACAATGCAGATGAACACACTTCAAATGAAAACGATGGAACCACTTACGAAGAAGCAGGAGACAAATGAATGTATTCTTGAATTTCTAAAACTTTTATTTTTAAAAATTAGATTATTTAAATTAGTTAATCGTCATCCAGTTAAAAAAATAATAAAATAAAATAAAAATAATCTGTATAGTAATTTACAATCATTTCATCAATTTTGCAAGGAAGCACACAAATATTTTTGCTAATCTTTGAAAATTTTTATGGGGGCCGACGTCATGTATTCGTAAGTGGAACAAAGGCAGTACTGGCAATCTTAATATGACAGCCCAGAATAGTATACGTGTGCTTTAATATTTTAAATAAAAAAAAACACATACATATTCCTGAATGGATGCTTACCTCTTATATAAATTATTTTGAGACAAATAAGTACACATCAAAATAGGGGAAGTGTGCTTAATAACATGGCTAAAACTGCAATTCTTTGACAAATGCCATTAATGGTTTTGCTTTTCCCTACCCTTCTTGTTTTCCTTCAATTTGAATGAAGCATTACCACCACAGACTCCAGTGGATATTTACTTGCATGCAAACAGAGTTCAGTTATATTTTGTGGCACATTTACAAAAATAAATAAATAAATAAATGAATAAATAAATAACTTTCTTGTTTGCTAAGGGCAATCAGTAGCTTTAGGTGAAAATATCTCAACTTGGTTTGAAACTGTGATATACAAGTTTGGATGGTTCGAAATTTAATTCATATTTGCAAAAGGCTACACAAAAATTAACCAAAAACTGTGGAATGGAACAACAAAAAGGGAGGGAGCCTCTAATCCACAAGACATGAAGTACCGGATACACGTTTCATCTACTAAGTAGCCACCTTCAGGAATGAAAGACAAAGTCAAAGAAAATAAAGTCTTAGTGTTAGAAAATATATAGATAATTTCCTTTCCACTTAACCAATGGGAGAAATTCTTGGCAATTTCCCCTCTCCCCACTTTGTTTTATACAGGGTGGATACAAAAATTGAGCCCCCCTTTATTTTCGTAACCAAAGCAGATATGTCAACTTTGATGAATCCAATGTTGGCGATTCGTTCGTCGGATTTTGGAATTTTTTTTTTTGTTTTGTTCGGAATTCCATGCTGAACAAGTCTTCCATTGGAATTTTTCGTGTATCTTTTACGGTTTTTAAGATAGGATTTGAATGTGTCCCAATTTGCGTATTTGGGAAAAAGAAAACTGCACCATGGGATAGGCCACCCACAACTTCCTTTTCATTGGATTCATCAAAATTGACATATCTGCTTCGGTTACGAAAATAAAAGAGGGGGGGGGGGGCTTATTTTTGTATCCACCCTGTATATTCTCTAGCACTAAGACTATTTTCTTTAGTGGACTTTGTCTCTCATCGCTAAAAGGGCTACTTGCATGGTTCGTGCGAATTTATGAAGAAAAAATTCAAGGACTATTCAAGGGCTTTATAAGGACTAAATGTTTTTCAAGGACTCATTAAATGAATTTTATACATAATTTTTTTTTCATAGAAAGGGGAGGGGAAGGGGATTCTCCCACAAACTATTATGGGAAAGATGTGATGACTCATTCCTCGGTATTTCTGTCTGTTGAGATAAAAGATGGTCCATGAAAAACGACATGGAAGAATTGCCACTTTTCTTTCTTAAAGAATTCAAGAACTTTTCAATGACTCTATTCAGTTTTCAAGTACTTTTAAGGACCTTGAAAACAAAAAAAGTTTTTCAAGGACTTTTCAAGGACTTTTCAAGGATTTCAAGGACTCGTACGAAACATGACTTGGTAGCCAAAACATGTATCTGGTATTTCAAATCTCCTTGTGGACTGAAGGTTCCCTCCCTTTTTGGTTAAAAGGCTACAACCAAATGTCATTAAAAATAATGTCAAACTGATCCAACCTAACCTATATAAAAGTTCTTGCTTTGGAACATTGTCACTATTTTATTGTCCACTTAAGCTATTTTTTAAGCAAAAAAAAGCTGGTTTATAGATAAAGCAGCAGTTCTCTTTTTTGTTAAAAAAAATAATAATAAAACAAACAAATAAATAAATAAATTAATAATAAATAGTGTAATTAAACCTTATTATACAAGGTAATTTAAGTTTCATAAATCAAGTTCTAACAGTCAAAGCAACCCAAATTGTATTTTGAAACTACTTATTGCCTCATTTTTCAACATAATCACCTCCCAGCATTTGTTTATGCATAGTCCCAGCATGTAACCAGTTTTTGTACACTCATGTCAAAAAATATGTTCAGGCGATTGAGGGGCTACCTTCAGACAGTCGTTTTCATATCGCATCGTATGCTTTTGCATTGATTTTCTTGCCTTTGGGAAGGAAATCACAGAGTAACGCCATGCCTGTACCAAACCACAGTTGAAATTACCAGCACTCTTCACAGCCTTGAGGTTTTTTCCCCTCTCTCACCAGTGATTATACGTTTCCACATTATGCTATTTTTGTTTGGATTCAGACTGATGATAGGAAATCTTAGAACATTCTCCTTACAGCCTGGACAAAGCACCAAGTGCTCACCATCTGTTCGGTCCATTAAAGATGTTCCTTAGAGGCGCCATTTACAGACGTGAAAATGCCTGCCCCAAGATGGCTTCACAATCAGCCAAATGAATTTCTTCACATGGGTATAAAGAAACTGGTTGCACATTGGGACCGCTGCATAAACAAATATGGTGATATGTTAAAAATGAAGCAATAAATAAAGTTTCCAAAATAAAATTTGATTCACTCTAAACGTTTGGGATTAATGTACGAAAAGCAAACTCGCGTTACTTTCCGATTCTCCTTCATACCTGGTCTACAAATTGACTTTTTGCATGTAAAGAAGTCATTTTTATAATTAATTTTCAGGATGTTTAGTTACACTTGTATGTTGAAAAACTCTATATAGACAGAGTCTTGCATTGCTATGTATTGAATTAATAAATATAATCCATAAAGTAATACTTTGAATGTATTTACTGTAGAACCTCAATCAAATCTCAAGGGAAGAGCTAAATGCTTCAATTTATCAAGGTAAAATAAAATTCGAATAATAGAGGTTATGTTGGACATTTGATTAGATGTATGGAAATGCAACAATGGAACATTTTTTTTAAAGATCATAGAAATTCATTTACGTAACATAATCTTGTACTGTACAACCTTGTGCAAATTAATTGAAACAAACTAGATTTTCTATATTACTCGTAATCCTGTACTCAAAACAAACCCGAAAAATCAGTTTGAAAGCTCGAATTGAACTATGCAATAACATCATTTATTAAGGTTCTACTGTATTTTAAAAAATCTTGACTAATTTCAAATAGGAATCTGCTATTGATCTCCTATTGAAATGTGCATCAGTCAAAATTTTTTAAAGAAATACATTCATAATGTTGCTTTATGGACTATTTTTAAGGTAAAACCTGTATATAATCTGGACCCTATCTAGAAACCTGTCTTTTCTGGAGTAGGGGGTCCTAAACCTAGGTAGACCATGTGATCAAAAGTTAGGGACACCAGCATTTCAGACTTCATATAATGGCAATTAGTAAGCAGTAGCACCCCTTTTGCTCTGATGACAGTCTCCACCCTCCGAGGAAGACTTTCCACCAGTTTCTGGTAATAAGAAGCTGGAATTTCCCTCCATTCCTGCCTCAGAGCACTGGTTAGTTCAGTTATGGATGAAGGATGGTGTGATTTGGTTCGTAGTCGATGTTCTAATTCATCCTACAGGTGCTCAATGGGATTGAGATCAGGGCTCTGGACAGCCAATTCATTTCTTCATTCCTGTTGTTTTGAAACTACTCATGTACAGACCATGCTTTATGGCAAGGAGCATTTTCATGTTGATACAGAAAAGGCCCATTCCCGAACTGTTCCCACAAAGTTGGCAGGGTACAGTTGTCCAAGGTGCCTTGATAAGCAACAGCGTTCATCGTTCCTTTAACAGAAACACGCTGGCCCAGTCCAAACCATGAAAGAGAGCCCCATACCAAGTTATAAAAATAAGGCAACCAATCAGAAAATCATTGTGATGTCACTTGCAAATGGCAACAACGAATATTTGCTGCCATTTGCAAATCCATCTACGCCAAGTGATGCAAATCTAAACATTTTGGTCTGCCAGTGCAACCACGAACTGGCAGACCCAAGAAATTGACAGATTGTCGAGCTGCAAAGGTCTTCTGCTGAAATGATTGCTACAGAGTTCAAAAATTCTGCTTCCTGTGTTGGTGCTCACAAGCCCTTTATCACTGACAACAATTGGCCACATTGTAAAACTTGCAGAAACTGGAACATGGAACAATGGAAATGTGTGCTCACACACTGGATTCAGATGACGAAATTGTGTTTGGCGGATGCCTGGAGAATGTTTTCTACCCGAGTGTGTGATGCCCTCTGTGAAGTTTGGAGGAGGTAGCATCACGGTATGGGGTTCTCTTTCATGGTTTGGACTGGGCCAGGTGTTTCTGTTAAAGGAACGATGAATGCTGTTGCTTATCAAGGCACCTTGCTCCCTGGGTCTTCCACTTCGCAATCACATTGCCAATAGTTGTTACAGGGTATTTGTAGAGTGGTAGAAATCTTGTGGACTGATTTGTTGCACAAGTTGGAAGTCGCAGAGCTCTTTTGAACTACTCATATCTTAATAATACGAAGCAGGTAAGTCTCTGAAGGGGTGTGATATTTTTAAAATAATTTACATGTCATTGTCATGCAACATTTGGCACATTCCACGAGTTATGAGGGAGCGTCCATAAACTTTTGATCACATTGTATATATTTCACCTGTCTACACTGGAAATATTTTTTGGTCACATGCAATTCCAAAATTAGACAGGTTTTACTCTATAAATTACTACAACACCTGCATGGTCTCATAGATTAACAACTTTAAAAACTTATCTTTATTCTTATAAATCTATCAGGATAATTAAAGAAATCTAAGACTGCTACAGCTAGTATCAAGTTATAACTAGAGTGCCTGTATGATAAGCGGAGACAACTCATGCTGGATTCTGATTGGTTCACGCTTCGGCAGCCACTGTCTTCATTAAAAGCATGCTGTTTGAATGAGAGATACAGAGAAATCAATACTTTTCGTCATTTCCTGTGTTTTTTAATTATTTGCAAAAAAAGACATTATTAAAGTTTGAAAAGTTGTATTTTGACTTAGACTCGCTTGTAAATTAACAACCGAAGCGACAAAACTGGAGCGAACGGAGTATTAAAAAATTCAAAATGCTTTTTTAACAATACAGTAGGAACCTGATCAAATGCATTGGTATGGAGCTAGATTTCAGTGATTGCATTAAATCGAGTCACATTAGATTGCATTCATCTTAAAAATTTTTGTTATTAGTTTTTTGCCTTCAGTTTTTGCTGGAAAACTCAAAAACAATTCTAGACCTTGCCATCAGCTGATTGAATTATCACATTTATTATGAATATTAAAATATCAGTATTCTTGTTTTTTTTTTTCCTTTTTGCTTTATGTAATACAAAAATAAGCTTGATTGCCTACCGGCATTAGCTATCTTACATTTGTTTTTAATAAGCTGAAAAGCATCGTAAATTGTACATCTAATTGAATCGGAAAAAACATCACAGACATCTTCAAAACTCAATATACACAGGAACTCTAGTTATAACTCGAAGCGAGGGAAATGAGAAACTGGTGTGCCTCATCATTTTTTGGCCTCAGGCAGTCACCTGTCCAGGCTTCCCTCTTGTAGGCTAAGCCAGATAGACAAAGTAGTATACTAGATATTAAACAAAATTTTATGTCTAATTATCCAAACAGTCATCAACACCTACTGAATAGCTTGCCCATTTAAAAGCCCTCAAGGAACAAAATAAACCTAATGGGCAATTATAAAAACTAATGAATAAAAAAAAGAAATAAAGAGTGGATTACCAAGAAGAAACTGAGTTCTTTAACTTTCTTATTTCTTTCATAGCCCATGTGGATAAAGTTTTAGTCTTAGTCACTTTGGAACGGCGACCCTGAGTAAGCAATTGCGTAATAGCTTCAGTGTCTACAAGCATAATAATGCTGGATCCAAATACAGTGCAGAGATCCCTGAGGGGAAAAATAAGTAAAACTGAATAAATTTATTTTGTATCAAGAACAAACAAATAGAGGGCGAGTAAAAAGGGAAAAAACAAGTTGATGATTTTATTAAATTCTGTATGAAATAAAGGCAAAGTCCTAATTAATGCATATTCAACATCCCTTCAAAAGTAAACAAAATGCAAAAACACCCAAATTGTCTGCAATGCTGCATCAGAACATGGAAATAATGTTAGGGCAGCCAGAGAGATACAAAATAATCAGGTTGGATAACAGATGTGGTTATCACAATTGGCTGCAAACAATTTCAAAAAATAGGAATATCAGAACATCATGTCAGAAAAGGATGTTTGTATGATACATCAAACAAGCTGGCATGCAGTTCGTAGACGACACATGGGCCAATCCATCACAGAAGTTGACCCTTCCATTGGTGTTCATCATTCATCATGAAATCTATTCCAAAGCACAGCCTTCTGTTTCAGTCGTTTCTAGAGTGACAACTCCTTCCAATGACCACTGTATAGGCATACGACAAAATCAAACTATTCATTCTACGGACACACTTTATTGCAGCCATAAGAAAGCAGGTAATCAGTAAGTACTGTATATCATAGACTGCATTTGTAAGGACACTGTGCAATGCACCAAGTCACATGTGCCACTGCAGACAGCACACAGAAATGACCATGTTAACTGGACCAGAGATCAGTGGAGCAACATCCTTTTTATAGACGACCCCAGATCCTTGATAGATCCAAACAGATGGCTACGGTTCTGGAAAGAGCCTGGAACCAGATACCAGCCCATCAATGTTGTTAAACGCCATTCCTTTGGAGCTAGCTTTTCATTGGATGGCCACACAGATTTCCACGTGTTTGAAAACAGCCTTACAATATCGGGATGAAATTCTTGATCACTATGTCAGATCTTGTGACGTTGCAGTAGGCCCAGAGTTATGAACTTAATCCTATTGAGAACTGTGAGAGGCTGTTGGGAGAGCTGTAGCAGCTCGCCAACCTCCTCCCAAAGGAGTGTTAGAAGTTTTTCAAGAAGAGTGGCAATAGCTCCTATCAGGAGCAAATCACCTCATTGAAGAGATGAATCGAAGATGCCAAAATGCATCCAAGCATTTATATCAGAAGAGAAGGGTATTTCTCATATTAGCATTAATCATTAACATGAATTTTTATTTTGTATTATGAAGTTCAGTAATTTTGAACCGATATGGGTCATTCCACGATGGATCATCATGATAAACATCTTTAATGATTTTCAATCTTTTTCATTAATAAACACATTGGGCTTACTCATATCCACACAATACCAATTGCATCACAGGATATTTGCATAGTTTCATGTAAAGGGACTGAAAATTTTGCAAGCAGTACCCATTTCTCTCTTCTGCACTTAAACTTTTGGAAAGGGGGTGTAATTATGTTTGAGAGGTTTAATATATAAAAAACAATCTTTATACCAGCAATATCAAATTATTTAAAAGAATATAATCAAAGTATTTTTTAGCTGACTTATAACTTTAATCTACTTTTGCATTATCCTGTACAATCCAAGCAGTTAAGAATTAAAAAACAAAAAAACAAAAAGCAATTACCCTAATAAACCAGCACAGGCAGAGATGCATCCATCTGAATGGTCCGCATCTTGTGCAATGTGGGTAATAAACTGAACCATATGTGTTACATGAGGTTGCAACAATTGAACATCAGCTGTAAATAAATTTTTTAAAAAAATTAAACTTTTCTTTACATAGCTTCCCGAACTTTTTTCCCAAAAGAAACTTTACTTTTAACTTATGTGGTATATTTCTATACAGAAAAAAATTAAAAGGTAAATTTCACATAAAATTTTTGACTCAATTTGTTTTGCATCATAACCAGATAATAAAGTGTCTATCAATCAAAATTCTTCAATTAATTTTAATATTTTATTAAGAAAAAAGATGTTATTTCCAGCTACAAGAACCTGAGGGAATTTAGTGACAGATTCTAGTTACTTTCGATCACAAGAGTTGTCTGTCAGAATGCAATAAACTGTTCTGTGTTTAAGTGTTTGAATAAGAAATCCTATAAAAATTCACACTTCATATATTTTCACAACCAGAATAGAAAAAATTAAATTAAATTATAACCTAAACGACCCGCAGATTGTCCCCCAACTGCAAAAACTTAGTGCTCTCAGTTCATTTTGAAGCATCATACTTTTTTATATGATCCTGCAGCTTTAAAGTCATTGTCAATTAAAAAAAAGCAAAAAAACAAAACATCAAAACTAGACTCTGTTCCAACTCTAAACAGGCCTAATTCCAATGTTCAAGAATAACAGCTGCAACAGGCATTTCTAAGTCCCGAAGGAATGAGGTAGGCCTATCTGCTGTCATAACAGATAAACACACACACACAATGGGGGAAGGGGGGGGGATCCACAAACTAAGTGACCCAGTTTCAACTGCTTAAACGCCTAGGGTTGTACTGCAGAATTTGCAGTGGCCTTTAATTCTAGCAATAGCCCTTTTATATCGCCATAACTTATCTAAATCGCTACAGTTACTATCACTCATTTTCTTATTAGTACACTGTGGACTCATTCGAACGCGGTCCAATACACCATGAAATCATCTCTCGAGTTCTACTCTGTTTATAACAATTTTTCAAAGTACTCTCTGCGAATTTTGACAATTTATTATTCATTTCATTATTATATGAGAGAAAGGAGTAATGTGTAATATAGAATTAATATGTATATCTCCTTTAATACTGGTAAAATAATCAAATAAGTAAACAAATTTCACCGAATAAGTAGACTCCAAGACGTCAATTTTTACACATCTGATTATCACCACGTCTCCAGAACTTTGTTTTCTAAACATCAGTTCCTTATGTTCATCTTCCAACTTCTATCTACATCTTTCCCAATTCGACATTAGCATCTCCTGCCAACATCGACACTAATTATACGAGTTTCTTCTTCAATCTCGTCATTCTACTCATTTGGTGACTTTTGCTTGCTATTTATTCGATTATTTAATTATTTTACTATTAATAAAAGGAGATATACATATTAAGTCGGATCGACATATTAATTCTATATTCATTATATATAAATCTGCTGTATTTTCGAAACTTTACAGAGAATTCACTTTTTTCCTCAAATTTTTGTTGACTTTACCAACGCTAAAGGCTAGCACGATGGCCAATTTACAAAAAGTATTTTTTTAATTTCTTATGTAATCCACAAAACATAACAGGTTTGCTGTACAAAAAATTTTATGCAAAGATACTATGCATGTATCTACAGTAATTCTGCTATTAATTAAATGTAATTATTGCCAATGAGTTGCTGTCTTCCTAATGCGGTCACTGAATGGTAGGTCGCAAAAATTTAATTGGGAGGGGGGGGGGGGGGGGGGATGGTCTAGCACAGTCACTTAATCGTTCGAACGGGTCTGTAGTGTATTCCATTGTGATACCCTGTATCTTTCCTGATAACCCAACAGCGCATGCAATGTGTGATGTCATGTATTTTCACTGTTCTGAAATGATCTTCACCTCCACTGGAAACAATGACATAATGATTGAGTTTGAACTGAAAATTTTTATATTTGCTAAATGATTGTTGAGACCTTCATATTTCATTTAAAACAAAGTTGTATTGACCACAGAATCTTACACTTTAAGATTTACGGTAAGTTTGTATGTTAATGTTTTCTGCTAGCCTGGGAAAAATGTGCTAAACATACAGGGTGTCCATAAAAAGTCTGACACATTTTATCTGTGTATTACCAAAAAAGCAAATAAAGATAAACAGAAACAGATTTCAATATATGAAACTCTAACTGAAAAGGTTTTATTAAACCAGTTAGTAGACCCCAAAGTGTGCTCCTTGGGTCACACGGAGGATATCCAGCCGATAATCAATTTTTTGCCATGTTCTTTTGAGCATATCGACATCCACCTTGTTAATAGCAACAGTGATTCACTTCAGTTCCCACACTCTAGTGGCGAAATTGCGAAACACAATAAAACTTTGAATTGTGAATCATTTGACGCCGTGAATAACATCCGCAACATGCTCGTTATATGAGAGGAAAACTTTTTTTGAAGCAACTGATGACTGGTGATGCCAAATGAATTCTTTACAACAATGTGGTGTGCAAACAGTCTTGGTCCAGACGTGATGATTCGCTTTAAGCAGACATTCATCAGAGGATGGATAAGCTCTCTGTGGTGGATTTTATAGGTTGTCATGGTTTTCAAGCTCCTACCAAGAAATCAAATGATTAATTCGAATGTATACTGTTGGCTTTTGGATTGTTTGAACAAACCCAGCAGCCAAAAACAACCAGAGCTTGTTTATCATAAAGGAGTTGTGTTCCATCTCGACAACACGAGATCACACAAGTCTGATTAGCTGTCAAAAAATTTTGGAGCTTGGATGGGATGTGTTGCTTAATGGTAGGTAGCAGATAGTTCTTGAAATCACTTCAGAGACAAAGTACCTTACCTACCTACAATTAACTCCAGTAATGCTTTATTATAGATTGCCTATTTGTTAATTTATTTACAAGGTTCGAAATTAATACACAAGACTGACACTACTTTGAATGTGTTCAAGCATGCGTGACCATGACGATGCATGTTTTTGATCTATAAACTAGAGTTGTTGCCTGTGTACAAGGTGCAACAATAAAGTTGCAAGAGCCTATATATATTCTAGTGTTTCAAATACACACAGTCATTAGTTGATGCTCCAGTATTAAACATGGAACAAAGGGCAAACATTAAGTTCAGTTATAAATTTGGAAAAACCGCTATGGAAACTTACAAGTCTTACTTTATTGCAGTGTTGTAAAAAAACTTCTACCATTGTATCAATTATTTTATATGGCTGCTGAAAAGAAATTTTATACCGAATGAAAGCAAGATGCTTACGGTTCACAGATGATCCATCACCTTTTAGACCCTGGACTATTCCTGTATAGGCTTCTAAACAGCATTCTCGTAATTCATTTAAATAATCAATCATATCATAGTCGGTCTTTAAGGGAAAAAATAAATAAACAAATAAATAAATAACATGCATTAAAGTGTATTAAAACAAAAAAATTCTGATAAAACTGGTGCTCTTAAGCTAACCTTATCAACTTGAGTATGAGATGCTTGTATCAAAGTTGTTAAAACTATTTCCAAATATTTCTTAAATTCAGGGCCAATTGCTAAGGCAATATCCCCAAAGACAGAAAGGATTTGGGGTTTAACTGACCTATGAACATTATTATTCTAAAAATTGAAGTGAAAAAATGAGAATAAACATAAAATTAATGCTTTTTTCTTTATGCGATTTTCTACATAAGTCGTCAATTTAAAAGTAATACAAACTCTCAAGTTCTCTAACAGCATGCCCATTACTTCATCACAGTAAGGGAGAACCTTGGAACCTACAGCACGGCATATATCACCAGTCAATCCAACAGCAGCAGTACAAACCTATTAAAGAAATTACAATTTCTTAATTATTAAGATATACAGATTATTAAGAATATTAAAATAAATCTTCAAATACGATGATAAAAGTTTAAAGTAAGCATCAGCCTATACGACAGAACCTCAATATAACGATGTCAATATAGAGAAATTATCTCTTATAACGTAATTTTCCTGTGGTCCTGGCAAAAGTCCTATTAATTTAATGCTTCCTCAATCTCCATAAAACTAAACCTTTATAGCATAATTATCCCTGTAACGTAAGGACGGTTTGGTCCCGACATTAAATTTTAAGGTAGATTTTGGCTCTTAATTACGAAATTTAGTTCCCGCACTTAGCATTACCCGACAGCCAACAAATTATCGCACACAGCCAACGAGCAAAGTTAAAAACAACTTTTTGCATCACAAGCTCTGCCCAATCTGCTGCAGCTGTAGCATTAAGGCCAATTCCCATACCTCTGACTGCCTGTTACAACTACTACTGCGATTGAGAAGCTCAATTTGCAAAGCATCAAAGCGAGTAGTACTGGACTGCCAGCCTAGGGAGTAGATTACCATAGGCGCGATTTGCAATTACGACTTAACACAGCGCATCCACGGGTTGGAGCGAGAGCCTCTTCTCGAAAGAGAATAAACAGGACGTCTAGTTTATCAATATCTAGGCGAGAGCGTTTATTTATGTTGTATACGTTTAAAAAAAAGCTGTATACCTATTAAAAATTATCAAATAATAGAGGGAAATAGCTTTACATTTCATCTGTGATAGTTTATTTGACTTCCTTAAAGCCAGAAGCTTGGGAAATCGTCGACAATTCGATGAATTCCCCCCCCCCCC
>JAHWFO010008089.1:1120457-1159132 GCA_023313115.1 Rhysida immarginata | reverse complement strand
TATTGATTTCCATGAAATCGTGGCTAGAGCGCAAACGTGCATGTGTCTGGATATTTGTGATCATATAGTGTATATTTTAGTTTGCTTTGACGCTGATAAAATAAAAAACTTAATCTATTTCACAAATAAAAAAGAAATAAGCCTTATTTAATTAATAAATTTTTATATAAAATAATTGTTTTTATATCTCATCAATGAAAGGGCCACCCAAAATGAATAATTATAAAACTTTTATTTTTTTCTGTTTCTATCATCTACAGTTTCTTATATGTACAAGTTTAAAATTCAATATTCTAGACTGCAAAAAAATATCAAAATACCAGATGTCCAGAAAGGGCATGCAGTTTAAAAATAAAATAAATTAAAAACAAAAAATGTTCAAGGAAAGTTTTGTTTTTATTTTCAATCTACAGTTATTGGAAAATTATTTAAAATTGCATGCAGAGAGGATTCTTTTTTTTAAGTTCAATGCTTGACTTCTCTTACAAACAGACAATAGTCGCGTTCACAACCTCTTAACTTTTCTCACTTATCTTATTTAAGTCACTTTCAATGATGTCATTTTGAGGAAAGCGAAGTCTCAAAAGTGACGTTTCTGAAAGCGAGTCAGTACCTACTTTCCCCCCGGCTTTTCTTGCTTTACAGCTACTAACTTCCGGTTTAGTGATAGCCATATTGAATCGCCACTCCTCTCGTTTCAATGATTGCCCACTGATAAAACTTGTAATTTAAAGGCATAATTAACATTTTAAATTTTTTTTGGTTATAAATTAAGGAATAATAAACCACGGAGAACAATAAAAAACATTTTCCACAATCAATAAACCACTTAATATTTTTCAAACAATTTCAATATGTTCATCATGTCTATTTATGGCTGACACAGTTTTAGATGTAAAAGTAACAAAAGCAGCAAAAGTGATCTTTTCACTTCCGGTTTCATTCACAATGAAAACCTTATTTTCTTTGATTTTCAAAAACAAAGACAAAGCCACTTTCCCTTAAGTGAAAGGATGTGAATGAGACTAAGGTTGGATTTTCACTTGTTGATCGTCAGAACGTTCAATCGTTTCTTCGATTCAGACGGCCCGCGGGCGACCAGTATTTTGAATTATAATGATCCCGTGGATTCAAACATTTTAATCCATTTCTGAATGATATTCTGGTGAAGTGAAGTTTAGATCTCATAAGGAGCACAAAACAAATGCTGTGCAGTAACAATAGAATTATTGTTCTGGTAATGTGCTCAGACACAAAACACAAGCTGTTGACCGGTGAACTGCTCCATCGCTACTAAATTTCTACGGACAGAGCTGCTTAGTATTGCACGCACCCCACCCCTCTGCCCGTGCGTCACTCAGTAATTTCAAAAAGAAATAGCACTCATCCTTTCTGAACACCCTACAGATAACATTTTTTCATAAAATAAAATAATATTTAAAATAGAATCTTCTTGTGATAGTAAATACTTCTAGGGAATCAAACAAATGATTCAAAATCATACAAAAATTTTCAAATTATAGGGGAAAATATCTTCGCATTGAATGATGGGTACAGCTGCCATTTTTTGAGGGCAAGAGGAAGGCAATCCTATACTGCTACTCATCAAAGTGCGCTGCTTTTGCCCGACTTGTTATTGTATAACGATGGTAACGAGTTGTTGCGTGTTTGGATGTATTGTATAACAATGGGATAAGTTCAGAGCCATGGCAGCCATGGGTCTCGATGCCCTCAAAAGATGACAGATATTCAATGTTTATGTTTTGATATTTCTCCCTATAAAATTAATTAATCATTAAAATGTGTAATTAAAAATTTAATTTTCAAATTGTATCAAATTATTGCTATCAAAAATAAGTTGAAAATCGGTAATTACAATCGTAATAGTTATTAATTAAAAATACAAATTAAATAAAAAATAAGGTATAATAAACAAAAATAATTAATCTAAATCAAACAACATCGATATTATCAGAATAACCAACTCCGCTTGTAAGATCTGCATAACACCGCCTACATAAATAATCGATGACACATCACAGTTTTTATTAATTGTTCATATACCGATATTCAAATTGTGCAAATTCTACAGCTTTTGTAAATTTATGTTTTAGATGTTTTTATTTTAATGTTAATAGTTTTTATTGGTTTATTTTTGTATAATTTATATGATTTCTATTATCCTTGTATTCTTTTTATCAACAAATTGTAACTGTTCATCTTATTGTTCGAATTATTTTATGCTTGTTGGTGACCAATGGATGTATAGTACTTCATGTAAACCCCTCTATTGGAACTTGTTTCTGATTGGAGGGGTATGGCCATAAATACAGGCCTTAATCCTTGACAGAATGTAGTTGTGTCCTACCCTGATGATGTGGTTACCACGAAACGCGCAGGTTTATTAAAATCAATTACCAATTTACTAATCAAGTCCTTTTATTTATTCAGTTAAGTTATTCAGCAAATTAGTCCAAGATGCAACCATTTCTTATTTATTTATTTCTTCTTAATGTTAAGTGGCATTCAAATGATGTAATACAAATTTTAACGGTTTTTATACAAGAATTATGCAAATTTAAACACCACCTCCATGCAACATAATATCTAAATAGCGAAGTGATGTTGCTGGTCCCTTGAATTTCATTATATGGAGGTTCTACTGTATTCAATTTTGAACTGATACAGTCGACCAGTGAAACCGAGAATCCTGAAGCAGCCAGTCCATTGATGAAAATGAGTGAGCTGGAGGGGGAGGAGATTAATTATTTCTTCATGAAGAAAATTCCTCCCTCTACCCAACCTGCTCACCCACTTTCATCAGGGTCTATGATAATTCGGTGGACGACAATTCGGTGAACGTCAATTCAGTGGATGCGACAATTCGGTGGATGTCAATTTGGCGGACGTGACAATTCAGTGAACGTCAATTGGGTGGAAGCGACAATTCAGTGGATGTCAACTGGGTGGAAGCGACAATTCAGTGGATGTCAACTGGGTGGAAGCGACAATTCAGTGGACGTGACAATTTAGTGGACGTCAATTGGGTGGACGTGACAATTAAGTGGAAACGCAAATTCGATCAGAGATTTTAAATCACTGAAATTTTAGATATTTAACTAGTTTGTTTGTTTATAATCGACACATCTTTATTGCGATTACAAAGCAATTTGCTTCATTCATTTTATGTCGAAGTCACTTTATGTGCGGGAATCTTTTATTTATTACTTATTAGTTTACAAATAAATGAGCTTATTTCTTTATTAAATAATGTATTAAATCATTTTATAATATGTGTAATATTTTCTATTTTGTTTTATTGCTAAGAGTTCCATTATTCAATTAAAAATATTGTAATTCTTAAATTACTACCCAAGTTCGTTAAAATAGAAATTGAGTAGATAAATCTGTAATTTGACATTAATTAGCATGTTGATCCCCCCAGTCTATTGTTCCACCAGCTCCGTCACTGTTCATTAGGGCTACTAACCTACTATCTGGCTTTCACTGGCAGTGTTCCTGCTCACTACTACAGGCTACCAATCCTTATTATTTAATTGATGCTCATGTAATTTTATAGATTCATTTATATTATATTTGAATGACTTCATACAAACAAACTTACAAGATGAACAGTATTATTTTAAAATGGTCTAGGACTATAAAAACAAATTACTAATCACACCAACCTGATATTCTGTAAAATTTTTCAAGCCCAATGCCAAGAAAGGTTTGAATGCATCCATATATTTCAAAAACTTTTCACCTAAAACTAATACAAATGAGACAGGGAGAAGATTAGCCACAACCAATGAATAGAAAGAAAAAAAAAAAAAAAAATCTAAAACGCTATTGCAGTTTCATATTCATTTTCTACCTTCCACTAAAGTAGAAACAGCCATGAGTGCATCTTCTTGGACACCACCCGACTTACAGCTGCTACTATTGAACATCTGCAGCAGTGCAGACATAATTGTGTCAGAAATTCGTGGTGCATCTTCTGGTGTGACCTTTCTTAATACACTCTGTAACAATCAAGATAAAAATTATTTAATCACTTCAGAGGAAATACAATCACATTTTAGCAATAAAAGCAAAGGCCAATTAAATTTTGATCCTTTTTTTATAATAACGAGTTAACCTCAAAATCCAACATCCTTTGTGTGTAAGTACTACCATCTAAAACAAGTTTCAGTTATTCCAAAACAATAAATACTTAGCACCTAAGCAAATTTTGACTGATATACACCTATGCTGTTAGGCATTTACTTGGCAAAATATTTGAATAAATCCAAAGCAGACAGGGTAACTATCATAGACAAATGGGCAAAATAGTGTTTTAACAATGGCATTTGTTGTATTAAGGATAGCATACATATTGAAAGGTCAATTTTTTTATTTAAACAAAATTATGCTGAAAAAAATTTTTTGCATACAGTGCCCTCGCAGAAGCACAATGGATCACATATTTGAGAAATCCTGGAAGTATGCAAAAGATGCTTGAGCTTGCTTTGTGGACCTTGAAAAAGAGTATGATAAGAATTCCTCGAGAGAAGCTCTGGCAAGTGTTGCAAAAGTACAAAGTGGATGGGCAATTAGTGATTGCTATCATGTCTCTGTATGAAAGCTCTGAGATGCAAGATCGGATAAATGGCATTTAGTCAAGACCGTTCACTGTGGGTGTTGGACTCTGCCCCTCTTGTTCATTATCTTTATGAAATAATTACGTCAAAAAAATAAGCCCACTAGAACTTTCTTTCAAAAACCCAAAAATTCTTTCTGCCTGCAAGCTTGAAGTTCTTTGACCATAAAAAAATGCAAATTCTAGTCCGTATACCAATGTAAACTTGTCTAAATTTACATTGTTGTAGTGTAATAAACAGTGTTGTAGTGTTTTAATTCTTACTTTTTAAATGTTTTTCCTGTCAAAAAATAGTTTTTCTTTAAATTGTTTGAAATATATCTATCTCTGTATTGTTTTTAATATACGGTATATGCTCCTATAAATGCTGGTCTCTTATTAAAGCCGGCCTCTAATAAGTGCCTGGGGGTAGAGGGAGATTCAGCCAAACGGTAGCGATAAATAGAGTGTGTGGTACGAGGTGACATTTCTGAAGTGCAAAACCATGTCTGTTCGGTCAAGCGTCCATCGACCAAATGACCGGGTACCAAAAATTGGATGGCAGGTGACAGTGACAAAGAACTTACCAGAGGTGGAAATTTGCGTGCTCCTTCACGACGTCTGATAGTTACATGGAATGAAATTTCAAATGAAAGGATTTGGAATTCATTCAAATATTGTGGCATCACCAATTCTACTGACGGCAGTGAAGATTCATTAATTCATTGCCTCAAAAATAATCAGCAGTGTTTTACAGGAAGAGAGAATTTATCGGCAGCAAGATTTTAAAACGTCGTAACACACCTGGATGAAGAGGAAGACTATAGTGAACTGGACAACAACGAAGCCATCATTGCGGATCCGTATGCCGAATAGCAGCGAAAGGTATAGAAAGATTTTGCCTTTTATTGTTACCATAATTGTTTATGCAGCATATGCCCGTTAATCTAAATAGCATAATTTATAAGCTTTTTCCTTTTGTCGCTTTTAAGGAATGGAACCTAATACCCAACAGCTTTCCCAATGCAGTGTTTGATTGTTACAGAGATAGACTAAATGTAAATTCACTTAAATTACTCATCCTCTACAGTAAGATCCAAATTACTGCCATCAGGAGACAAAGACAAAATGAATGAAAAGAGCTTTATTTACCTGCAAAGTTGCACACAATAGAGACTGAAGATCATTGTACTGCGCTCGATCAGAATTGCTTTGTATATGGGATTCCATTTGAAGAACATGTTGCAAACGTTCAAGAATAACCATTGTCGTTTTTTGAACAGTTATGTAACAATCCTGTAAATGAAATTTCGTAAATATCATAAAATTGAGAAGGGAAGGAGAGGAAAAAATAAAAAACATTTATAAATAATTAAGCCTTACTTTAGGACTATTCTTGACCATCTCCATAAGGGCTTCATAAGCAGCACTGCGCAAATTTGCCTGGGCACCATCAGGTCTGGAAATAAAATAAGGATCACAGGTTCAAAGAAAATTTTATAAATTTAGGCCTAAAACCTACAAAAAAAACAAACCAAAACCAAAATCACCGGATACTCTAGTATTCTTAACCAACAGCACTATGGCACCATGCGTTATCCTGAAGAAAAAGACATGGGTCAGTTCCATATAAAAGCCACAAGCAGCATTTCATTGTCTAGAATCATAAAATAACTGTTGGCATTCAATGCACATTGCACGATAACCAGAGGTCCAAAGCTAAATTATGAAAAGCAGGACTACACCATCACACCTTTCCATCCGGATTGGACTGTAGGGACTATATACACCCTGGTAATAGTCATTCTCCAGACCACACCGGTTCATTAGACCAGACAAGCGTATAGTGCGATTCAAAATCCCAATGTGTCCCCTCGTAAACTCTACAGTCACAATCATCAAGTTTGGTGGACTGACCACTTAAAGAGCATTTCCCATTAACCCCTAGTGCTGCCATCTAAATATGGCATTACTAAGTACTGATTTGGAAAGGCCAATTTTTCAACAAATGTACACAGACTTGCAGCAACATGGCACCCTATTATAACACATCACTCAAACTTGGCTAGTTCCCTTGGAATAGACATTTCACTAGATGCTATACTCCATAGACTTGGGAGGACTGTGTATCAAGCATTTATACCATTTATCAACATGGGACTTCTCATTTGACACGGCTTAAAGTGAACCTTTAGTCAAAAATTTTTTTTGATATTTTATACATCTAAGTCTAAAAACACTAGTCCGCATGGAGAAAATTTAATATCTACCTTTATTTATTAATAAACAGCATTTTTAGACGAAAAATTATAGCCCATCTTTCCCCGAATTCGCAAAGGAACACGGGAATTTTGTGACGTCAAGTATGACCTGCGCAAAACAAGGCCAACTATAGATGAGAATGCGCAGCTGTAGCAGGCGATCCAGCTTTAACGAGGTTGAGCAGAGGCAGCGTGAGGGAGAAATGGAAGCCAAACCAGTGAAACCGTTTACATTCTAGTTTTTATGTCGCCTTTAGTTTTACAGTAACCATATTCAACGTTCAATGGATTATAAATATTAAGAATTACTTAGTTTTTTTTCTCTGTTTTTGTAAAAATTAATTAATATCGCCAACTGGGTAAAAGTTAAACGTAATCTATTTTATCATTCGCGTGTTAAGCCTAATGCGATTAAGTTCTGCGATGTATTTTATCCTCGTTCCATTTACCGTAATGTATATAAGAAATACTGACATTTCATTTTGAATTTTAAACTTACTTCAAATCGGTCTTTGTATTTCTGGAGCTGTTTGGATAGTGTTCTTTTTGGTGTTTGTTCAGGTTGCCAATGAACGAAAACCGTCGGTATCGCGTCCGGCTTCAGGAGACGAGGACAGCGGGTTACTTCGCTTCTTGCGGCCCTTAACAATTTTGCCTTGAAATCTCTCATATAACAGGATTCAGTAAAATGATGCGAACACATCCTGACTATTTCATTTACTGGAGAATTTTCCCTGTTAATATTATGCAACCATTGCTTCAACAGTTGTTGATTTTTTAACTGCAAGTTTTGTTTGTCGTAGACCTATTATTACAGCCATAAACAATGCAGTAAACCACGTTATTTGGCCTGGATCGCCTGTTGCAGCTGCGCGTTCTCATCTATAATTGGCCTCGTTTTGCGCAGGTCATACCTGACGTCACATAATTCCAGTGTTCGTTTGCACATTCGGGGAAAGATGGCAGCCTTCATGAGCTATAATTTTTCGTCTAAAAATGTTGTTTATTAATAAATAAAGGTAGATATTGAATTTTTTCCATGCAGACTAGTGTTTTTAGACTTAGATGTATAACATAAAAAAAAATTTTTTGACTATGACTAAAGGTTCACTTTAATTTCTTTCTGGGGTGTCTTGTTTTTTTTTGTTTTTTTTGTTTTTTTTTTTACAAACAGTACAACTACTTGCCATTGAAATGGAATACTCGCCACGAGAATCTGTTTTTACACTTCAAGTCAAATTATTTCCATAATTTTTATTATAACAGAGTCAAATTTTTTTGTTAATCAGAAACCTACTTATAGCCCTTTTTAAACATGTAAAAGAAATTAAAATATTATAAATCGAATTTGCATAATGAGCCTTTTTTTCAAGACAGAAAAATGGAATATTCCTTTCACCGCGACAAAAAAATGGAATATCCTGTTCTACAAGATATTTAAAGGTCCTGGTTCAGAAAATAACTGTTCATTCTAAATTTTCTCTATGATCTATGTATATGACACCAGTATCCATCAGTTATGGGTGGAAAACGTGATTTGTCCCCATCCAAAAGAAGAAGTATTATTGCACTAAAGAGTCAAGGCTACTCTCAATCGCAGATCGCAGCCAGTTTGCATTGCACGCAATCCACCGTCTCAAAAATCATTAAGAGACATAAGGAAGGTCGTGGAACTATGGATCGAAGATACAAATGTGGGCAGCAGCGGAAAACAAGTTCCAGAGACGACAGAAAACTTCAGAAACTCGTTGCACAACAACCATTCAGCACTTCAAAGCAGTACCATTTGCAATGGAAAGAATCCGGAGTTGTTGTGTCTCATCGTACAACTGTAAGGCGTTTGCATGATTTGGGATTTAAGAACTGTGTGCCCAAAATTAAACCGCTTTTGACATCGAAACAACGTAAAAAAAGATTGGACTGGTGCAAGCAACATGTTGACTGGAGTAGGGTGTATTTCAGTGATGAATCTAAATTCTGTGTGACTTATGGTGATAAAGGATGTAGAATATGGAGGAAAAAAGGTGAAGAATATAAAGAAAAAAATTTGAAGAAAAGCGTGAAGTTTCCTGGAAATGTCATGGTCTGGGGATGTATCTGTGCAAAAGGAGCTGGTTCTTTAACGTTCATAAAAGGAACAGTAAATGCCAGTGTTTATCAAGACATCTTGGACTTCTATTTGATACCTACTTTGGAAAAGTTTGGTGATGACGATGTCCTTTTTCAGCATGATTTGGCTCCAGCGCATGCTGCCAAATCGACTGTTGCGTGGCTGAACAGTCGTGATGTACCCACCCTTTCCTGGCCCGCGAATTCACCGGATTTAAATCCGATCGAAAACATCTGGAATATTATGAAGCAACGCTTACAGCGTGAAAAAGTCAACCACAATTGAAGAGTTAAAGGCTTCAATCATGGATATTTGGTCTAACATAACTGCTGAGGAGTGTGCCAAATTGGTACGATCAATGCCGCGCAGAATACAAGCAGTCATTGATGCGAATGGTGGAGCTACCAAGTACTAGATATGTTCACATCGTATACTTCTCAAATGTAAAATTTAGTTTGTTTTTTATTACTCATTTCGTTGTTTTTGCCTTGGTGAATAAATTATTCCATTTTTTTGTCGCGGTGAAGAGAGTATTCCATTTTTCTGTCTTGAAAAAAAAGCTCGTTATGCAAATTCGATTTATAATATTTTAATTTCTTTTACATGTTTAAAAAGGGCTATAAGTAGGTTTCTGATTAACAAAAAATTTGACTCTGTTATAATAAAAATTATGGAAATAATTTGACTTGAAGTGTAAAAACAGATTCTCGTGGCGAGTATTCCATTTCAATGGCAAGTAGTTGTATATAGAAATACAGGGTGGGCCAAAAATAACTCTCCACTGAAAATTTCTAATGGAAACAGTCCACAAAGGGGTGCGATTCTAGAAGAAAGAACGCTATCATTAATCAAGGCACGTGCTCCTCGGTGGGTGGCGGGGGGGGGCCCCCCCCCCCACTTGGGGGTACCCAAAGGCAACCACAACACCCACCTAAGAGCAATCACGGGTTCGAAACCTGTAAATAAAAGATGACGACGGGCTTTTGTGGAGTATAAATGAAAAAACAAAATGTTGCTATGATTTATTCACAACCAATAAGTACAATTGCCATACGATTTCCAATATACACTGCTCAAAACATTTAAAGGAACACTTCTATTAAGCAGCGTGCAGAAGCAACTATGAATAATATGGATAAAATCGCTGTATGTGATCATTAAAAGAAGTTTTATTTAACAATAGAATGCATTGTTGAAACAACTGGTGAAGAAACAAAGAAAAAACAGGACCCCTGCCTAAAACAAAGTGAAATGTCCTTTGGACGTTGTGAGGAGAATGCCCTGTTTCTTCCAGGGATCAGTTTTTGCACCACCCAGTAATGTGTATGCCTACCATGGGCTGCAGTAACCTCCATGCACCTTCGAGGCATGCTCCGTATCAGTCGACGGATGTGATCTTGGGGAAGCCGGTCCCATTCCTCAGTAAGTGCCTGGATGAGCTGTTGCAGTGTTTCTGGTGTCGAATTCGCCTATCAAGCATGTCCCAAAGATGTTCAAGGAGATTTAGGTCTGGACTCATTGCAGGCCATCTCCTGGTCTGAATGCCATGCATCCGTAGGAAGTCTTAAGTGATAGCTGCAGGGTGTGGACGAGCATTATCCTGCATCAGAAGGAATCCAGGCCCCATGCCATATGCAGCAACAATCACATGTTCTTCCAGAACGTCAGCGGTCATTCGCCCACGGACGACCACAAGATCCGTTCGATGGTCTATTGAGATGCCAGCCCAAACCATAATGGAACAACATCCCATTCGGTCAGTCTCACAAACTGTTGCGTCAGTGTTTCGCTCACCACGTCGTCTCCAGACACGTAGACGACCATCACAGTGGGTCAGGCGGAATCTTGATTCGTCTGTGAAGAGAACAGAACGCCATTGGCGAAGCTGCCAGGTGACATGTTGATGTGCAAACTCTGGTCGTGCCTGCATGTGCTGGCGGGTTAGCCTAGGCACTCGATTTGGTCGTCTGGCTCTCAAGCCAACTTCACGTAATATGTTCCGGATTGTTTGATCTGAAACAGCTACCCCAGTTGACATCTGCAGGTCATTTCTCAGGTCTCTGGCCATTGAAGTTCTTCGGCGCAGGGCACAAGTCCGCACATAACGATCTTGATTGGCGGTTGTTGAGCGTCGGCGACCTTGCCCAGCACTTCGTGTGTACTGGCCAGTCGCCTGGAATCGTGTCCACAGTCAGAAAATGACGAAAGAGGACACATTGAGGGCATTTGCCACAGTCCGAAATGATTGACTCGTTTGGAGCAATGTTACGGCCCTCGCAGCTTCTACTGCTTCAAGATGCCTTCGTGGCATGTCAGAGCACTAACAACAACGTTCCAGGAATGCCTGCACCTTCTAATGTTCGACCGTTATCTCCAAGCAAAGAGTGTACTGGCATGTAACCACTTTGTTTTCCGGGGTGTTATATTGCTATGCAAATTTCTCAGAACATCTGGCAGCAAAATGTGTTGGCTTCAACCATTTCCTATGAGGCAGATAGTAGGTTTCATGTTGCAGAAGATGAAATTGCTAAAAAGTATTATTTACACCCTCTGTAGGGGATTCTACAAGTGTTCCTTTAATTGTTTTGAGCAGTGTACATCTAGGGGCCCCTACTAAATTTAAACTTACTTCACTAAAACTTAACTACACAGGCTTCTCCACCTTGGCAGTAAACACTTCTCACTGACCACATTGCCTGTGGCTTAACAAGATCTGCATTCAGCTTATTTCCCAATTGTGCGTAACCCACTGGACTCACTCAGCTCTTTCATTTGCTTGGCCTTCACCTGATCACTGCATGAGCCTCCCAATCACCCACAATGTACGAAAAACGTCGTGTGCACCCTTTTTTTTTTAGTATGCAAATATAAAGGGGGGGGGGGGGCACAATAACCCTTCTTGGTCCAATTCACGGCCTAAACCTACTAATGGCTCAAACAACATTTATCACATGTAACCATTACACAAATCCAGGCTTCTGAATTACTCATTTTCAGCAACAATGGACATGAGACTGGCAGTCAGCGCTTAAGCAGAGCCACTGGAGCAGAGTTGTTACTCTAATTCTGCACGAGGACTTTCGGTGCTGACAAACAGCAGGACACTTGTGCCACCTCACATGGATTTCTGAACGCCACTACTAGCATTTCTAATCATTACATTAAATATCCACAGGCTTTCATTGTTCCATTGCTTCAATTCCATACGGAATGACCCACTGCTCAGGTACCAAATGTTTTAAGTTCTTCTGAACAGCAAACAGTTCAAATACACGAAGGATGTACTGGCTAAGATCACTATTTGTCCATAGCCACTCAGAAACTGCATATAGTTTCTTCAAAGATTCTTGTCAAATAACTTAATATAAAACTCAATAACTCGTCGCAAGTTATTTTCCAATGCTGAGATACAAACCAAAATGCTTCACTGTCAAACACATCGGGGCAGAGGAACGTCAGCGGCACACCGCTCAACAAAAGAGCATCGGCGGTTCATCTTTGCAGAATAGCTTCATAACGCACAGCTCAGAACAAAAAAAAAAACAACAAGAAACATCATCAAATCAGCACTAGGCAAAACACTTTCCTTTGGAAATTTGCACTTCACTACCGACGGGACAGCAGTAGATTACCATGTCTCTCTTGCCCAAAAAAACTACATAACACAAATCTGAATTTGTTTTTTTTTTTTTAACTCATTAATTTTCAAAACAACTCAGCGGCAACAATTGCCATGACGGGGCAGCATCCGATAAATACGGAGAATTTCATCTCCCAACAATGCTACCTCATCAAAAGATATTGTTGACACCTCTTTAAAATAAACTTATAACAATTAAAAAAAATTCATCGCCAAACAGCAAAGCTTAGAAAAACAAAACTAAAACACAGAATGTAAATAAAAAAAGAAATTACGAAACGTACCAAAAAGACACTTAAGAAAAACAATTCATAAACAAGGCATAAATAAAATGAGAATAAATCAGTGGCAATTATTTCTAGATTAAAACAAAACAAAAAAAAACAAAAAAAAAACTGACATCACATGTCACAACGTTAAATGGAACGAGTCGATTTCTAGACTAAGAGTACCAAGAATTCTGCAAGAAGCGATTAGTCAATAGATATTCAATAAAAAGAATGATCTAAAGAGTGTATAATTTGTGTATTATTTAAGATTATATTCACCACGTCTAGAAATCGACTCGTTCCATTTAACGTTAACGCCTGCATTAATTAATGGTAGCATTTTTCCTTCTAGAATCACTCACCCCTTTGTGGACCGTTTCCACTGGACTTAGAAATTTTCAGAAGTGATTTTTTTTTTTTTTTTTTTTGCCCACCCTGTATATATGGTAAATACTATGAATTGGCTTTTACCTATCAGTTGTTTCTAACAATTTCTGCACAATAGGTTCAAAATATTCTGATAGACAATATGTATCTGGCTCATTTTGATCATCTGTGCCTTCTGCAGCTTCATATGCAGCTTCTGCTAGACTTGTAAAGGCCTGCAACGACATTTTCCAATTATTTGAAGAACTTAAATTTACACAGAAAAGAATTTACTGTAATGATTTAGTTGCTCTTAAAAAAAAATCGAAGTTAAAAGATACTTACCCAACAAACATTGGTTGCCACGCGAGGTTCTGCATTTAAGCCCTGAACTAAAGCTTGCAATAAATGAGCTAAATATCGTTCTGATATGGCAGCTTCTGGTATCAGCTCACATACTCTGCCTATTGTCCATGCCGTAGTGTCTTTAACAACAACACTGGGATCCTGCATTAAGTCAATTAGCATGGGCATCGCATGCTCAACCAACGGCCTAAGGCTGTTAGGATCAGGGCCTTCCAAAATGGATCCTAGAAACATTAAATAAATAAAGGACTTATCATAACGAATTCTCTTATAGTCGAATCTCAATATCTCGAACTTTATTATCTCAAAAACATTTCCTGGGATTTTCACTTTTAATTCAATGTAATTTTCCCTCGTTATCTCAAAGCATTTTCTCAGAAAACCTCGCTGTGTTGAATTTTGACTTCCGTGTGCCAGCAAAATGCAAAGCATTTAGATACAGTACAGAGTTAAGATTTTTTTTTCATCATGAGAAATTTTTCGTACCAAAATGAAAAAAAATTGACTTCACTTTAGTTAGTTAGATTATTCTCTTGAGTTACGAAAAAAATTCACGAAAAAATTTTTCGATCTCCTTGGCAAGTCTCTGTTGCATACAAGATGTTTGAGCAAGTGCAGTTTGTGCGTTTCTGCTGTAATGATGCTACTTGTATGTAGCGTAACTCACTGTTTACGTACCATTTTTATTTCCTCGTTTTTGTTATACCTCTATTAACCTAAAAATCTTGATTTAAAAATAACCCTCCGTACCTCAAAACCTCTTACTGTATTTAGTGTCGGACCTGAAATACCGGCCCGTATGCATTAAGTGCCTGGGGTTCTAGCAAATTTTTACAAATAAGCGCCGGACCTTCAATAACCGCTTGGGCGCTTATTTCAGTTCATTTCGCAGATTTTTCCTCTCTTGCTATTTTCTCACGAGTATTTTTACTCTCCCAAATGCCACTGCTAAACTGGAAATTGGATACCAGCATGATTGTCTTCTAATTTTTTGCTTTTTAATTTTGGATTCAGTCAAGCAACATGACTGATGAAAAATGAAAACTTCAGTCATTTTAAACTTAACAGTTACTTAAAATTTATATAAATTGTGTTGTGCGATACATTTTATTAAATAACTCCTCTCCTGCTTGGAAAATTTAATAGTTTGAAATAAGTTTTCATCACAGTTGTGCAGAATTTTTTAAGCGCCAGAACTGTAATACCGGCCTACCTGCATTAAGTGCCTGGGGGTCCGCTGAAAATTTGCAAATAAGTGCCCGGGCGCTTAATACAGTATTTATGGTATCTCGATTTTTTCTGTTCCTGTGAAATTCAGATATCGAGATTCGGCTATATAACAAAAAATCAGGTAAAACTATTTTCCAACAATAAACAATTGAACGTACAGAAATTTTACATCTCATATAACTAAAACATCGTAAAGATTTTCAAATTAATGAACTTTCAGGTTTAATATACAGCAGTCACCGCTTAATGTAGCCACATTTAATACAACCACCCGCTTTTTATGGCCACTCCTGCTCTGTTCGGAATTTTCTAACAGTTTCCTATATAACAAATTTTTGCTTTAACTGGCCACAATCCGCTTAATATGGCCACCTTTTTTCAGAGGTAGTCCACGAATTTTACTTTTTCATCTCATCTCATTCTGGTCTCGAATCTAAGCCGAGGGTTGGTTTTGCAACCTTATTTTTTGGGATAAAAAGGTCAGCTTATATTCGAGCCAATACGGTATATGAACTGCATGTGTGAGAATGGAATCAGAACACAGCATCCTTTTGTGAAGACAACCAGCTTTTGCAGCAAAAGTAACTGATTTTTTTTTCTTTTTCTTTTCTTTTATAAATTGTTTTTCTAATTTCTTTGAATTTTCACTAACTTAATTCTTCGTTCTTGTTTCCTTGGAAATCGTTTCCTTTAGAAATTTTATTGAGCGAAATTGTTTTCTGAAAGTTTGAGTTGGCACATAGATAAAATGGCCCAGAAGAGAAAAAGATGTGATTTAACAGCAATTGAAAAAGTTCACTTTTGGACCGGTTTCATTCTATAGTGTATAGTCAATGTGAAGCTGCTGAACATTTGCAAATTTCGCAAGCACTGCTAGGAAAAATGGTAAAAGAAGAATTGAGAGAAAAAGCTGGAAGTGAAGGGTCAAACAGGAAGCGTTAGTGAAATGGAAAAGATACTCAAGTTCAGGAAGGTTTTTTAAATTGGTTTCAACATGTAAGTAAGAAACGGAAATGCTCCATGAATGGTCCTCTTTAGTCCTTTTGAGGCTGATGAAATTGCAAATTCATTAGGCCATATGGGCTTTAAAGGGCAACTGACATCAAAATTTTATAAACTACAAAATTAAGTAAATAATTAAAGGTAACTATATACCTATTACTATATACCTAGGTAGCTTCTAATTCATTTATGACTGTACGTGGATAAATGATTTTTTTAAGCAAACATGTCAGATGAAAAATATGTATTGATATAAAACGAAAAAGTGTTTTGCAAAGCTTCAGTTGCTGAATTGTTCTTCTATATAAGTACAAACATATGCTCGACTTGTTGGATAAAAATATAAGTACTTTTGGTAAGCTCACTTAAAACAGGCACCAGTCAATGTGGCCACTTGGTTCAGAGGCAGCCATATTAAGCGGCGATTGCGATACCAATATTCATGGATCCCGGTGGTTCATTGAATGAGTTTTTACTACTATCAGACTATAAAATAACTAAGTTCCCTTATACAACAAGTAAGGGAAAGAAAACATTATCAATATAATTTATTACTTGCTATGCTTATAAACTTTTAAATGTATTACCAAATGCCATGACTGCAGCATCCCGATACCTCCAATCTGCACTATTTATGTGCTCTTTAACAAATGGAAGAACATGGTTAACGATTGCATCTTCACAACAGGAAGCCATAAGCATTAGACAAACGCCCGCTGCTTTACTTGGATTCCAATCATCTTCATCATCAAATTCTTCCTATTAATCATAAAAAAATAAGAAAAAAAACAAACTCCATATAATCATACATTTATTCAACAACTTAGTCGAAATGATATCCTCGAAAAACGAAGCCAGCTTTTAATTTCTTCTAATTACACTCCCATTAAATATTAACCACGGAACAGAATGGATATTACTCGCTAAGTTTACAAACAAATTTGGGGTTGTTACAAATTGTAAAAATAAAACATCCAATGGGAGCGTTCAAAGAAATTGCCACCAAATCACGCCAGGGGACAATCCAGTCTAAAGCTAGTCTTAGTCATTGTTCATCATCCTGCTGCGTTGTCATTGTTCTCTTTCATAAACTGTTAGTTTTATTAATATAATATAGCGTCCAAAAAAAAACAAAAAAAAAACACGAACGACAACAGAATATGGAAACTGGACTTTATCTCAGTTAAAAAGCAAGCTGAAATTGATCATGGTAGGAAGCATGAACCCAGGTCGCTGTGAAAACGTTTGAGAGCTTTACAAAGCACTTACGAATATGGACTTCTCATTAACACGAAGTACTTATTCTTTTGCTTTTGACCAGATCGGCTGATTAATGATAAAGAACTTTTGGAAGTTAAATGCCCTAGAGAAAGCCACATTTCTATTGAAAGTTTGCATTTTTTATATCTATGTGAAAAAAAAACTGAAATTTTACACTTAAAGAAACTAATATTACGAGGTGTGTTTTTTAAGTAGTACAGTACTATTTTGCTAAAAAAAACCCAATTTTTTACCTTAATTTTTATATGAATGCCTGGACTTTAATCTACTTTTCAACATAATTTCCACTTATATTAGTGTGACCAGAGATCCCCAGATCAGCTACCTTGTCCCCGGAAATTAATATATCCCCAGAAACGTCCCCGAAAATGAATATGCTCCCAGAATATATTAATTTTATTGTTGTTCAAAAAATATTCTAAGAAAATGTTCGAATTAATGATTCTTTTTTTTTTTGGTCACAGGCCTTAATGTCACGTGACTTCCAGATTGCCTCCTAGTGGCATCCCCGGTTGCATGAAAATAAATCTGGTCACACTAACTTATATTAAGTCACTTATCGTATTCTATGGCCACCTGATTTGCTAACCACTTCAGCACAGAGTTGCACAAAACCAAATCGTTCAGCCAGTGCTTTGACTTTCCTCCAGTGTCTAACGGGATAAAGGTTAAACCAAATTTTCACTAAACAACAGTCCCTGGAATGAAGACATCCAGCATCACCCAAGAAAGTGAATTCATGCAAACAATTTCAGCCCGAAAAATCATGTGCACTATGTTTTGGGATAGGCAGGGTGTTTTGCTTTGTGGATGTTTTGCCTCGGGGTCACACAGAAGTGGTTAGCAAATCAGGCGGCCGATTTCTGAGGATTGAATTCAGAAGCTAGCCATATGATAAGTGTCTTAATATAGGTGGAAATTATGTTGAAAAGTAGATTAAGTTCCAGAATTTCATATTAAAGTAAGGTGTTAAAAAATTGTCATTATTTTTTTAATATCAAACGGTACTTAAAAAACCCGCATTGTATTAATAGATTCAAGGACAGCTGTTTAGCAGCAACACAGAACTTTGTCATCTTGCAATTTATACTTTAGAGATTTTAAAATAGTTCAAGTTTTGAGGAATAAAGAATTCATTGCAAAAGCGGTGCAGAAACTGAAATCTTTTTATAATACACATTATATTGTGTGTTAAAAAAAGTTTCTATACTTGAACCATTAAAATCTTTGTTGGCAACAAATTTCTCAAGTGTACTTATTTTTGCCATCTTAACTACTGTCAACCATGCAGTAATAAAGAAAAAATGAGAAACGAATATTGCAATTTTTTTTTTTAAAGAATAATTTTTTTCTTTCCGAAATAAATGTCCTACTTTGTTTTGACAAAGGTAGAAGGCACTAGAAATTTATATTAAATCGCAACACGTGAATTGTAGGCAAAAAAAAAAAATGCAATACTGAACGAAACGCTAGGCATCATGGGTAGCCATTAGACCACATTTGGCCGTGCTGCCATCTGGTGGCCACTTTTTCGCAGAATGTCCCCCTATCTGATAACTAGACTATTCTATGCAAGGTGTCAGATAATCAAGATTACACTATGGCTATATAAATTTTAAATTTGAATCCATGAATTACCTGTTTAGTGAGCGTTTGCATGAGTATTGGCACTAAGTACTGCAATGCTCCTTTTGCATAAAATCTACTTGTGTGTAATGGTGGCCTGCCCTGTTCTTGAGCCTGTAAATACAAATAAAATGAATTTCCATATACACAAAGAAAGTTGGAAACTCTAATCTATTATCACATACAAAGGAAATTTAAAAATTCTGCTAACAAAAATTACCTCAGAAGCTTCAATTTGTAGATCAACTTCTTCATCGCAAACATTAGACCAAAACTCAATTCCTTGTAACGCAACCTCATCAATTTCACTTTTCATAGCTTCCATTGTAATCTATTAAAGCAATAATAAGCATTTTCAATACTTTTATCTAATAATATAAAACTGCATGCAATTAATATTTTAAAATAAGCTTACGGCAAAAAGAGCTGGTCCCATATAATGCTCCATATATTGATAATACAGAGACATTATTTTAACTAGACACTGTAGTGCTGCAACTCTCACTTGCGTGTCTGTCGACTGCGTGGCTTCACACACTACTTGCATTATGAAATGCCTCTCCGACTAATAAATAAAGTTGAAAGTTTCAAATTTAAATTTTTAATTCAAGTAGAAGAAAATACAAAAAAAAAACCCAAAAAAACTAGAACACATTCACATACAAAATTAAATTTTGGCTTTGTTTAGGTACATGTTTTTAAAAACATTTACAAAAACAAAATTCTTTTTAATATGAAGTAACATTTAATTATAAAAATTAAAACCTTAAATGCAAATCACTGAATGAAATAGAAATCAGTCTTAATTCCAGCTTATTAAATTGTATCAAATGCCAGATATCATTAATACAGTAGAACCTACATACAATGAACGTAGATTTTGCGAAATTATCTCTAACACAAATTTTCTGTGGTCCCAGCAAAAGTTCTATTGATTTAATGCTTTTTCAACCTCCATATAGTGCAATTATCCCCATTTTTCCAGAAAATAAATTTTAAGGTACACGAGTTTAATACTTAATATTACATTTCATGCTAGTATATTGTTATAATAGCTTTTTAATTATAATTATTTAAATTTAATAATCTTAATAATGTTAACTCTAAATGTAATATTAAATTATTAAAAATAAATTAATATAGAAACGGTAAAACTTAAGAGTAAAATTCAAGTGTGGATTATTTCCCTTTGATGACTGTACAGTACAGAGCCAGTCGAATGTGGTCTGCTACAGCGTGAAATTGGCTCCAGCGCGGTTTTGGCTTGGCTCCCGAATTCTACGTCTGGTTTCGCAAACAGTATCTTTTTGCAATTTTTGACTATTTATTTTGCATTTCACAGCATTTATTATCTATGTCTACGCATTATGCATTCGAAACTTTAGAAAAGCATTCATTTGTTTCGCTTGAACATATGTTGACAAATGAAGCCAGCATGAATAGCAAAGTTTCGAAACCAAAAAGGCGACAACCAATTGGAAGTGTATGGCCTCTTCTAAAAATTTCTAAAAACTGTCGTGATCGTTTACTTTCAACATAAGCATTCTCTCAAATGATGATAATAGTCATTTATACTTTTAAAAATTCTCCTGCCTATCCATCATTTATTGAATCCTCGCCTCCGAGCATAGAATTAGATGCGCGCAAACAACAAAATCAATTTTCATGTTCCATTTCGATTTCACAATTGCCAACCACTGCAAAAAACTGCTGCATTTCCTTGGTAAAGTTTAACAAGAAAATTAAATAAAAAAAATTTATTGGTAAAGTCTTGAACGATATTCTTCATATAAAAATTAATTTAATTAATTGCCACTAATTGATCAATGGGGATCTTTTAATTGATTCATGTATTGTCATCAGGAATAAGTAAGTGCAAATTTTCAAGTCAATCGGTTAATAGGAAGTAACTTTAATATCTATTATAAAATTCCACCCAACAAATACAGACAAAGCAAGTAGAACTGTGTGTGTTAAAAATCAATTAAAAGTCTCATGTGCCTGCATGAAAAGAGGAAACAATGTTTAAGAGGTAGGTAGGTAGGTGTGTGTGTGTGTGTGTTTGTGTGTCAGTCCTTTCTTAGGACCCCCCCCCCCATATCATTCTTATATTTTAAGCGTTTATAGGATGCCTAAATAAGATATATGGAACCTCAAATTTTTCATTTTTCTTCAAGGAAATCCAATGATGAAGAATTTGATTTCCTTGGATTAATGAAAAAGAAATCATTGCATCTAATAAGCTACTTGAGGAAATACAAATGGAAAACTGCAGCAACTATAGCAGCAGCTTTTATTTGATCATGCAATTAATATCTTCCATTTAAATTCAAGTCTAGAGACTGCTGGCAAGCTTTTTTTTGTGATTGATCAACTCTTAACCGTAAAAATAATTTTTATTTAACTTATTATCGTATTTCATTATTTTTCTTAGAAATAAGGAACTGTTGATCTCAATATGCAGTTCACTTATTTATATACTCTACCCTTTTCGGGGAACCAAAGTTTGATTGGGGGGGGGGGGATCTAACGCGACTTAATTTGATGGTACAGTACTGAATGTCAATTTCATCTACAAATGTACAGTTCCCTTTTTGTTTATTTTTACTTAATAAAAATGTCAATTGCAGGTACGGCATTGAATGTAGAAGCTATTCAGTCTAAAACAGATAAATTTGTAGAAATCTGATCGAACGCGGATAACAAGAGAAGAAGAATAAATCGCAATTAGGATAAATTGCAACTGGACAAAATGTTACCACGACTTTAACAGTCACTGGATCGTGGCTCCCGAAGACCACGTTCGAACTGTATAATTTAGCTCTATTACAAAATTTGGTTCCCGCACTTAGCATGACCTAACAGCCAACGAACAAACTTATCGCAAACAGCGAACAACTTTTTATGCCACCGCTCTGTCCAGTCGGCTGCGGCTATGGCATTAGGCTTATTTTATCAGCAAAATTACGAAAAGTTCTCGAGAATGTTATAGCACCAAACTATTCAATGCACTGCACGGCAATAATAGCGACCTGCTGACGATTTTAAGTTTTAAATTATTTTCTATGAGAATCAGCATGAGAACTACTGCAAAGCTATTGAAACTGGGAAGAATTTTATAATAAAAACTTCAATATTTGTTCAAATTTATGAATTTATTTTATTCAAAGTTTAAGCCCATAAATATTTTTGTGAGATGCTCATTTTACCAAGGCCACGAAAAAACTAACTGGCCTTAATGTACAGCTTATGGATAAATTCTGCTAATATTTTTCCATAAAATGCTTATTACAATATTATTTTCAGTCCGTCCTTTTTTCAAAGTTTAATTATTTCATAAAAAGTAATCACAATCCACACAAAATTTTCAGCAATGGCGACCTGCATTACTTTAGATATGCAGCAACGTCAAATATCGAAAAGGTTTTATTCTTAATGTTAAGAAACATTCAAATTAATATAAATAGTATATTTTTATATATAAATACTAACTTTAAAAACATATATATAAATGCAATTTTTAACAATTTATACATCAAAATTATGCAATATCTATATAGTGAAATGATTCTGTTGGTCCCTTGAATTTCATTGTACAGAGATTCCACTATACTTTTAATGTAATAAATTTGTCAGTTTTAAAATTCTTTTTTTTTTTTTAATTGACTGAAAGGATGTTTCTTTAAAACCATCACATAACCACATACTTAACCAGTCTGCCACAGTAATGGAACAAATCGATGCATGTAAAATATCTGCTGCACAGAGCTAATACAAACACGATCAGCGGATTTGAATTTTTTGTTTCACTTACTGTAGCATAAATAGGTGGAGACAACCAAACCAACTAAGTTTGACAACTATCTTTTACCCCATATCATTACAAAGTAAGGTTCCATATATCTTATTTAGGCATCCTATAAACGCTTAAAATATAAGAATGATATGGGGGGGGGGGTCCTAAGAAAGGACTGACTGTTATTAAAATGGTGACAGGTGGGACTTTTAGTTTCTAAATTTGTCAATCATTGGAATACTTTTAGAAATCACATCAATGTTCTCTAAATGTCCACCATCTGCCCAATCAAATCTTAAGCCAAGTACAAACTTTGTAGACATCCTGCAACGTCACTGGAATGGCTCCAGCATGGTGGGATTCTTTCAATACACTGCATTTTTCAAGTTGCTCCAAAGGGAGAAATCACCAAATTTCATTTAAAAAAATAAATTCTACAAGCAGCTTTCACCCAATTCAATACCCATGTAAAGCCTTCTCATTTCCTGAGAAAAAAAAATTCCAACTTTATCACTGATATATACAGCCTGTATTAAAATCCTACTCTACAATTCAGATATTTATAAACTGCACACATTGAAATGAACTTTATGAATTTTTTTTCAGAAAATTGAGAAGTGCACGGTATGGCTTTGTATTCGAAGAAAGCTACTCTAAGAATTTTATTATTATTATTATGCGCTCCAGTAGAAGCAAAACCAAATATCTAAAGAAGCATAAACTCCTTGAGTCAGACAGTTTCTAGTTGTTTAGTCAAGACCCAATTCAAAATAATTGCTTGAATATGTTTAGGGTGATTGATGCATCTCGTTGATTCACACTTAATTGATTTTCTAATTTCTTGAGACATTTCATTCCATGTTCGTATAGTATTAAAAGGGAAAAATCTTTCTCTCCACGTCGAGATAATATCAGGCGGTTGAATAAGTAGACGTTTAGCTTGTCTCACATCTGGCAAAGTGTTTAACCATTTATAAATAAAATGTGCAGGATGATTGATATTTAAAAAGGCTTTAACTAACTCCCTAATCTTAATCATTATTTTCATCGAAGAAAAGATGAGAATCTTATGTTCATTACAAATATGTGTAATTGAACACCTATAATTGGTAGATTGAATGCAGTACTAACAATGTTGTTATAAGCAACTTTTAACCTCTCTTGTATATTACCAGCCCATACATAATTTTAGGTAGTATCTTTCCTTCAGAATGATAATCATTTTTCTCGTTAACGTGCGTCGTAGTCTCTGCACAAGATATCTTAATTTATTACATATACCAATAACATGTTCAACATGTGTACTAAATTTTAAGTCATGATCATAATATATTCCTAATATCTTTCCTTGTGTTTTCCTAGTGTTAATTTTCATGCCTCGTACTTGAAACCAGTCTTGGGGCATCTTTAGATCATCACTAATATCTCTGTTAATCTCATCAGACGATTGATCATTATAAACCTTCGTGAGGACGATATCTCTACGAAAGCTCGAAACTTGAATTTTAAGTTGAGATCAAATGCGGGTGCGAGTAGAGTAGCAAACAGAATAGTACTGATTGCGAATCCTTGAGGGATATCGCGCCCAGAAGGAAATTGGTAAAGTTGGTTTATGACGATGAGACAATTAATACGATCCGTAAATAAATTCTCTAAGAGTCTCATGGTATGGGCCAGAGATACCAAACGCTCGTAATTCGATAAAAAGTTGTTTATGTGCCATGGTATTAAAAGCCTTCTCAATATCTATGCACATGATGATAAAGCGTTGTTTGTATTCAAGAGCTTCAACAGCTTCTAATTGAAGAGACAGAAGCATATCTTGAGCCGATGAATTTGGCTCAGTCATGGCTTTTAATTTTAAAAAAATATTTGCCATACGATTTAAACAGATCAAGCTAAGAGCATAAGGGCATAGGGACTCGCCAGGAAGGTAACCAGACGACATCACATAGAAACAACCAATCGACAGCGATATAGACCTAAGAGGCAACCTCCTCTAACAACCTTGGCGTGGAGGAAGTGCAATGCAATGAAGCTGTTATCTGAATATTCCTCCAGGAAAGCAAAAACCTCACCAGTTCGATGAGGCCTCACACCATCTTGCATAAACCAGACAGTTCTGAATAAATCGTGCAAGGCATGGCTACAAATTCATCCAAGATTTGAATGTAACAAGTTGAATTCGTAGTCTCCTATAGAAAAATGGGCCTAATGATGCCTCTGCTGGATAAAATTGCCCATACATATATACATCATATTGCCATTAATGACCGGACACTTTCGATTTGAGACATTCTGTCGAATATCTAGAAAAATACTTGACGAATTATCCTGAAATTTCAGGAGTGTAAAAAGGATGTTACACCTCATATCTTTCAGTGAAGGTTTTCTCCCGAAGGCAAATAGGGGGCCAACAAAGAAGTGAACCAAAAAAATAATGTTTGGAATCACCCTGTAAAAAATGATGCTTGAAATGCATTGTAGCTATAGCATATGCTTAAGAGGCTTGTTTTACTTTTCTGTGTTCATTTGTATGAGAATAACACGTGTATTCATGGAGATATAAAGGTTTCTTTAAAAAGGTCGAAATGTTTTCGTAAGTTTTTTGTTTATAACACGCAAGATTTTCAACCCAATGCAATGCCATTTACAGAAAACTTGACAAACTACAGTACAGACAATACCCTGCAATCAGAATAGAAAAATATTAAATATTTGATGAAATATGAGCATTTTTACTAAATAATGTTTAACTGCGCATGCGCATGTGTTACCAAATTGTCTTTTGCATAATTTATTAGCCAAATGTATAGAGCTACTCTTATAAAAAGCCCAAGCAAATATCATGAGAATTGAGAAAGTATCGCCGATAGAATGAGTTGCATTTCAGTTGCTCTGAAAAATAAACAAAACGATAAGGGACTTTCTCCAAACTTTTATTTTTGGATCGGACACCAGTATCAACTTCTCCTTATGCTGACATGTAAAAATATTGACTTCATATCAATATATGAGGTGTAACATCCTTTTTACACCCCTGAAATTTCAGGATAATTCGTCAAGTATTTTTCTAGATATTTGACAAAACGTCTAAAATCGAAAGTGTCCGGTCATTAATGGCATATATATATTTTTTTGGGCATAGACAATTGTGGAATACACACCAGGGTTCTGTTTCCCAATTCACCAATTCTATTATTGATGAAAATGTGCTTCGTCAGAAAATCATAAAATTTGCATCAATTTGGCCCTCCTCAATCAGTTGTAGCATTGTTAGGTTTTTTTTCCCCCACACAAAATTATCTGAAGCAGCTGCTACATTTCGATTTTGTATGAAAAAATTTCCAGGTAGTTTCACGATATTTTGTGTGTTGTTTTTTGCTCAATGAGCACGGAGCTGCAGTTTTGCAGACCGTGCACAAATAAAGATCTTTGTTTTAGATCTATACTTAAAATATTTGCAAAATTGTCTTGGAAATCACAAATCCTTTATTAGATAACCTGAAAGCAACCAGATAAATTTTAATGAATTTATATCATAACCACAATTAGCAGCATTAATTGGTATTAACTGAAATAATTCAAGGGTCCGTGACCAGTTGCCTTAACTCTTGGATTGGGATGCTGCAGATACTGGCTTGCAGGTTAGGAATTCCTCTTCTAAAACCATTGGCCCAGTTGGTAGAGGTGATGAACTAGATATTCATGGTCCAAAGTTAAATCCAAATCAATTGATTATTTTGCTTTTATTTTTTCATCTTGTTAATTAGTCTTAACCATCTTCATCTTTTAATTATGTCCTATAGTCTATTCTATTTGGTTGATTGAATCTTAGGTTTAGTTTACCTGTTCTTTTCCCTAGAATTATCTCTTATGGACTATCCTGCAAATAACTGAATGGACACCACCAAATTTAGACATTCCCTTGGACTCTACCCACTTTTCTCCACAATGAGTCGGACGGAGAAATTGTCACAGCAATTATGCCTTTACTACCAACTGTCATCCCTTTATATAAATAGCTTAATAGAAGATATTCTAGAAGAGATGCTTATAAATATATTTTTTACCATCCAATACAGCTTTAAGTGAGAGCAAGCCTACATCATTTGAAACGAGGTGGAAAGGTGGTTTTCACAGGAAAGACTGGAAAGTGTGAATTTTGAAGTTTTGAGGCAATTTGGCAGAAAGAATAGCTTGAAGGGAGAAGCAAGGTGCTGGCCCTTCTAAAAAATCCTGTGATGAACTCTAGGATAAACGTATTAACAGTTTTGATATCCTAATCAACTTTCCACGACGCATTTTGACATTTGACTATCCCTTATATGTATCCTGTTAGTTAAATACAACATTAAATTTTATTTTCTATCCTCCAAATTATCAGATTACTGCACTAGTATTACTTCAGTTTCTGCTATGATTAAACTAGAATTGAAACCTGGTATCTACAATCTTTATAATCAATTTTTCCCCTTTTCATTAAAAGCTGAAATCACAACAGAATTAACTTTAGAAATTAAAGTTTGGAAATCAACATATTAAAAACTCAAACAAGATATAAAAATCAAAAAATTTAATACAGTTGTCTCTCCACAAGTCAGGATATTCCATAAGTCAGCAATTTTTTTCTTGAAATCCAAGATGGCAGACAATGACTTCTGGTCAGGAATTTTTGCCAACAAAAACAATCTGTAATGGTTATAATGATTAAAATATACAAAATTAACCCATTTAATAGTTCCCATAATGCATACAGCCTGTTTTGGGGTGCTATGAAAGTTAATTATGGAAATTAACATGAGTATTGTTATTTCTTCAAGCTGGTTATTTTCTACGAAATTCGGAATGGTGACCAATTACAGAGGCACCCCTCCTCGCATAAGTAGCTACATTTTCCCTTAAAAATTTAAAATGACAACTTGTGATTAAGGTTGCTTTAATTCGAAAAAAATTACTGTATTTAACCCAGTTTAATTTTTCCTTGCAATTTTCTTCTTCAAAAGCTGGTAATTTACTAAAGAATATGTAGTATCAATGCAACTTGGCAAAGTAAACGTGAAGATTATATTTAGTTGAAGATTGAAATTGCCAATGTTTTATCGTTGGAAATGCTTATCACGTAGTAGTTTAAAAGATTTTTTTTTCTATTGTACTTTATTTGATTCATTATTTTACATTACTTTTGTGTGGTTTATCATTAAAATAAATCTAAAAGTAAAGCGTGGTTCCCACATGCGTAAAAACAACGGCAGAAACCACAAAGCAGAAAAATTTTATGACGTCAGTTCCTGGTTTCGTCTCTTCTGCCCAACTGAAAATTTCTGCTTTTTGGAGTTGGGTTGAGTTCAACTTTTGTGGCAGAAGCAGGGTCGAAACTGTTGCTCAATAGAAAACTGCCTCTGCAATGACGTCACAGTTGCGTCCTCTCTCTCTCTCTCTCTCTCTCTCTCACAAAATAAAAATGTCGGACGCTCAGCTCACAAAAGTGAAAAGGCAGAGAAAGAACTTGATGAAACGCTAATAGATAAGGTGTGAATTATAAATATATTAATACAATTGAATTAATCAAAATAAATTGAATAAACAACATTTGAATACAAAAATTCGATATGATGATTGATAAGGAATGCACCTATGTGCAGTCGAAGCCTATGGGTTTGTTTATAATAAATCATTACAAGTTGTACTTCGTAAGGTTCGTGCTTCGGAGCACACATGGAGGGAGGGGATGGTCATATAAAGTCTGTGACAAAAACATTAGGACCATGAAAATCCTCCACAATAAAATGTGATCCGCATAAAAGTGACATTATGCATCTGCAAATTAAGTAAAAACAATGTTCATATCCATAACTAGTTTAATAAAATAATAATGCCTCTTGAGCCTGTATTAAAAAAAAAAACGCGATCATAAAAGCATCATATGAATCGATCACATTGGCAGAAAATTAGGAGTCTCTCTTAGACATTTACCATCAGGCTTATAAGGGTGATGTATATTCCTTTGAGAAAGTTATTATCTCATCATTTTAGTGAACATTTCAAATTTGTCCTGCTTTTGTAGGTTAAAAATAGTTGCCACGTTCTTCTTTTTTCGTGGAGTGCTATGATCAACTGATCATATTTTTTTGCTCGGAATGGCCAAGTGATCATCCCTTCTGAGGATCAAGAAACATTATTCAGGACCAGAAGAAATTGAATTCATTACTGGAAGAAAAAGAAATTCGTACAGGACCGAAAGAAATTCATTATTCGAACGTACAGTTTTAAAATTGTACACATTAAAAAAAAAAAAAAAAAAAATATTGCTTAAGAGCTTCCGCCATCTTGGAATTCTGCAAGACTGGAAGGCCCTAGAACTATGGTTGCAGATTTGTGGAGGGACGTCTGCATTACAACATAAATAAAGAATATTCTAATTTTCAAATATATACATTTCAAATTAATTCTACTGTAAAATCAATCTATAACAGAACATTCAGCTTTTAACTAAATAGGAGTCCTACCTCTTTTTCAAAATTTGCTTTAGTGAATTCCAAACTATTTAGAAGTGCATTTGTAGCTGCTAATTTAACGTGGTTACTAAAAGTTAATAAAGAAATTGCAATATTCAATATTAGTAACATCAATAGTTAAAATTCTGATCATTGATGGTTATGAAATTAAAACATACCTAGGTTCATCCTTCTTCATACCATGAACAATAGCTGTTAAAATCTCATTGGATTGGGTGGCCAATACCTCTGGTTCCTTAAAAAATAATTAAGACAAAACTAAATTATTCAATCTGAAAAAGGAACTTATTTAAAACTTCATAATAAAATAGCATCCAATAATCTATGCAGCATAAAGTTCTAAAAATTCATAAAAAAATTTCTGGATTCCACCCCAATCAAGCAAGCTTTTGATAACACCCAAAGGTAAACTCCACACCCAAAACAACTTTGTTTAAAATTAAAGATGAAGGTCTCAGTAACCATGTAGCAGTTTTTTATATATATAAAAATTTTCAATTCGAACTCAAAATTAATAATATAAACGAAAAACTTTCATTTCCCCCCCCCCCTCCCCCAGCAATTGATACAGACGCCATGTTTCGGCAAGTTGTGATGTATTAATGCGCTTAACGGAACTTCTTTCTTCCACTACTCATAGCAATAAGCACGAATCCACTTCAGATGAATTAAACAGCAGCAGACTGCAATTGAATGGCTTCTCAAATTTCTAAACAAACTTGGTTTTTAAAAATAGAATATTACAATTAGCTAATTGCCTTCCAGTACAAAATGTCTATAGTAATTAATAACCATTTCCTTAAATTATCTCATTTTATTAAGTAATTCGGTAATCAAACACGGGTCTGGATTCATGTGCAACGTCGAGTAATATGTTGCATTGGTGAGGGGGTATGAATCGCTGTGCTTTATAATTTTAAATAAAAACAGTATTCATGGATGCCTACCTCATCTTATAAATTATTTCGAGACGAATAATTGTACAGCAAAATTAAGGTTTTATGCTTAATAACAGTGCTCTAACTGCAATTCTTTGGCGATCGCCGCTAACAAGCTTGCTTCCCCTCTTTCCGCCATGTTTGTTGAACTCTGCGCACTTCAGGAGCATTTCACTGCCGCACAACACTATCACTTCAACGGTGTGCTTGCGCGCAAAAAAAAAATGCTTTGTGGGGTTCCCTTGTAAGTACCAGGATGCAGCAATCAAACCAACAGCCTGCTTCACATTAATTAAAGGCAAAGACACATCAAAAGGAATGTTCATTAGAAGTTGTTGTAGTAATCGACTTCTATACACCACCTTAACAGCACAGATGATACCCAAATCTAATGGCTGCAAAACTGCTGTTGCCATTTGGTGGAAAGAAATCAACACAAATGTTTATTAGTTGTGGTGGTGCATTGTGAACGGAGCATTTGTTGTTGACCAACAGCAAGATTTTGCAGTTTTCACTTTTCATTTTTGCATCAAGTTTATTGAGCCATTCGGCAAAAATGTCCTGAGCCATCCATGGGAGTTATCCACACGATATTCACAAGGGAATGAGCGCATGTTTTTGAAACATCTAGGTTTGGCTGATTTCCGATTAGGGGGTTTCAATTTTTGGTTCCAGATGCATTACAACAGAACAGTGCAGTTGCTTTGATTTTTTTCCCTCCCTTGCAGCACTTGCCTTTTACAGCCAGCGTATAATGTGGCAGAAAGTGGTAGAAGATGCCAGTTTCGTCTGCGTTGAAAATGTTACACGCATCAAAGTCTTTTATGATTTATTTTATGAATTCTGTTCTCCACGTGTTCACTTGATCCACTGATACAGAATTTTTTTCTCCACAAATTGCTTTCGATGCTCCATAATGTAGATTAAATCTGTAGAGCCATCCTGAACTTGCTTTGAAATTCACATGCCCAAGGGCAGATGCAAAGGTTAAAGCCTTTTCTTGAACAAAGTGACTACTTACTGGAATGTTTTTGGATCTATCTTCTTGAAACCATTGAAAAACAGCTTTTTCAACATCTTCATAATTTGCACATCTTATTCTTACGTTGTGGACAGATTTCCTTCTTTGCAAGCGTCTCAATTTTGTCCCTGTTGTGCTCTTATCAGCACAGGGGGTTCGTATTGCGGGTTACCTTAACGCTACTCTACGCTTACACGATTTGGCATACCTGTTAAATATTCATGGAGCATGTCGGATGCTACCGCTTCAGGGGACGACCGCTTGCGAACTCCGGGACAGAGAGAGAAGACATCACCAGAAGCCACCTTCATCTAGCGAGGGCATACGGCGCTGTCGCCAAAGCTGCTCAAGTCCCAACACTCCTCCCCGCTTACTCTGGCGAGAAACGCTGTGGTGGCCGTCGTTGCCGTGTTGACTAGCTGTGGTTCCTGAGAGTCCATTCCGTTGGGATGGCAAACATCAGCTTCTGGGACTATTTCTCTGTTGGACACTTCGTTGGGGTCGTCCACTACATCGTCATAAATATCGTCAATATTTGGGTGAAGCAGTGTTCTCCCCAGAAAATGTTATCAGCTGGGTGGAAAGATAAAATAGCCGGGCAAACAAAAATGAAAACAAATGAAATACTATGCAGTGGTGTGCAGTTTTTTGTATATTCAGCCGGGCGGACACCAAAATCGGCCGGGCGGCGCGCCCGTTGAAAAGGGCCTGGGGAGAACCCTGTGAAGTGTAGCCGGCGTCATTGGAAAAGGTATGCTTACAGGTAGTCCAAGTTAGGGCTTGCACTTCAGATTGTCTAAAGTGAATTCTGTGCAATAACACACCTTGTTCACTTGATGATGGTCTTCTCAAGTCCGACTGTCATGGCCTTATCTGGTCGATATGCAGTTTCACAATTTGCTCTTTGACTTGTACCTTGTAATGAAGATCACAAATCACACCAGGTATCCATTTATCTTGACTTGGCGATCCCGAACGAACATAGACTGTTTGTCCTGGTTGGCAAATATGATAGTTCATGAAGGTTCTTGGTGGTTGGTTTCTTTTCTTCACAGGTTGTGGGGGTCGCACAAGATCGAGGCGAATTCGTGTCTCGCGGCCTAAGAACAATTTAGCTGGCAATTCGCCGGTAATTGCATGAGGAGCACGACGATACCATCTTAAAAAGTTATTCAGGTTCCGTCGCAGGGAATGCGAGGTCCCCATCTTTTTCAAAGCGTTCTTAACCGTAGCCACATACCATTCCGCTTGTCCGTTAGTTTTGTATTTGACACCTTGCCAATGAAGGTATTTGCCGAATTCGGCGGATGTAAATTGTGGTCCATTATCGGTCACTACTGTGATCGGTATTCCATACGCCGTGAACAAATTATCCAATACATCTATGTTTGCTGAAAGCATCGACCACTATAAGCAACATGGAACCTGCCACTGGTCCCACGTAATCCAGATGAACACGTTCCCAGGGCTCTTTTGGGTATTCCCAATGATGCGTATTAAATTTCAGTGGGGTATGTGCATGTCGTGCACATTCCATGCAACCAGCAGCAATGCTTTCTATTTCTGCATCCAGTCCAGGCCAAAAAACGAACGATCTTGCTAGTCCCTTTATTTTTCGCATGCCCAGGTATGCGGACTGCAAATCCGTTAAAATTGCTCTCCGCAATACCACTCGATGCTCATAGAGGAGACATCCCGCAACCATGTAGTACTTAGCTACGGGTGCTTTGTAGCCAGCACGAGCTAGGTCCCATCCTCTTTCCAATTCCTGGAAGATTCAGCCTAAATTAGGATCTTTTCTCGTATGAAGAAAAAAACTTAAATCCTTTCTAAATCTGAATATAATGAATTATTTCTCAATATTTTTAATACTTTAATCAAATAACTTCATAAAAGCCTTATGTATGTTTGTTTTTCCAAGATCTCGAACGAGTGTAAAGGAAGTAGTGCTGATATTATTAGCTAACTTGGCCTCTCTAAATGGAATACTTAGCAATGAATTCTTCGTTATTATGTCAATACCCTGTCTCAAGTTTAGTTGAGAGTGGCATCATCAGTGAAATGGTTACAGTTAGTCTGCAGCACGAGCTAGGTCCCGTCCTCTTTCCAATTCCTGGAGGATTTAGCCTAAATTAGGATCTTTTCTCGTATGCTCTGCTACTGACTCCGATCTCACTGGTAGCTGCTGGATCTGATGAAGTGTAAAATGACCAAAATCATCATCTTCCTCCTCTTCTTGGAGTTTCTTGACGGTGTGACTATTTGGCAGCATCCTGGAACAATAACCTGCATTCGCATGTAGCTTGGTTGGTCTATACATAATATCAAAGTTAAAAATTGTTAAGAAGTCAGCATAATTTTCCATGTGACTGATACAGTAATATCGGTATTGACTTGTGAGGATGGAAGATTTGCGTCAACAGTTTATGATCCGTAATGAGCTTGAATTTTGTCACATAAACATAATGAAAAAATGTCTTTACACCCCAAACAATTGCTAATGCTTCTTTATCGATCTGTGGGTACCTTTATTCTGTCGCTGTTAGTGCTCTACTGGCATAGGCGATTGGTTGTTCCACTCCATTACCTAATTTGAGACCTTGATTCTTGCATCCGTTGCTAATAGTAATGGTAGAGTCAGATCGTACAGCATTAAGACTTGTGTTGAGATTAAAGCACGTCTTACATCTTTGTATGCTAATCTTGATTTGTATGTCCATTTAAACTCTTTCTAATAACATGTCACGTAGAGGTTTTGCTCTTGCTGACAGTTGCGGTATGAATGCTGAATAATAATTCGCTTTCCCTAGAAAGTTTTAATTCCTTCAATACTATGGGCATCCGAGCATTTTCAACTGCTTCCGCATGTTCTTTGGATTTGTGGGGACCGAATCTGTCTATCCTATCTGTCAACACTCTAAAACTGGCGTTGCTAAAACGCATTTCTTCCTATTAAGATGTACGCTGTTTTTTGTAATTGTCTAAGTATCAATCTTAAAACTGTTATAAGTTGATTGAAGGCAGACGCATATATGATAATACGGTCAAAAAAATTGATTACGTTAGGTACCTCTCTTAAGATATCTTACATCTTCCTCTGCCAAATCGCTGGTATGACTGCTGCTCCGTAGACTGCTCTCGTAGGATGAACTAGTCCACGAGATGGAGCAGGGTTCTCCCCAGGCCCTTTTGAACGGGCGCACCGCCCGGCTGAATATACAAAAAACTGCACAATACTGCACAATATTTTATTTGTTTTTAATTTTTGTCCGCCCGGTTATTTTATCTTGCCACCCACCTGATAAAATTTTCTGGAGAGAACACTGTGGAATATTTAGCGTTAAGGTTAACACTTCCTTAAATTTGTCATCAATCGTTAGAAGAGTGTAGGCATCTGATATCTACGTGGCAAAACAAGCGGCTTTCCCCATTTTATTGAAAATATCTTCAATTTTTGATATCGAGTATTCATCGATGACCATCTATGGATTCACTGTTGGCTTATAGTTTCCAGTAATCCTTAAAGGGCAAGTGACACCAAAAATCACCTATCAATTTTATTATTGTAAAATTTTTATAAATTAAGTAGTTTTTTAAATATAATTTTTCAAACATCAGTTTTCAAAACTCATTTCGTTTTGAGCTTTGTCTCAATTTACCCCTAGGCGTGACATCACACTGGATAATTGTCTTGGCTATCTAACATAGAATAACTCATCATTATTTTTCTTTTTCGATCATTTTCTATCCTTAATTTTGGAAAATCCAAATAAAAAAACGAGATCCACTTACATTGAAATGTTCCTTGTTGCACTAGCGTTATTCAGGGTCAAATTTGCAACAAACTTGAATTTTAGTTTATTTTTCATTATTTGATTAATATATGTGGCGGTTTCAAATGTTCAAGTAAAAGTTACAAGATTTAAGAAGATTTATACATGAACTGTGGCCTTGGCCTCTCATCTTGTTTCTCATTTTTTACTTTTGTTTATATATTTTTCCCAATGTGTGACAATTATATATAAGGGGCACATATATATCGTTAAATCAATTCATATTTACGTATTTAATCAACTGCCGATTGGTTTGTTAACATGCCTTATTACTGATTCATTAACAATTAGATTCGACAGTTTATACATTAATAATGTGTTTATAACTTTCTCTTATTTACTTGGTTGTAATGATTTCGCTCTCCACCCGTATATGTTTCTCAAACGTGTCAATTTCTCTTACGATCGGGATGAACCGGTGCTCATAAATATATCTAATTATAAATAGTGGTTAATATTCACTTCTGCACATCGTGCGATGACTGATCATGCGACCAAGAAAAGAATTTATATTTCAAAGACTGAGGGGCTGTGCCTTTATTGAGCAACATACCCCGATTTTCATAACATTCACGTAGACAGGCAATATCTGCATTAATGTGTGCAGAGGCTACAGAAATAGCATCAGGGTTATAACTTCAAGTCAAGAAATTATCATCCACGTAACTCCTTAACTGAAAATTCAAAGGCAAAGTAAAAAGGAAACAAGGAAACTACAGCATAAAATAATACACCAGTACTACTTCCCTGAATAACGCCTTTATCAGAAGAACAAGAGATACAGCCATTACTACTCTGCATTTAGTTACTCCTGTCCCTGAAAAAAATCCTTAATTAACATTAACATAAGTGACTCCAAAACGCGCCACCAAGTCCTAGAAAAGCTGAAAGCTAGAAATAGTATCAAAAGCTTTGGATACGTCTATATTAGTGATGTAATAATCCAAGCCAGAATCCAAAGAGTCCAAAGCTTCTAAATATTTAACATGGGGCAACCAGACCTGCCACCATATTGCTGGATTGGAATTTTCGTCCAAAGAAAAACACTTAAATTCTTAAAAATGACCTGTTCCGCGATTTTAGCCGTAACAGGTAAAAGTGATATTGGTTGATAATTCTTGAAGTCATCCTTGTTCTCCGATTTAAAAATTGGGATAATCATAGCCTTTTTGAATTCTATAGGAAAATGGTGAAACAATTTTCTGTAGAGTTCAATAGATAAAGAAATTTTCCTAATCCAAAAGTACCCAGGTTTTTCAGTACCGTACCAGAAAGAAAACCATCCCTCTTATTCGGTTTTAGATTTACCTTTTTTAGAACTTGAAGGTCATTAATGGTCATTAAAACTGAAGGTTGAAATATAGTAATCCCCTCCATATTAGGAGACAATACAAGTGAAGGCATTACTGTATTAGTTGGATTAACTGACCACTCTAAAAATCGTTTAAAATCTAATTTGGATAATTCAGGACTATCATGATGATGATTTCCTTTTTAAATAATTCCAAATGTTAAAGTTATTAATACTGCCAGTTAAAAACTTTCATTTGATTTCTTGTACTTTGGCTTTAAAAATTTTATTAGCAAGTTTCCACTCCTGATTTGATTCTTTGTTTCAATATACATTTTATATTTGTTAACCTTTTCCTTCCAAAATTTAAGGATTTCTTTGCTCCACCACAACGATTAATACTACGTTGAAAGATAAGGCCTGCAATAATTAAAGCATTTTTTATATTACAAACAAAAACTTCAAATTTAAGGGCAATTGAATCTGTAATGTCAAAAAGGTGCCAATCCAAAATGGACAGCAGGTTCCGAAAAGTATACCAATCAACCTTTTTAAAATTAGGTTTCGTTATTATTAGGGATTCTTTAGGTTTCCCATAGTTTCTTAAATTTAACAATCATATTAATTGCAACGTGATCACATTTAGTTATCATTTCAGTATTTACATATGATATCGTGAATACTTTTGGTAAAAATATTTTATCAATGATTGTGGTGCTAGTTTTAGTTTGCAGAGTAGGAAAATCAATAACTGGATAAGCACCATACAAGGGCGCAAGTGTCACATAAAATATCTATTTCGTAAGTTTTTTCTTTAAAATGACAGTTAAAATCCCCAACAATCACATTACATTTACTGGTGTCTAATTGATGTACAAGATCGATGACGCTGCTTAAAGGAATGTAAGATGGCCTATAAAGCAATAAAAGGTTTATAACTGTTTTGAAGACAACGTTCTCCCATAATATATTCCATTCCATTATAAGATCCAAGATGAACAACATTGATAATCAATTTCTTAGAATAGATGAGAGCTACCCCTCCCCCACATGTATTACGGTCCAAGCGGATTATATTGTAATTATTAAAGTCCAAGTCAGCATCCATATGATGTTCAGTAAGTCAGGTCTCAGTGACGAAAATAATATCAGCATTCACATTAGATAACCAAATGTTTATATCGTCAATTTTATTACATAAGGATCGGGCGTTTAGTTAAGCCATCTTCATAACAAACTGCATGTGTCTACGAGAAAACGTCTTACAGTGGAACCTCGGTTTACGAACTTAATATGTTTCAGGAGTCGATCATGGATTTGAGTAAACATTCCCCATTCAAATCCATGTTAATACAATGCGTTCCAACAATCAAAAACTGATTTTTTTTCGTTAATTTTAGAATGACATTAAAGACAATTTAAGACAATTGGTGCAGTACAGTAATTTAAGAATGACATTAAAGGCAATTGTACAGCCATGCTGTCACTAAGTGTCTTGAAGACAACCAAGTCGTCAAGATAGAAAGCCTAATAGAGCGCGGATAGCCGGTTCACAGTTCAGCAATTTCTCATACCCAAACCATCAAAAAGTTTGATGAACACACAATAAGAAATAAAGACTATGAACTAGAGGAGCAAACTCGCAAATAAATGATTTTATTTATAAAAAAAAAAAAAAAAAAAAAAAAAAAAAAAAAGGAGGATGAAAAAATTCTGCAACCTGGATTATCAATAGCCCAATTGATAGAGGCATCGAGAACATTAAAGATATAAACTGCGAATGATATTCACACGAATATAAAGTGACACTATTTATCTGCCCATGCGTACAATGGCAAGTTAGTTATGCACCAGTTCGTGAACCAAAATTTGGTGCATAAACCGAAACAAAAACAGTTCTTCCTAAACCGGGGCATTCGTGAACCGAGGTTCTACTGTATTTCTTACTTTAACGTTTGGGCGTGGTAGGGATCGCATACATGTTTGTTACATAAGCATCCAAATTAAATTGGTAGCTTCTTCCATAGAATAGCCTAACAGAAACTTTTAACGGACACTTATTTTCTTGCATTAAATTCTCCAGATCATTGCCACTTATCCAAACAAAGAAAAACCCAGATGGTTGATGTTCCCGTGTAGACCATCTACTACATTCAAGAACTGGTATTCCCAGGTGTCTGCTAGCCCAATTGGTAGAGGCGTCGGCCATGATAGTCGAGGTTCCTAGTTCGAATCCAGGTCGAAGAATTTTTCCTTCCATTTTTCAATCGAAAAAAGCTTCTCAAGTCCCAACAGTCCCGTTCTTTCAAAATTGTACTTAATGTTAAAGGAGCTATGCTGAAATTTTTATCAACTTCCCTCCCCCACAGCGTAAACAAGTGAGGAGTTATGGATGTGTCATTTGGGATTACCCAATTGGTTTTCAGTGTTTATGTAAACCAGGCATTTTCATGCACTGGTCAGAATACGCACTATTCATAGCCCTATTTGCTGCATTTTGATTTCC
>JAHWFO010008089.1:1080519-1115457 GCA_023313115.1 Rhysida immarginata | reverse complement strand
TCGGAGAGGAATTCCGGAGTTGTTGTCGACACGAGGATTGAATGGCAGCTTTGGACCCTCTTCTGGAGTACGATAACGTCCGCCCGCACACGAGTCACCACACACCAGAGGCGTTGCAGCGCCTACAGTTCAAAATGAAAGACTTTGCACATTGCGACTTCCACCACTTCCCAAAGAAGAAAGAGCCCCTTAAGCGACATGAGTTGGTTCTGACGGCGAGGTAAACGCTGCCATTCAATCCTGGTGTCGACAACAACTCCGGAATTCCTCTCCGACGGGTTCACCCAACTAGTCACACGGCGCAATGCTTGGAAAGTCATGGGGACTATGTCAAAAAGTGAATAGTGCATTACATAAAGGACAAATGTGAGTATAAGATACAAAATGATTTTTGAAAATCAGTTAACAAATAAAAAAGTTACAGCCATGGAGACCTTATTTATCAATCGCCCCTCGTATGTTGGCACATCTGGAGAACAACAGGAACAAATTATGTTGTATATCCAGAAAGAGTAGTGAGAGACCATTTGGAGACTCGCACGTTATAGTTTGTAAACGGAATATGCCAGCGACCCGTACCCCACTTCATATATTGAGTGCTGAACAAGGATGCTACCCTGCATGCATGTCTGCATAATTTGATGTGAACTTAATTCAGATTTTCATCTTACGGATTTTAATTCATATTCATATTACACTATCATCGTCAACAACTACAATCAGTTCTCGATTTATATTAGTGAATCGTTCCCAGATCCATTACAAACTCAAATTTTACACTCTTATGGTAACAAATAAGTTTTATAACTTTCTTAGGGTAACAAAAACTACCTCAAAATGTATACAAATGGTGGAAAAAAGCTGCATGAATAAAACACATAAAAGATATGCTCTCTTACTTATGCAAATAGGACTTTTCCACAGAAATCTAGGGGATCCTTAAATGCATATCTAAAATGTCCGATTAGATGTGAACATCATATCCATAAAATAACACTGGTTATACTTAGCATTTCCTCAAAGCGAATGATTGCTATTCATCACTACCTGTAATCACCATCTCACTCGAAGGCTGGATTTGCAGTCCATAGTTCTTTTCATGGCAACAATGCAATGACCAATTTGCTTTGTTGTGTTGCATAATCAATGCAAACTGGTCATTGCCTGAAGGAATTTCACTGCACCATTACCGTGAAAAGGGCTGTAGCTAAGTGGAATCAAAATGGTGAACCAAACCAAACAATCAAATCAAAATTTTGGAAATTTCTCAGTTAAAAGTTTAACGGGCAACTGATACCCAAAATCACCTATCAATAAAAGTCAAATTTAAATTTTTTGTAACATAAAGGATATGCAACTAACTCTAATGCCACTTATAATATTTTTATAACTAAGTACCGTAAATACTGTATTAAGCGCCCGGGTGCTTATTTGCAAAAATTCAGCTGACCCCCAAGCGCTTAATGCAGGTGGGCCGGTATTACAGGTCTGGCGCTTATAAAATTCTGCACAAGTGTGATGGATACTATTATGCAAAATTCTCTCCTTTCTCCTTCATCTTTTCTAAAGTATCCTGCTGCATTTTCCATTCCCATTAGGATCAAATGCTAAACTGTTTGGCTGTAGCCTCTAAGAATGGTTTTCAGCCTACTTTACTGTTGCGAGATTAAAATTGATCTATAACTGAAGTTTTCATTTTTCATCAGCTATGTTGCTTAACTGAATATAAAATTAAAAGCAAGAAATTAGAAAGCAATCATGCTGGTATAGAAGAGAAGAAAAATCCACGAAATGAACTAAAATAAGCACCCAGGCGGTTATTGAAGTCCGACGCTTATTTGCAAAAATTCAGTAGACCCCCAGGCGCTTAATGCAGGCGGGCCGATATTTCAGGTCCGGCGCTAAATACAGTATTTACGGTAGTTTTTTAAAATATAATTTTTCAAACATCAGTTTTCAAAGCTCAAGTTTGCCTCAATTCACAGCTAGGATTTGCACACACATCACATTACACTGGCTAATCGTCTTGGCTATCTAACAGAATAACTCGTCAGTTTTTCTTTTTCGATCATTTTCTATCCTTATTTTTGGAAAATCCAAATAAAAAAAATGGGATCCCACTTACAGTGAAATGTTCCTTGTTGCACTAGCGTTATTCGGGTTCAAATTTGCAACAAACTCTAATGTTATTTTATTTTTCATTATTTGAATAATGTGCATGTCCGGTTCAATATGTTACCAAGATTTAAAATGTGAGCAATTTACACATGAACTATGGCCTCTCATTTTTGTTTCTCATCTTATACTTTTGTTTATATTTTATAGTTTATATTTTTCCCAATGTGTGACAGTTATATATAATGGGTACATATATATATTGTTAAATCAATTCATATTTACATATTTAATCAATTGTCTACTGGTTTGTAAACATGCCTTATTATTGATTGATTAACAATTAGACTTGTCGGTGTATATATTAATAATGTGTTTATAACATTCTCTTATTTACTTGGTTGTAATGAATTCGCTCTCCACCAGTGTAGATTTCTCACACGATCGGGATGAACGGATGGCCATTTGGGTGCAATTAGCACCTCCACACAGAGGCCAAGCCGATCCTTCACGTAAAAATTGCTCATTCCTTGTATGTTTCAAATGAAGAAACGAGTGTTAAAAATAAAACTCAAGTTTGTATCAGACTTGAACCCGCATATCAGCATTCTTAAAAAATGGGATAGTGTTGTGCATTCCGCTGTAAAAGTTCATCTTCTAAAGGAGATAAAATTAGTCTTTTCAAATGAGCTATTGAAAAAAGTGGTTGAGAAACATAAATCACGTTGGGTTTGTACCCACAAGACTCTCAAAAGTGTCTCGGAAGCAGTTTACAAATGACAGTTTTTTAAAAGATCCTATCGTTTTGGAGTTTCACTCCAACGACTGACAACAGGTTCTGTTCCTATATTTTTTTCGCATAAAAGAGCTGGCACTAGGAGTGAACGATCATTATTAAAAAAACGACAGCGTCAGGACGTAAGTGATTTCTTTTCTATTTTATAATTTGACTTTAGTTATTTTATTAATAATTCAATCATTGGACAAGAGCATTAAATAATTTTTATTATCAATTTGATAATTATAAATCCTTAAATAAATGTATAAGTTTTCATCAATTCCAGATAGCTACAGAACTCCTGACAGCACATGATTCGGAAGAGACAGCTTCCTCAGCATTGGTGGAGGCTGAAGTTACGAAAACCTCTCCCATCAATGCTACAAATATCACAGGTTTGGATTCGGGCACCCAATATCAAACGTATTCGCATCATAGCAACCATGATATAGAAGAAAAAACGTCTTGCATAAAATCCACATAAAGTAAACATTTTTCTTGAGAACTTTTTTCGAGTTGATCTCAGATTGATCTCGGTTGAATGGATGAGGCTTTAGCGGTAATTATTGCAGGACTGGAAATGCCTTTCGCTTATATGACGTCATCGATCTCTACAGTTCACGTCTCAAATGATTTCGCTGTGTTCAGTATATAGTGAATATTTGTTGAATTTAATAAATAAATAATAAAAGTTTTCAAAATTAAATTATACATTATGCAATTATGCAGTGTTCTTTAATTATTTACTTAATATTATAGTATTGAAAATTTTGACGTCAGTTGCCCTTTAATGCAAATGATTCGGATGATTACACCGCTTGTATCTTTCTAAATAACCTAAAAAATAGCATGTCAATTAATCATGGCACAAGTCTCATATGTACCTATTCCAGTCAGGCAGAAGATAATAAATGCTGTTAACAATGGAATGATACATTGTGCAGTTGCTGACGAGGAGACATCAGAAAGACATGCCATTTTTTTTTTTCCCAAAGAAAATTATAAAACATACAGGTTAACAACTAAGTGCAGCTGAAACTACACATCTTTATCTACTTTTCCACATAGGAACCTTGACGATTTAGGCATTTATCCCAAAGCTGCACCAGTTTCACAATACCCTGCTCATAGAACACAGTCAGCTGAGAATACAACCAATGGCACACAGCAGATTTGAGTTCCTCCTCAGTCCTAAACCTCTGACCACCCAGAAATATATTCATGGGGCCAAAGAGGTGGTTCGGTCTCTAAGCTGGGTGGTCCAGAACCTCCCAACCAAAACGGACCAGTTTCTCCTTGACGACATTGGCCATATGCGGATGTGCATTTCACAATAGGTAGCGGTGTTGATGGTTGACCCATAAGGCAGAAACTCTGCGAATAGGATGCCTTGCATATCCCAAAAAACTGTAAGCGTAATCTTCCGAGCTGAAGGAGAAACTTTTGAATTTTTGCAAACCAGAGAATTTGGATGTTTCCACACCATGCTTGCTGTTTTAGACTCAGGTGTAAAGTGCCATTCAGAAATGCATTTTCCTGGGACAATACCAATCAGAAACGAGTTTTCCTCCTAGTTGTACTGGTGAAGATATTAGGCGCATTCGGCGGCACTCAGATCTGAGAGAGCAGCGTTCGGCGAGCACTTTGGTACTTCCGCCTGAGAAGAAAACGTGTTCGGCACGCAACAAATCTCTCAGATTCTGAGCTCAGACGCTCAGTGAGCTTTTCTTATTCTGAGTGCTCAGATAGAATATGGCGGCGCTCAATGCGATGCGAAGCTATCAAAAAAGCTACGAGAGCCAAATCATGGCGATGCCCAGTGTACCCTTTCCTCCCTGGCTTTATGGTATACTCTTCTTGCGATCGAATATTAATCATGCTAGGTTGCTCATTTGATGCAGATTTTTATTTCATGTACACTAAAATTAGTAAAACCGCCGTTTCTTCTCAATATTTGTAAAGTCGGTAAAGCCATTTCTTTCCGAGATAAAAGCGCGTTCGGCAACAATCACTCAGACGCTCAGAAAAGCAGTCAGATACCACGTGACAGTTCTCTCAGATCTGAGCCAGATCTGAGTGCCGCCGAATGCGCCTATTGCAAACTTTCTGTCAGATTTTTAGAATCCAACACGAACAGACTTTGTGGTATCGAAGCGTCTCATGCACCATATTCCATGCAGATCCATAGAAAATATGTGAAATGTTTCACTCACTTCTTTCAAGGAAATGCGACGGTTTTGTTGCGATTGTGTTGTTAAATGTCCTCGATAATGGCTGGGGTTGCTGTTGATGCAGGCCGCCCAGAGCATTTTTTATCGGCAAGCTAACTCTTCCTTCCTGAAACATTTTACACCATTTGCACACAGTCGGAATAGTCCAGACAGTCGGACCGTAAACTTCCTCTCTTTTTCCCATGAAATTTTGCATGTTTCTTACCTTTCGCGGACAGAAACCTTATAACAGCTCAGTGTTCATCCACTGCAGATGATTGATAGCAGCATACCTTTATTAAACGACTAGTAGCACAAAGTGCACACATGCAGTAACAATTCTTGTTATGCAATGTCTGTGCATGTACTTGGCCTTCTTTTTGGCTATGTTAACTTTTACACGGCTATATTTCATCTGTTAAAAAATAAATAGCGTTACTTTCCAATATACCCTCGTATTATTGCTACTTACAGTCTGTAATTGTTCATATCCTGATGCAAATTCCAATCAACCTCGTATGTGACAGAGCAATCATGAAAGACCTCAGCAGTTGGTATTTCTTAGGATTTATAGAAACATGAAGGTATCAAGATGAGCTCCTCAACTGTTGAAAGGCATCTGAAAAAAAGCTGATCTCCAGGGAAGACGTCCAGCAAAGAAGCCTTTAATTTCAGCCAAGAATCAGAGCGAGAATTGCATTTGTGAAGAAGTACGAGCAGTGGACATAGAGGGATTAGGCAAAATGGCAGCAGACAAGTTAAGGTTTGGGGGATGCTTTATCAGACTGTCTTGGACCACTGAAATTGATTGAATATTAGGAATGAGGGAACCAATTTACAGGAGACGATGCTGCCATATCCAAAGAAAAAAAATAGGCAGTTGTTGGTTATGTTTCTGCAGGACAATAATCCAAAATACCCATCTGCACAGGTATGTTCAGGGTTGGTTGAAGAATCAAAAGATCAGAATGCTGACAACATTCCAGTGTATATTCCATGCCAAAGCAATGCCAAGCAGTGCTTCATGCCAATGAATAGGCTACAAAGTACTAACATTATTGTATTTCATTTCTTCACTTTTGTCCAATTACAATATCTGAAACAAAAATTGTTGTCATCATTTGTACATAATGAGCCATAAAAATTTCAAAAGAAGAGGCCATTTTTTGTTTTTTTGGCTCAAGAACTTGATGTTAGTCCAGTCACAGCATAGAGAATAGCCCCCGCAAAGATCTTGACAGCTTCCCTTACAAACTTGACAGTTAGGACATCCCCTCAGGCTGGATGAAGTTGATAAAGACTGGAGTTTGCCAACATGTGCCAAATGATCGACAATGGTTTCAACCCTGGCAATATAGTAGTTTCTGAAGAGACATTTCTGGTTCGCAATGTCAATAGCTAAATTATCGGATTTAGGGTAGCAAGAAGCCTGAAATGAACACTTGCCTAGCCTCTTCATCCACAAAAGGTCAATGTTTGGCGTGGATTGTGCTGATGGCATCTCGGGCCTTTTTTTTTTTTTTTGTCCAGTCAGTGAATTCAGCACGCTACATCGAATTCTTGACAGACTGGTTTACTCCTGATGCTTGCTACAAACACCAGATCAAAGAGACTAGATTTCAGGCGGACAGATCAACTTTATATATAACAGATGATGTCCAGGACTTAAAAGTTAATACTGGTTAATAATGTTAACTTCTTCCTTATGATGAGAAAATATTTAATTAAACATGTAAATATAATTAAGTTTTTAAAGATAAGTCCAAAGTCCATATAGTTTATCTTCTATGTTGTTCTCCTCGAGTCCTTTGTGTTCTTCCACTTGTGGTTTTCTTGGCATCTCCCCAGGAATCTCAGTCCACATTAGCTTTTTCAGTGGATGAATTTAGATCTGTTGATGTCGAGGTGCTTATTTCCAGTTGTCGGCAATGATGGAACTTATTATGTGGAGATGAAATGGGTTATTGATGGAAATTGGTGTGTTTTGAAGTTGAATTTAAGAATAAGAAATAAGATATTTTAATAGTTCCACCACATCAACCCATTCCGTTCCCAACAACTCCAAACAAAAGCCACAACAAATCTAAATTCTCATCTAAAGAAAAAGCAATGTGGACTGAGATTCCTGGGGAGACGCCAGGAAAACTGTAGGTGGAAAAACTTAGAAAAGACTTGGGAGAACACCACAGAAAACAGAATATATGTACTTTGGGATTATTTTTAAAAATTTACTTACATTTACACGTTAGTTAAACATTTTATCCTAATAAAAAAGAAATTAACATTCCAAAAATCTTAATAGACAAATTCCAAAAATCTTAATAGACAGTTGGCTACCATTGCAAATTTCGTGGTACCCAACCCATATTAAACAAAATCGAAACCAAACCATAACGTATGGCCAGGAAATTCCAGCCATGCCTCAATATTTCGGTTCTGGATTGGACAGAAAAGATTAGCAAAATACCAGCGTTATATATTATTAATTATTGTGAATAGGTTGTTTATATAATTATTATTTTACTGATTAATGCATTTCCTGAATTAAACATTATTTTTTTTTTATTATTATTATAAAAAGCACTTCAATGTCGTCGGATGGATCTTCAAATGAAATATTAAAAAAATAAAGGTCGAACCTAAAACTATTTATTTACTGCAAAAAAAATTAATTTCATTTATTAATTTATCTATTTTAATAAAAAACGAAAATGGAAACTAAATATAAATACGAAAACAATGTTTCGAAAACGAAAGCAGATGCTTTCATGGAATAACTAAGCGATTTACTTCCCGTTAACGTCTGTTGGCTGGCGTTAGAAATGACGTCATCCTGTCGTTCAACTTACGTGGCGGCTGCTATAAAGTTTATCATATATTTTTGAGGTCTTTGATGTACCTTTTTTTTTATGCATCGCACATACAAAAGCCAGAGCTGACTATACATAACAAATTCATCAATGAGGAACGAAAATCCACCATAGCAATATGTGTCGACAGAGTCATCATGAACACTAAATACGTAAATAATAAACAGGAAAGAAGGCCACACCTGCCTTGGTATATAATGTAATTAGGCCTTCCAATCAGCTGCCGCATTGGCTAGTAGCCAAGTGGCTATCAGCCGTTTGAAAGTTGTAGTCAAAATGGAATTTCTGGTAGCAACTGGCTACCAAAATATAGGATTTGTCAAGCTCTGCTTTAACTTACAAGGGAATCCCTCAAACATATATGTCACAGATTTCCACCAAATTGAAATATGTGACTCATCTGAAGCTACTATAGATGCTTACAAAATAAGAGTGCGAAATTTTTGTTTCTTTCAAAATAAACTGCGAAAACGAAAAAATTTAAGCATACATAGCCATACTAGGACTCCATTGTTAAAGCAGATAGGCTATGTGGGATTCCCTTGTTAGTTGAATTACAGTCTTCCATTATATTATAATTAATTATATATCATGTTATCACAAGAGGCATCCCAAATCACTTTGTGAAGGACTCGATTGTACACCCCACCCCCCCATAGCCCTGACTTATCGCCACTTGGAGCCATGTTAAAAAATTATGTCTACAGAGATCAACCAAAAACCATAGAAGAGCTGAAAACTGTGATAACAAATGCGATAAGTTTCATAATTTCAAACGGTAAATGTTCTGAGACACTCATCTTTTCATTTCCTTTATTCTTGTGTGAAAATCCTGAATATTTGAAATAAAAACCTTTTCGTGTTCAAACAATATTATTAAGACACTGTGAAGCATCCTGCAATTTCAGTTTCAACCGATTATGAGCAGCGAGGGCATCTAATAAGTACACACCTCATATGGTCGGGAATGATTTACAATCATACCAAGTGACATATTGGACTTATTAGACACACCTTTAGTAATTTTACGTAAGAACTTAACGCTGTTCAATATTAATATAATTATTGCTTACAATATCTTGGCATATATATCCAATGGCTTCCAACGTGGATTCCTTCATCATTTCTGTACTTGTTGCATTGGTTACATTGTGTGTTAAAATACTAATCAAGTCAGGCCACTGGCCATGAGGTAATTCAGCACAAGCAATGTAAGCCACACACTGAGCTGCTGAACTTGGACGAAGAGTTTCAGTACCCAAAGACCCAAGGACCTAAAAAAAGAAGGTAATAATATTACATAATTTGGTGATGAATTAATAAATTACTCAAGACATCTTACTACACAAGTCATAACTTACATTTTTCTTAACATAAGTTCGATCCTCTTCGAGAAAGGATAACCACCTCTGTTGGTAATGATGATTGACTGTGGGATCTTTCGACGTTAAGGCATTTTTCAGCTGTAAGCCAGCTGCCATCCGTGCGACAGCGCTGTTGCCCCCATGATGCAGTACATCGGATAAACTTTTCAAAAATTCGGGCTGGAAAGAATAGAGAGATGCGTCAGAAAGGGAAGAGTCTATACATGGTTTAGGAACTGACTGTTCCGTAAATTGACTATCAGTGATATTACTAGCGAAAACTATTTTATGGTTCAAGATTCTGCTCAGAAATGATCGTCTTTAACGTGTTGAAATGTAAAAACAGAAACTTACCAAATTTGCCTGAGCAGCTTGTTCTAGATAATTCTGGGCTGCTTCTAATTCGATCGTGTCTAAACAATAAGGAAAAGCGATATAAGTGAATGCGATTCATTGTATGCTCATTTAGCAGAGAATAATTAATAAAAACGAGCCAAAGCACGTCGTCGAAAACTTTTTATTCAATCCAAGTGTATTAAGCCTAAAGAATAACGGTCACTATAAGCCTACCCTTTAGGCCTAAATCATAAGAGAAACGTTGACGCTGCAACGAATTATCTCTCGCAGAAAGTTAAATCGACTTACCGGGCGAAACTGTCTTTGCGAGGACAGTTATAAGATCCATGTTTTTGGGGAAGTTAAATGTTACTTATTTCAGTTAAATCTTTTACAAATACGATAGTGTTAGATTCAATTGTCTTGTTCACCGGCGAACAGCCCACATGGGTCTGGCGGATTGCTACACAGTGTACATCACAAGAGCTCATCATTTGTTAACTCGGATCCGATTGGCTAATATTTTCGAGTTTAAGGGCAGAGTAACTATGCTGGCCAATAGCAGCGTTCGTTACAGATCATCTCGACTCTAAGAGCAATGATTCACGATTCATTTTTTATTATTTTCGTTTATTTTGTTGCATTTACGTGCTAATTTCAAATGAATAAATGTTAGGGAAGAGAATGCTACAATCGCTCATGACTTAGAATCACTGAACGCCTTCGGAAATCCTTATTACGGTGCGCGAGAATATCAGGCAAAAAGGAGTTACGTGCGTATGGCGGAAAATTTTGAATGATTAATCCATTGAAGTTCAAGTTGGTTACGTAAAATATACAGCATTTTCAAATTACTGATAAGAACTTAGATTGTTTAACGAGAGCACAACTTGTGTGTATTATTTGTTTTTTCGAACGATAGTAAGTATATTAAAGTTTAACTTGCACGACGTGTTAGGTTTTTATTAAAAATAAAAAAAAAAATCTTTATAATATGTCAATGGAAGGCCTAAATGGCGAATAAGCAACCTTATCCCATTGGTTTATGCATGTAGTTGATGTTCTAAATAACGTATGTTCGATTTCCAGATTATATTTTATTGGGAGTTAAAATAAAAGAGCATTTAATTTCAGGTTATATAAACAGTATAATCGAAATGGACTAGAGAAGAATGAAACATAAGATAAATAAATCGCATCTAAGTTTCGATCAAATTAATTGAGCGATTGAAGTACAAACTCAGTAGCGAAACTCAAGGCCATTCCGTGAGTCAGGCCTTGGCTCAAGGTTAATCAATGAACGATGCCGCTCCTTTTTTTTTTTTTTTTTTTAACGATTTTTTCATCTTTCTTTCTTTCCCGCTTTATTATTATTTATTTAATTTGGTTATTCAGTACTTTAAAATAATAATACTTGATTTTCGATCATAATTATTAAGAAATACACTTTAAAAAAATCAAAAAAATGCTTTGCTGGCAGATAGGGGCGGCCATAGGGGCGGCCACTGGCTGAAAATGGGTGCAACCGGGACACGCCCCAAAAATTTTAAATGGGAACATGGTTCTTGTAGATTGGTGTTAGATAGGTCTTGGAAAAATAAACAACTTTTGTAGGAAACGTTTTTTTTTTTTGTTTTTTGTTTTTTTTTTTCCCTCTCTCCCCAATCGGCTTCCTTCAGGAAATAAACAATAAAAACACTATCAAGGCAGGCTCAGGTTTCATCACATTACTTATTTACTTTTCAAACCCGTTTATCCGTTAAGGTGGGGTAACAGTTCGCGATCTTCTGCCACCAGACTCTAGGCCAACCCCTTAGTCTCGTACCCACTGGCTTGGAAAATAGCAACTGCTTAGGAAGACCAATTTGGCACTAACGCAATTGAGATCTCTCAATGCGGAGGAGTAGCGGCTCAATGCCTAAAGACTCTTACTGTGCTGCTGTGCACTCTATCTAGTAGGGTAACATCTGCCACACTTCTCGCGAATCTCATTTCGGCCGCTTGCACCCGCGTTCGCACTCTTTCGGTCATTACCCAACATGCATAACCATAGGTGAGAATAGGGACAAAGATAAATTTGAAAACTGAACTTTGCTTTGTTTCCCAGCTGAAGTTTAGTTACCACCGATCGCCACAGCTTGCTGTACCGATCTGAGCATCCAATTATATCTTTCTGCCCATCACTCGTGGCCGGCCAGGTGGCCGAGAGGACTAGGGCGTAGGCTTTCTAGTACTCGAGTCCGCCTGGTCGTGGGTTCGAATCCCGCCGTGGGCATGGATGTTTGTGTTTGTCCCGGGCTGCGTACTGTTATAACTTGTGTAAAAGGCGCAAAATGACCTTAGTAGTCGACGCCAAGTTTCTAATAAACCAACCAACCAACCATCACTCGTGAATGCAGTTTAGAGATACTTGAATTTCTCCACCTGTCTCAATGGGGCTCCCCTAACATGGAGAGTGCGCTAAGCGGGCTGTCTTGAAAGGAGCAGAACTTTTGTAGGAAACGTTTTTTGGTTTTTTTCCAAACGGCTTCCTTCAGGAAATAAACAATAAAAATATTTTCAGGGTAACTGCAGGTTTCATCACATTAAATGTTCAAACCGCCATCCATTTTGCTGCTAGCATTTGCATAGTCTCCTCACGTTATTACAGACCAATAGGACTTCTTCCTGCATTAGCCTTGTGCGTGTCATTATTCGGTCCTGCATATCCTCCCTCGTCAGCTGTTCTCAATCCACTTTTCTTAAGCCGTATGCAAAGTACCCGCAGAGGGAAAAAAATCGAGGTCTGGAGACCGAAGGGGGCATGCTTTGGGTCCATCTCAGGGGGGAAATGGAGACTTCTCGTGCGATTCGCGAGTCATGTGAGGGGCAGTCGTCCTACAGAAACCACATGCCAACCATTGTCGCTAAGGGCAGATCTTCAAGGAGTGCTCCTTAAACCTGAAAGAGGGAAAGTCAAAAGAACGATAGAATGAGTGACTCTTAATATTTAACTACACTCCTCACAAAAATCAAGGGAGCACGAGTTCAACAATACTGTGCAAAGTAATTGTTTAGAATTCCTCGTGAATCGATGAAAGTTGTTTCTGGATCACGAATGGATGGCTCAACAACGTGAATAGTTGTTTCAAGTGGCCCCACGGGTAAAAATCTAGCTTGAACGTTGGTGTGAAGTCCGCGGAACGTGGAGGCCACCTCGCAGGCCCCTGCTGGTCATCCTGCTGGAAAAAACTTTGACAGACTTGTCACGCAAGATGAATTCTCGATGCATCATTATGATCCCGAAACTAACGAACAAAGCAAATGGAAACGCACGTCTTCTCCAGCCCCGCCCACAAAAAAAAAGGCGCGGAGCCAGAGTGGTAAAGTGATACAATGTTTTTTGTTTTCAGGAAGTGGATATAAATCATCCCATTCAGGTTACCCTGGAATTAATACGGGCCAATAATGTGGCCTCCAATAATGCCACCATTTACAGAGGGAAGATTACGTTAAGAAAGAACGATTTTGTACATCCATATCTTCAGCTGAAGCCACCACGCCAACGTCGATCATACTTTAATTGATAGCCACGGTTCCGAATTATAGCTCTGCATCTGAGTTTTCATTCCAAAAGACTCGGGCTGATTCCGGACCATACCTCCTCACAGGTTTTCCACAATCCTTGTACTGTGCGTGGTCGTCTATTTCCTAAGCCCTTTTTCAAGATCCCAAACCTGCAGAAAGCGGTGATGCTTCGGATGATTTGACTGGGATATCTTTCCCTTATACTTAATTCTCTAAAGCGTTCGTCCGTCTGTCTGTCTGCTGTCACGCTCCCTCTCTGTACTTAATTCCTTTCATAACTCAGAAAATACTCAAGGAATCTCCACGAAATTTTCCATGTACGTAGTTAGTGTTGCTGTGCTTTCAGTAGGGTACTTTTTATATCGTGTTTATATCAATTTTTTAAGTTGTTATTTTTCGAAAAGTTAAATTGTTTTCAAAGGATGTCACTAGATGGCGAGGCCAGGAGGCGCACTTAAGTTGTATGAGCGTTAAATTACATTAGTAGCCAAATTCATGCGAGAGAGGGGATGAAATCGCTTCTTCCATAAATACAGCAATCCAATTGTTGGCTAAAACAACAGAAATTGCGCGTTATTTGACATATTAATATTATTTTATTAACTAATTTCGTTTATAGAAGCAAAATGAAAGATTCGGAAACCTGCCGCATCCGAAAGTGAGCAAAACACATGGCTAAACATGAGGGTACCCGATTAATAATTCTTTCACAGTCAGATCATGGAATGATAAGTTTATTTGAAGTATTTTATAATATTTCGATCATGGTTTCATTTTCAATTTCGTTTCGTACGTATTTTCGATTTATGGTGAAAGTGATTCCCGATCCTTTTTCGCGGAAACTTTGAGGAATGGTTTTGAATTAATTATTCCTCGGACCCAAAATCATCAAAAACAAAGAAGCCACACAGCTATCAACATCACGGCTCATTCCTGCCCAGAACTGCCATGGCTTCAATTGGCTTCATTTTGTTAACAATTGAAACCAACAACCCGAGCAATGCCCGATGGGCATATCAGACGAAGAATGTTTCATTTTATTCAATTTTTCCAGAATTTCAAGGTCGGAGCTTTCTTCTCTCACGGATACGTTGCTTGCTCCCGCGTGCCCAGCTGTCGAAATCTACATGTTTTTGCGCCACAGGGCGATGACATATAACATTGTTTGCTGAAATCTTCGAGCATGAAAATAGAAGATTCTATTTTCATGCTCGAAGGCTGAAATGGACTTGAATGCACAATTACTTGGCAATCCATGCCGAGCTTGCCTGTTTAGCTGATTCATTTTTCTTATCATTTTTTTTTCATTATTTACTTTTGTACATATAATTTAATTTTCTTTTATTCCCAGTTCATTGTTAAATCATTTTTGGTTTAAAATGATTATGAAAAGTTTGGAGACTGCTTTCTAGACTGTTTCTCATTTTCTTGCATTTCGTTCATACTTTGTTAATCATAGTTCAGTTTTTGACATAACAAACAATCATTAAAAAATTACTCAACGCATCTTTTCCACCCGGGCGAAGCCGGGTAATATTATAAAATTATTTTTATTTATTTATTTACTTTTAATTTTTTACAATTTACCTTTCGGGGTCCATATGGCCGATAAGGCCGACAAGTAGGTCCCCGAAGGTAACCAAAATAGGACTAAGTACAGAAAATAGGTAACTAAAATGGAGATAACAAACAACAAAAAGATGTGACTTAAATTCAAGGTAGATAATTAGACAGTAAAAAAGTTCGAATTGCTTTCCTAAATACGACATAAGGAAATAATGAACATATATTAGTAGGAAGCTGAGACCAGCATCTGACCCGGAATATGAAACACATCTGCGCTCATAGTTCTTCTTAGTTAAGGGCAGGCTGATCGCAGTCCTGTTACGAGTAGTATAATTATGAACATCTGAGTGTTTCCGTATGGAAATGGGGGATGATAGGATTAGCATTTGATTAATCTATTTGAATAAAATAAGATTTGGCTAATAGTCAAAATTTCTAGAGAAGCAAAAAGGTGTGAAACAGGATGAGGCTTAGGGAGTTTCAAAAGGGTACGAAGAAACAATTTCTGCAGTTTAAGGAGTCTAGTAAGATTATAAGAGGTAGCGGACCCCCACAAAAAATACCAAAACATAAAGAAGAATGAATCAAAGAATAGTAAAGGAGTAATAGAATATGTTGTGGGAGGAATTGAAGTCTTGAAATCATCCCTTGATTTTTATTTAATTTAATGAGTAAGATGTCAACATGCTTATCCCAAGATAAATCATGAGATAAAGTAAGGCCTAGATATTTAAATGAGTTAGTGGTACTAAGGAGATGAAGACCATAGTAAACGGCAGGATTAATAGGAATGTTGCGTTTGTTACGTTGATAGAATAAAATAAGTTTGGATTTATCGATGTTAACTGATAATAAATTGGCAGAATTCCAGTTTTAAATTGACTAACAGGTGATTAATTACAGAAATAAGATTCGTAATATTTAGGTCAGAGAATAGAAAGGTGACGTCATCAGCATAAAGTATGGAGGGAATAGGAGAAAGAGCCGTAATTAAATCATTGATAAATAAATTGAAAAGAAGAGGAGAGAGAATAGATCCCTGAGGTACCCCCTGATTCCTGACTAAAGTCGTCGATGTCTTATCGGAAAGAACCAGGAAGTAACGACGGTCCGTTAACAATTCTGTCAACCAATTAAGGGGAAGGCCTCGAATATTGAAGAAAACAGATAGTTTAAAAAACAACAGAGGAATTGGGATAAAATCAAAGGCTTTAGAGTAATCTATAAAGAGCGTAGCAACGTATTTGTTTGCAGACATTTCAGCTGATAAAAACTCCGTATTGACATTGCGATTCGGCATAAACAGGTTGCGAAGAATTGATGAAATTGTTCGTATCAATAAATTGAGAAAGGCGGGAATAGAAGAGTTTCTCAAAAATTTTCGCGAAAATCGGCAAGGTAGCGATAGTTCGAATAATCTTTAGGGTCACCTTTTTTAAAAATTGGGAAAATTTTAGCTATCTTTAAGGCATTAGGGTATGAACCAATGGAGATAGAGTAGTTAAAAATATCAGCAAGTGGAGAAGCAAGACTTTGGATAACTGAAATTATTATGTCCGATCGGAGGCCTAATGGGTCAGGAGCAGACGAGGACTTTAATTGTACAGCAACTTTAGCCACCTCCTCCGGAGTAGTAGGAACCACAAAAAATGAGGGTGAATTATAAAGATCACTACTGATTTTGTGAGAGGTCAATCTTTGCAATAAAAACTGATATTGTCAATATGAACAATCACATTCAGGACATGATTCCAGGCTCTGTGACTGGATACAAACAACTTTATTGAAACAGTTTCATGCTGAAGTGGGATGTTCATGGGGCTGTAAATACTTCCTTAACTCTCTCAACCTGTCTATTAAACATCTAGACAGAAATAATTCATTACTCATAGCCTTTCTTTTAAATGCTAAGAAGTTCAGGATCCAATGTCGAATTTTGCTGGCCAAGCCCAATAGTACATGAAATTCCAGTACGAGCATTTTAAAGAATTCTTTCGTTTTTCTAAAGTGAATATTTACTGTATAATTGTAAGGAATTTTCATGTGTTCATACGTATATTCAAATTCCGATGTTGCAAAATTTCATCAAACAGCCCGAGCATCGCCGGGCATATCAGCTAGTCCGTGAAAGGAATTGCACTAATTGTAGTTTCCTCTTCGAGCGTTGGCAAGTAGGCAGCCGTTGATGCTGAAATGTGACTGGACGCCTTCTCCATAAGGACCCACCACACTTTCTGTAGTTCGTTTTCCATCTGCAGATCTTTACGGATTCAATGGAATCAAGCCAAAAACTGTCGACACAACTATAGAAAGAAAAATAACTCCGAAAACACTATTCCACATAATAAATTTTAATGACTCATTAATGACTATTGAGTCATTAAAATTTATTATGTGGAATAGTGTTTTCGGAGTTATTTTTCTTTCTTTACGGATTATTTTTCAGCAATCGACCGTTGGGTGCTAAGGTTTTCCTTTGTGACAAATTGCCTCACCTTCTGAACAACTTCGGAGTATGCTTGGGAGCCGTCCTTTGCCTAGAGGATCCGGGTTCGTCCAGCTATGCAGGAATTTTGGATTTTCGATTCTCATTAAGCACATTATTCACACCAACTTTGGAAATCACCAATCCACGTGTTTTGCACATGTTTATAATTGCAGAATACGAGTACTTGGAATGGGAAAGAGCAGTTATGTAGCCTTCCTAAAACCTATCAGTTTTGGCCCCATGTCTCTGATCACGCGATTGACTATCACGACACATCTGTGATTGATCCTTCCTATCTCAACGGACACAGGTTTGCTGCTAATCACGTGATGAGATATTCTGCAATCTTAGCATAATCTACCCTCTGTAGTCACACTTCACAGACGTTGGTCGTCTACTACAGTGTGTTTTTTACTGGGCCCAGTAATGTGCATTATGGATGCTTTCCTGTTGCTTTTAAATGTATCTTTGTCCGTCCACAATATCAATAAATTGAAATTTTGTGGCTGGTTTTAAACCACTGACAAAAATCCAGTCTCTGGTAGTCGCTCTCTCCAAATGCCTGGTGGAGCTGAATGTGAAAGGGGTAGAAGTAGTTGCTGTCGAATATCCGCCCCACAGTTGTGTGGCTTATTCCTGACTCACAAGAGACCCATCTCTTGGAAACTGTCAGATCCTGTCTAACGGCAGCCAGAACATCAGCATCTTTCACCTCGCACTCGTCTTCTGATCACAGCATCCGCGTTATGTTGGGCTGTGCCTTTAAGCCTCTGAAAAACCATTTTGTAGTGATTAGTATGGTTGGGATATCGTGCAGCATGCAACCTCTCCGCAGCATGGAAGTTTTGCGGACATTTCGCCTAACAATAGCAACAAACTATGTGCAGGATTCGTTAACAGTTCAACCGATATAAACATGGACCTGAAAGTGTTTTTATTGTTTATTTCCTCAAGGAAGCTGATTGGAGAAAAACGTTTCCTGCAAAAATTGTTTCTTTTCCAAGACCTATCCAATGATACCCTACTTGACTCATGTTCCCAAGTTTTTGGCAGAACCCGGATGCATCCATTTCCAGCCATTTTTGGAAAATGGGATAACTACCATTAAATTCTTCATAATCTTTATCATGCAAAATTTTCCCCAAAGGGGAGGGAGGGGGGGGGGGGGGGGAGACGGGACAGATTTGACCACAAAGGAGAGGGGTTAAGTAATGACCATGTGGTCAAATTCATTTAAAATCATTCAAAATTCTGCACTTTAATGTCTTGTTGGGGGATGGGGGTTATAATTTCTCTGACCACGTAATTTTTAGAGAGGAGGTTCAAATATGATCACAGAGAGCGGAGGGGGTAAAACGGGTAAAAAAGAAAAATAATTGACCACATGGTTTATGAACGGTCCTAAAGTTCTACAGAAGATTGATTACGATCTATGATAACCATTTGGAGGAGAAAGTTTACGAAGAAAACCCCTTCCTCCACCAACGATCGTGACCCTGGTTGTGGACTATTGCCCTGCATCGTATCTTCCACTGTAGAAGAGAGGTCTGCAGAACGGCGAGGCTGATGTTGTTCCTACTGTTTGCAGGCTTTCCAGAAACCCTCAATAATTGTTGGATGGCGTCGCTCAAGGGCTCGTTTCAATAATCTAAATCCATAGAAATCCGTCGGGGATGCATCTGGTGACTTGAGAGAGATTCATGAAAGGATATAACGAATTCCAGTTTCGTCTTCCAAATTTAACACAAATTGAACGGTTGAGTGGCTGGAAGCTTTATCTTGATGCAGCCAACCTTTGCTTTTGCCCTCCATCCAATGCAGGGATTTCCTCCTTGAAAATTGGACTGAGAACTCGAGGACAAGATGACTGGAGTAACGTCTTATTTAGGACAAGCTTACAACAGGAATTACTTCAGGAGATCAATGAAATATGTTCTCCAGTAAAGGATGCATGTCGTCAGATGGAGTAGGAAAATTATGCATCCTAAATGGCGCAGTAAATGCTGCAGTCTATTAAGAGATACTTGATAATCTCATGATCCCATCATCTGAAGATCTGTGCTATGATTTCTTTCTGTTCAAATAGGATGGTGCACTTAGTCCTACTGCCAAATCGCCGAAAGAATGGCTGCAACTATGACGAAATATTTCCAAGTGCTAAGTAATACACCAGATATAAATCAGAGTTAAATTAGACAAAGGAGCAAGGACTTCCACAAACTAAACAGGGGTTGATTTGGCAAATCTAACATATTTGGTCTTAATGTCAGTTATGATGAGTGTTCTAAGTTGTCAACAACACACCAAATAGGCTAAGTCTTGTAATTAAAGTCAAAGGCGACGCTATTTGGTAGTAATTTGATGAATTGGTTGTGATTAAAGTGATTTGTATATCTTTTGTTTGCCATTTTTCTAATTTTTGCCCCTCTATTGGGATTATTCTAATATTTTGTCACATTAATGATTCTTTTGAGGTCGACTAGAGATTAAGTAGATCATCAGGGAAAAAAATCTATTCGTATAGTTAAAGTTCCTTAAGGACTCCTACTTAAATTTAACTTCACAATGTAAAATACCGTTATATTAATATTTTTATTATAATTTTTCTTCATAACTTTTATAAGTATCGTTATTAAAAAGTGATATGTCTAATGTCTGCTAAAAATTAAAAGGTTCTATTATATTTGTATACAACTTGTATAAACTTGTCAAATTTGTTAAGTAAAATTTACACACAGTATATACACTCTTCGGATACTACGAATGTGAATATTATGAAATAACATCTTGTCCCCTTGAATTTCGTATTAAGCGGATAATACTGCAGTTAAGATTAATCCATTTGATTTGTACGAGGGAAAGTCGGTAAGTTAAAAATGTATGTAGAAATGAAACAAGTAAGAGTACCGACTTGAAAACTTTTATTTCTCCACAATCTTCTTGTACGATGAGGCACTTGTCCCATTGTTCACAAGGCCCTCAAAACCAGCAACACAAAATTCTTTGGGCTGCTGTCTGAACCAGGCATTGAAATCCCTTTGTACAGCTTGGAGCCGAACAAATGGAACTCGATTGGAGCAAAGTAAGGGCTGTGGGCTATACGGAGGATGCTCGAAAACTTCCCTGTTGAATTTTCGCAGCATCTCAGTTGTCTTGTTGGCAACGTGAGGACGCGTGTTATCATGCAGTAACAAATGCCTTTGGTGAAGAGTCCTGGTCGCTTCTATCGAATGACATTACATGAGGATGTTACAATAGGAGTCGGCATTTTACAGTTTTTTTTTCTCGCTGCCGGAATATGGTAAACAATATGCCCTAGTGATCCTAGATGACTGTGAGCATCACTTTCTCGGCGATGAAGCTGTGCAAAGGGAATTCACCGCCTGGGTCAGACAGCAGCCCAAAAAATTTTATGCTGCTGTTTTTGAGGGGCTTGTGAAACGATGGGACAAGGGACTCGTTGTATAGGGAGATTGTGGAGAAATAAAAGTAGTTTTCAAATCACTACTCTTATTTGTTTCATTTCTACGTCCATTTATAACTTACTTACTGACTTCCCCTCGTATTTATTTCAACGCTCACTGGGCTCATCTGGTCAGCCGTGCTAAATTACACTTCTGAATCTTGCCTGTTCTCTTGGTTGGGTTGATCTAGCGCTGTTTGTATTTTTATGTAACATTTTCGTGAAAATTTTGTAGATGGTAGGTGGAAAGCTGACAAGTCTGTAGCTATGATATGACAAGTCTCCTGATATGACAGACTATGAACGGGGAGTCCATCTTCTCCAGAGCATTTTTTCTTCATCACCCGTAGAGTATGTAGCACTTATTGTTCTAGAATAGGCGGCATTTTTAGATTTTGGCCAGTTCTCTTTGATACACCTCTCTGCAGAATTACTCAACAGTGTGAATAATCGATGGGTTGTTCCATCTTTGCGTTTCAGAGCGACTATACATTTTCTTCTTAATGGACTTGAGGCTTTTTGATAGCTTTCCTGATAAGGTTACAATTAAATTTCCTTCTTCCTTGATGCGTTTTCGCATCGCCTTACATATTTCGGTATATTCTATTGTAGATTTAGGGTCATCTTCATTTCTCTCGTCTTGTTCTTTCAAAAATAAAGCTCGTTGCAAAATATAAAAGTTTGGTTCCTTGAATAAGTCGGAAAAGAGATGATGAAATAGTTAAATTTATACAAGTATGAGATTTGTGATCTCTATCTCTCAGCGGATATTGTCCCTGCAGTAATTTTCCACATAACTTTTGAGTTGTTCGTACGCAAAAACGCTAAAGCTGCGATGGAAAAGGCAAACTGAGAAAGAATCCTGATTGTATAAAAGTCCGGTATCAAAGATGCACGGTCAGTTCATAAAAAGAAAGCACATTCCATTAATAACTTGTGCACGCATTTGCAGCAAACTTGAACGTGGGGAAAACATAAATTGCAGAGCAACCCCATGTTTAAAAAACTGAACACCACTTCCCAGAAAAACATTTAATAGGTACGAATGTACATGTGGAAAGTGTCGTTCTAGTTCTTTCGACTTCATTAGTGTAAGTACCCACAGTATTTATTGCATTTCTTAATTATAAACCCAAAGTTTGGCAGCAACAATGAGATATGTTCAAAAAAATAGCTCGCTGCCACCCATAGTAGTCCAGCGCTAGAGTTGGCGAGCTGGCAACACGAATAGGAAGGTATCATCATGTTCATTTGGCGAACGCTGACTGAGAAAAGCTACTTCCAAAAATCGTGCCAACGCTCGCTTTCATTAGTGCGAAGAACATAAGAACGAGGACTGGAGTAGTGTTTATTGACGAAAGTTACTTTCAGTTCTTCCGCAAGAAAATTCGTAAGTGAGATAAGACTGCGCCCCAAAAACCCACACAAAAACATGAACTTGTTTGATGATCTGGGGTAGCATAAGTTTGCAAGGCACGTCAGTTTTATACATTTTCAATAGGTCAATTGCTGCTAACTACTGTCAACAGATTTTGGGGGGGAAAGCTTAGGCGAGACAATATCCACATTATATCCAGATGGGCATATCCTTCAGTAGAAAATGCGCGACCAAATACGGACAAAAAAACAAAGGCATGGTTGGAAAACAATGGAATCAAGAGTAAGAATTGGCCTGTATGTTCCCCGGACCTTGATCTTATAGAATACTTTCAGATTATTCATAAGATAGTATTGTTTATTTTGCCCATATATAATCTTCACCATCATTCTCCACATTTTTCAATGGGGTTAAGATCAGGTGAACGTGTAAGGGCCATGGAATCGCATCTACCTTTTCTATTTTTAACCAATCCCTGGTGGATTCCCGAAATGGTACTGGAGCATTGTCCTGCTGATATTTCCAAATGGGATTAAGCGTTCCTACATCAGTTTTTTTTTTAAAGCCCATTTTTATCGTGAAGAAAATGTATTTTACTTATTTCTGTCTCTGTTAATGACTTTCCTTGAGGTATAATGCACAGAGGATTTTCTGAATATCATTGAATTTCTGATACAGCCAAAATTCCCTGCAGTGTCTCTTAGTTCTTGGTCACTTACAGCAGCAATTCGCGATATCAGCTCCTCTTCCGTACATCACATTCTTCAGATGTCCCGTGGGTTTAGGGCTCATGGTTTTAGAAAAAAATTAATATCTCCTTTAAACAGGCTCCAACAATTGTCACGGTTTAAGGTATCCTTTATCGATGTATTAATTTCATTTGGTTCTGCTATTTGCTGTTTCAGAAGAGTTAGGTGCACAAAATTGATATCACAAGTATAGAGCGAGTCAAAAATCATTGGATTTCGGAAATGGTGTGTAAAATGAACGATGTGGCCATGCTAGGAGGGAATACGATAGGGACTCTATCTTTTGGGACAGTTTTGGGATAATTTGGCCGCCAGCTTGAAATACGCTATTTTGGGTCAAGATTTATTTTCTGAAATGGGAAGGGGATCATGTGGCATATCAAATAGCACACGTTTTTTTCTCACGAGTTCATCCCTGTAATCGGATTTCAGTTATCTGTTGTGGTTCACAAGTTTTTAACAAAAACAATTGACACTTGTCAAACAAAAATACCGGTGCTAAAGGATGCCTTCAGTGCGTTGTTCCTGCTGCTGGACACAGAATTCAGTGCACTTTATCCATTCATTATGCACGTGCACAAGAACGTCGTGGGTAATGCTGGGTGAGATTTGGCAAACGTGGTGGCACTCCATACGCCCCATCGGCCAATCCAATGACCATGACGGACATTGTCTGTTGTGTGGTGGTGCACATCGGCCAATCCTGCTGGAAAAAACTTGGGAAACTGCCATCTTAGTCAACAGTGACGGGAACACAGTGTTCTGTGACATTCGCAGATACTAATCTGCATTTAGGGTCCATGAAAATTGGTCCAATTAAATGGATGCCTCTTATCCCACACTACACCATTGCTTTGACATCATTTACGACTTTGGATGGATCTGTCCAATGAGGGTTCGAAACGCTCCAATATCGCATGTTCCGATGGTTCACCTCATCATGGACAAAAATTTCCTCGTCACTGAACACAATGTTATGTGCAAATGAAGTAACCAGTCGATAGTTGTACAGAATTCCTCACGTCTGTCCGGATCATCCTCCGGTAGTTTTTGCTGCATTTGTTGGTACGCAGAATCCATGTTACGGATGATTGGCTGAGTCCACACTCAGCTGGAAGCTGTCTTGTGGGCTCTTTGCAAATGCTGTCAAACCATTATCGCAGTTGTCTCATCGGTTGATGTTTTTGGCCGCCGTGTACGAGCTTCAATAGTCCCAGTATCTCTGAAGCACGTATTTTTGTTTGATATCACGTATTCGACGGTACGGTGTGCGATTGTTTCTCTTTCGAGGTGCTGGGCAATGAAACTGGCAGCAATTGTACAGTAAGGGCTTTCCCCGGACATAAGATTAGCTCAATCCTCTCCTCCTCATTAGCACCATCTCCAATTACCTGCAACAGATAATGGTACAGTGTCAGTGTTTTTGTTAATAACCCTTGAACCAGAACAGATCCGATTGCAGGAATGAACTGTTTCCCATTTAAGAAACTGAACCTTAACTCAAAATGGCGGATTTCAAGAAGGCGGTCAAAGTCCAAAACTGTACCAAAAGCTAGAGGACTTATCCTATCCCTGCTAGCCTGGTCACATTGTCCAGTGAATTTTTACTCACCCTGTACATAGGGATTTTTTTTTAACTTCAAATATCTTCTCGAAGCATGGGTTTTTAAGTCTAATTCGGAAGAAAAAACTGATCGGGGAAATGAATACATAGGCCATCTCTTATCGAGTGGTCGGCCAATAAATTGTTTGGTTGTGGTGAGCTACAGAATCTGTCCGAGGGATTTAGTGTTTTGCTACCGATCGCAGCGGATAGTGGATGGGTCCCTTCTACTAACATGCCCTGTCCCACTCCTAACAGTCACGGCAAACTTTCGATGATAATAATTAGAGAAAATAGTAAAGAAAATTCCAAGGCCTGAACCGGAACCAGGGGCCTTCGGGTTACCGTCTCGATGCTATAACTACCAATTATTAATATTGGAGGTTTGGCGTGAAAAAATCCTCCAAAGACCCATTTTCCAATTATTATTATGCCATTTGATACGTAGTAAAGATAACCCTGGCTTGTGAACAAGGAGCTGCGCTTTAACCTATGCTCATTAGGACATGTTTGTTAGCAACAGCTTCCTTGTCCACGATGGCTTAGTGGGAATTAAATAGTGTTCAACACTGTAGTTACAAAACTTCACAATTTACATAGTATCAGATTGTTGCATATCAAACGTCGAATTGCAGAGATCATCTTTAATGGCCCTCTAGAAAGGACACCTTCACACGTGCTATTCGAAATAACTCCCTTTGCAATCCAAGCATTGTTGCCAACGATTTGGCAGCTTCTCGAGCCCTCGCCGATAGAATCCATGATCACGAGACTCAAACTCTCGGAATGGTTTTCGACGTCTGCTTGGGTTAGGAATGTTTTCCTCCGGAGAAAATTGTCCAGGCTCTGGAAAAGATGGTAGTCGGTAGGGGAGAGGTCCGGAGAATACGGGAGGTGTGGAAGCACCTCGTAGCCCAGAGCCTGTAGCGCCTGCACGGTCGTTCGTGCAACGTGCGGACACGCGTTGTCATGCAGCAGAAGGACGCCTTTGCGATGCACAAGTGCAGGTGGTTGCCGACACAGTTTTGTGTGCATACGATGCAGTTCACGACAGTAGGTCGCAGCGGTGATCGTCTCCCCCTGCTGCAGGAAGCTCTAATGCACTACACCATGGATGTTCCACCAAACAGTTCATGTGGGACCCATTTATGCTGCTTTTTCACCTTGCCGATGGTCCTAAGGTGCCTACTGACAGTCTACGTGATCCCCTGCATGGTCCCGAAGAGTTTTTGACGGGTCCTCTTCCACAGATCGCTTCAGATCAGCGTCATTCAACACGTTGGGCGGTCTGCTGCGTGGCTCATTTGCCAGGTCCATCACTCCCGACCGGAATTTTCGGAACCAACGTTGGACCGAATACCTTATTGATGTTTCGAGAGGCGTTGGATGCAGTGTGATTCAACCTGAACTCGTAAAGCATTATCACACGCATTATTACCTTTAACTATGCCCCTTTGGGCGAGAAGAGCACCTGTTGGAAGGGCTTTGTGGATAATTTTCCAATTGGTGTTCTTAACAGATGGTTCAATCCGTAATTTGGGAATGTTTGGGAAGGGGTTGAGGGCTATTATGTTTGGATGGGATATGATAATGGGAATCAGGGCTTTGTAGAGTCGTTTGTTGGGAATGGTGAGTAATCGGGTAAGTGGGTTTTTTGACAGGATGGATAGGGCTATATTTCGGTAGGTTCGGTAAAGGGGGATTGGTAGGCTGGTCAACGTGGTTGACTGGGGCGAGGGGGCAAAGATGTTGGTGTCTAACCATGATCTGTCGAAGACAGCCCATGGTTGGAAGTACATAGAACGAGTATTTCCTTCAAGTGCGCTATGGCAAAAGTGGTCTGCTGGAGGTGCATGTTTTATAGATTAATGCCCTCCTGCTCGCTTGGTATTTAATTCCCAGCAATTAATAACTTTTAAAAAAAACGGTGGCTTAGTGGTTATAGCCGTGGTCTCTGGTTCAAGTTCAGGCCGTGGAATTTTATTATTTTTCTCTATTTAATGGTCTTTATAGTTGCAACCCAGCAGGGATTTTTTTTTTCATCCACGAGCTCAGGGCCCCCTTTTAATTTCACCATTCAATTTCCCCCCGATCCAGGGCTCCCTTCAATTTCACGCTACTGGTTAGCCCAAGGTCCCCAAAGTTAACGATCCGTCCTTGAATGCACCCCCTCCCCAACAGAATATATATTTTTTACTTAATTTAAATTTATTGTTGGATTTCCATAAATACAATTTTTTTTGTACTTAGAGGGTTCCTTAATGTATGTATTTTTTATGACTTAGAGGGATATTTATTTTTTTCTAAAAACGGAGAAATGGCTGAAGCATTCATACCAGCGAAACAAAGTCAATAAATTCGACATGTACGGAATCCGCTCTCTGAGACGAATAATTTTTGTTAATGAATTGTTTGGCTCTGATTGATTAGCCAGTTTTGAGTTATGAAGACTTTTTGTATGACCTCGACACCCCTCCCTCTCCAAAAAATTTTTTTTTCATTTTTTTCTTTACATGAAAACGTGGGAGACTTATGCGAGTGTACCATTCCATTATTTCGATTATTTTATTTCACTACTTGTGACAGGTGAATATTCTCCGAAGTGATGCAATGAATGAATGAACGCAACAAATGTAGATCATGAATGAAGCTATCGCCAGGAGTAAATGATCCTAATGTGCTCTTGCCATCACTGCGAATTTTCCTTTATCAGAATAGAAAATAAATCATTTTATATAATTCATATGGGCCATCCAATTACTAATTAACGAATGTAACTGCAAGGATTTTAACAAGAAAGCACACAAGAAACCTGACGACGTACTGTCATCATTCAATTCGAGTATTTGCTGTGGATAGGCAATAGAGGGCAGCATTTCTGCTTTGATAAGACTTCCTGGTTGATGCTGCATTGTGGGTAAATACTGACGTTGCGTTTCTCTTAAACCACCATCAAGCATACGATATGGTAAAAACTTTTTCTGTAATTTTAAATCTTACGATCTGTCATAATTGACTTCTGTAATTAGCTAGATTTGATTTTTAATGTAAGAGAAGTCTGTGGGAATGTGTACGTGCATTTTTTTTAATACTCTAAAACTTAGAATCTTTTTTTCAAGAAAAATAACACATCAATGTGATGATCACGATCACATTTAAGATATCTTCGTGTTTACACGCACATATTGAATTGAATCGATCAAATCAACCATTTTATTAGTTATCGTTAATAATATGTAGCTGAGGCAGTGTTATGAAACTATACAGTTAAGTGTAGCCTCACAATCGCTTTAACTTAATTTTATTTTTTTTTCCTTGATTAGCCTGCATCAGCCAGCGCAACATCAGTAGGTTCAGGAGGGAGGTCGCCATCCAAACCAATGGCCCCTAGAGCAGGTAGTGGTAGTACAGTGAGACAGAGGTAAGTTGAAAAAGGCCATAATCAAGTAAATCGGAAATCATTTGATTAAGGAAAAGGAGGGGCATGTTGAGTTGCATGGATGTATTGAGAGCACCAAATCCTTTGAGCTGTTATAAATAAAGAATGTTGTAAAAATAATACCTGAAAAGCTAGCAACTTTGATCTAAAGCACGCTGTACTGTAAGACTTTAGCTTAACCTGCCAGCTTTCAGTGTAGCGGCCCAGATAACCAACTTTTTAGTGACGAATAACTGTGAATTTGCATAAGACATTATACTGAACGTATATGCTGCTAGTGCATTAACATTTCGTTAAGTTTTATCTTTATTTTCCTGAATTAGTATGAGCCTTGGTATACTAAGCCGCATTCACAAGCACGCTGGATTTTTCAGCCACGCTGGAAAATTCACACCAGATCGAGTTCTCGCAAGGTCATTCACAGGCTCAGCAGAGTCGTTTCTCACGCAAGATAGGTATTGCATGAGTTTTCCCATTTGAAATGGAAAAAGTATAGCTCTTGTGCACTAGAGGAAGAAAGTGCCCAGATTGCAGCCAATCCAATCAGAGATCACTGCTCTTCTGATTGGCTGCCTGTTGATTTGTGCTGAGTGCAAGGGGATTCACTCTCCGTTGTCGATTGAAGCAAGACCTGCTCAGGATTCCGGTAACATGTCCCTTAACTCTAGTTTGTGCAGCATTCCATCGCCACGGATTCATATTTAGAGTAAGGCATGGCTCCCACATGCATAAAACAATGGCAGAAACCACAAAGCAGAAAAAATTTTTGATGTTACTTCCTGCTTTCATCTTTCTGCCTGACAAAACATTCTCTTATCTTTGTAGGCTATGATTCAGTCCAAATTAAAAAAAAAATAAAACAGGAGCTTTCTGCCATTGTTTTTACATATGTGGAATCCACGCCTAATTGTGCGGGAACTTTCTGCCCAGCCTCATATTTCTGCAACACTTCCCAATAGGTCACTGCAGCTTTTCAGTAATAAGCAAATTACATAGCTTATTATTTAACAATGTAAAGCTACCCATACAATCGTACTGTTAGCTCAAAATGCATACATTGTACAAAAAATTTTCAAGTTAGTGGGTATGCTATAGGAAATGAACAAAAATGATCCTCATAATGTCCTAAAATAGAGTACCTGTTGCCTTGATGGCTAAAATAAAGTATCTTGACTTTTTTTGGTTGTGGATAGACTGTGTCCACTGCGTACTTGCAAGCTTCCTTTCCAGAGTACGATGATGGATCCATGTCTCGTCCACTTGAGAACTTCACATCTTTCTCTGAGATGCTGGTGCAGCAACATGTTAAAAATATGTAATGTGGTGGCTTCAGATCATTGGGCTGATGTTAGGCACCCATCAGGCACAGACTTTACTGTGAAAGACTTCAGTGTTTATTCTGCCAGCACTAATGTTAGGTGTTGGAAGACAGTCCATGTACAAAAATTTCCTGTTGCCCCATATGAGTGCTTAGTCAGCGCAATTATGGCACGGTCACAGCAGTTGCTAGCCTTGTTTGATGTGACTCTACTTTAATGTGCTTTCAACCCTGCTTAAATGATTTAAAACACTGAAACGGAGCTTAATGGGAATGATTTATACCAATGCTTTAAGTCTATGGCGAATTTCACTTCCTTTCTTAGAAATTTAATGAGAGAAAATCAGAATTTGTGTTTTATGAATTATTTTCTAATATTCAGAGCAAACCCATTTTTATTTTGGAAATGTTATTTATAGTCTCATTTTTTAACATAAACGCCGCATTTGTTTATATAGCGGTCCTAATAAGGAACCAGTTTATGTATACCCATGTCAAAAATTTGTTTGGCCAATTGCAAAGTCAGTTTTAGATTAAATAATTAGATAAAGATTTCCTTGTTTGTTTTATTATATAGTGCAATCATGACTAAATTTACAGCTCTTAGAAAACCACAACTTATTTATTTCTTGTGTGGTATGCAGGTCCATTAGGGAGGTTCATTAAAGATTGAGGATATAAGGTACACAATGCATTCAAAAAGTTCTGGGACTATATAAATATTAAAATATGAGATAGAATTTTATTGATATATATTCCTTCCTCACAGCATAGAATTCTCAGAGTTGCATATTGGTCTATTTTGCTGAGTATGAACACAATAAAGAAAACCTTCCAAGGTAGTGTTTAATAATGAACCTACGCGTTTTGAGATAATTCGCTACTTTCAGTGAATAAAGAGGGCGCTGCTGTTTTTGAAAAATGGCGGCGAAAGTAGGATCCACCTCACCATCTGTTTTCCATCAACATTCTTTGAAAATTACATTGTGTGATATTTTTTTGTATGATGGTATATTTTTCAAGTGGTTTATGTGGCTAGCACCTGCTAGAATAGCACTTGATTTCAACTTTCGTTTTAATGCTGGCATATTTAAAAAATTTTATTTCTTAATTGGAAAGTTATTAGTTGATTAAATATGAAAAAGGAGATTCGAGATGTAAATTGTTCCTAATAATAAACGACCTAATGTTTTGTTTATTAATGATCCACAAACAAAACAATGTTATCAAAACTAATGCAACTAACAATAGAAATAGTGATTTTACCGTAAAATTATGTGCATGTAAACGTATTGTACGCGAAACAAACTTTTAAAAACAAATTTTGAATATTATTTCATTTTATTACTAGTATATGTTAAAATAGGTAAATATTTTCCATCTTTTACCCTACCGTTGCAAATTTCTGCTTACTCGGTGGTGATGGAAAAAGATTGTGTTGATATTATGGTATCTGTGGCTTTTTTCCCCCATTGTAAGTTTTTACTTCCCAACTTTTTCTAATGGCTTTATTTTTTTGGGAAAAAATGTAATCTTACTACATGTAACATCGTTTTTGATGTGCAGCCTTACACATGGCAGTATTTGTTACTTTTTCCTTTCATTTCTTCAGCTGCAACAACGTGTTGAGCCCTATTTAAACTACGGCGAATCTACTTAGCTCCATTCAAGTAATCCCACAAGGGCGGCACCACCTAAACTGAAAGTATCGAATCTCATCAGGGTAGGGAATGACTACGACCAAGTCAGCTCCCACCACCGAATAAATAGTATATGTCAACCAATCAGAAGAACTTTGGTTCTTGTTGATTAGTGGGCTACGAAGTAGCTTGCAATATTTTTGGATGAACAAATAGAATACAAGATTGAAAAAATTACAATAATTAGATTACAAAAGAAAAATTAGTTTAATAATTAGCTCTTAAACAGAAATTCTTATATGCGGGTTCAAGGGTTTTATATACAGGAACGGTGTGTGGATCATAATAATGCTGTTCACGGTGTCAAGGACTGGGTTACATTCAATGTTCATTTGATTGTTCAGGATCCTGTCACTGTCAGTCTTAACACATTTTCTGATCTCCAGTGCCTCAAATGTCACAATCTTCTTATTGTCTCGTTGAATTTTAATAGTCATGACCTCCTGCATAGATCCGAACTGGTACTTCTTGCTAATAAGGTGGTCCACAAAGGCAGACTTGCCATCGCCGTTGATCCACGCTCTGCGATGTTCGTTGAAGTGTTCCTCCCTAAATGACCTCTTCGTTGATCCGACGTAATAACATCCGTATGTGGGGCAAGTGAGTTTGTAGACTCTATTGGCTGGAAAAGCATCGTCTGGGTCCACTTGTAATCTTGTTGGGTTCAGTGCCAATTTACATTTGTTCTTTGTCCTGAATACTATTTGTACACCTCTGTTTCAGAATTTGTTGGAAATCCTGTTATTTCCGGGCCGGTGTAAGTAAAAGTTGCAAACTTCTGGTCAGTCATTGGGTTTTGCTGGTTGTTCAGGTTGCATTTCATCCAATAGCAGCATGGAAAGAGTTCCTCCTTGCAACTTCATATGTAAGTTGAATTTCATTCTTTTTGTCGCTGTCTGTTCCTGGGTATGCTTAATGCTTAATGAACTGTAAGGGGTGGTTAACACGAAACCGAAGTGGTTATACGAGAAAACCGAAGTGGTTATACGAGAAAACCGAAGTGGTTATACGAGAAACCGAAGTGGTTATACTAGAAACCAGAGCACTGCGACTCTATGAGTCTATTGTACTATCCCCATTAACGACTGCCACAGGAAACAGTAGCAGCCGGGACCGACGGCTTAACGTGCCCTCCGAAGCACGGGGGGCGATGGACGTTTCCAGGCGGTCACCCAACCTGTAATTAACCGCGCTCAAGGTTGCTTAACTCCACCAATACGTTAAGAAAGGCGAGACAACCGAGCTACACCTGCCCCCGTTCCTGGGTATGATAACGCACTGTTGAAATATCTCAAAGCTGTTGCTTTGTGCTGTGGTGGGTGATTAGAGCTAAAATTTATAACGTTGTCAGTAGCAGTGGGCTTACGTAAACCCAGCCAAATAATTCAACCAGGAATATATGAGCATTTCTCAACCCTGATTAAATCCTGATGGAGATTTGCTTTTGCCTATGATGGTTGTCCTGCGAGATAGCACATTAGGTTCAAGAGAATATTTTTGTGGGTGAAAATATTAAATAATCAAAATAACTCTGAATCTAGATTAAGGTTAAAGAAATAACTAGATTAAACAGATTAAATCTTAAACATTTAGGAAAAAAAATGCCCTTGTGCGTGATCTGTGAGCTGCTTTTATCACTCAAGCCTGCTCGCAACAGTTTGTTGCAGCCTATTGTTGAAGTGCCAGGATTTAAGAAAATTAAAGCATTTTAAAAAAAATTTCTGTACCTATCCCTACCTATTGAGTGTGATAAAGCGAACTCTTTCATTTCACCTTACAGTGTGAGAACTTTACAGTGTTCATATAGGCTTTCAAAGGCCTTTTGAAATCCACCAATGAAATCACATTCAGATTGCTGTCATGCTTTTTGATTGGCTCAACTATTTTAAAATTCTCTCCTTTTAACACAAATTAAGCTTGGGGAAGGGCATTAAGTCTACGGGAGCGAAATTAGACAAGTACAGAGCGAGTAAAATGATTGTCCCTTTTTCACCAAAAACTGACTGGTAGGAATTGATAAATGGCAGAAGCTACTGACCCGACACTGCACTAAACTTCCTACTCTAATACTGGTCTTTTTTGGCTAACACTTCAACTTCTTTGCGATTAGTGACTACCAATGAGCACACAACTTTGTTTTGATTGGTAATACTTGTGGTTGGAAGTTTCTCTCTCGGAACTTCTGCTAGAGACTCACAACTATTATTTCAGATGTGAATACCATTTGAAGACCTTGCTACAACTCATTCTCAAAACAAGTTAGCATCATTTGGAATGTTTCCATAGCCATTTTACTGCATTTAAAACCCAACTTAATGGCTGTTTTTACAGCGTAAACAAAAACGAGAACTGCACAAAGTTGCTTCTAAGCGTAAACAAAAACACTAAAAAAAACCATTTGCAGGCTGTCAATAACATCTAAGTAAAATCTTGCAAATATTCCAAGGAGTGTTAACCGTGATGCAGAAGTAATTTTAAATTCAAGAAAGTTTCTAAAAAACAAAGGAAATTCATTTAAATCCTTCCAAATTTACGTCAATTTTATTATTCAGCATTCACGTTAACATGCAAAGCTATTCCAATTTACCAAGGAATAGAAATTGCTCTATGGCAATCATTGTATGCCTGATAAAATCATAGTGATGCAGTACAATTATTAGGGTAACGTGAGTAATTGAGCATTCTAGCCTCACCAAGGCTATCATCAAATGCACGTGCTCGCATCAGCAATGCTTAAAAGATAAACAAAAAGTAACATTTTATTAATTTTTGACTCGCCACTACAAATCGATTGTTATACAATGTGCCATATCTTAACGGTCACTGTTAAGGTTGTTTTCCATTTGACAACTTTCATGCATATCCAGACTGGTCTGATCTGATTGGTCGAATCACTGCAAACAGTTGTCGCTCTCTCAAGGCGATGGAAAAAGAGGATAACGACCATTCCAATCACGTTCACGCTTTGAATTTAGTACTATATCATTCTACTTAGTAAATAAATGATTCACCAAATCTTTTAAACCTGTTTATTAATAAATTCACGAGGGAAAAGTCACGAGAACCCGTGTCGGCGAACACCAGATACGGCAGCCATGATTCTCCATGTGAATCTGCGAAGAATACAAAACTAAATAGATTGCACCCGATTGGCTAGTTCTGAAAAGATGCCTGAAAAAGAGCATAAAACTCTAACCTCACCAAATCTTGAAAAATCACGTGACAGACGCCTAATATGGATATGCGTGAGAAATGCTAATTGAAAAATGAGTGCGATTTCTAAAAATACACTAAAAAATTGCCAAATGGGAAACGGCCTCTAGAGCACATGCAATTGACTTGAAGGAGTCCATGAAAATGCCTGAAAAGTTGATACAGCTGAGCTAAATAAAACCTTGATGACCTGTTGCTGAAAACAGATTTTGAAAACGTTTTCGTGCAAATGGTGGACAAATGGATGGATGAACGTACAAATCAAGCATGCATTCTTATAAGTAGTTTTCAGCTAAAGCTCCTAACAATTCCATAGATTCCCTAGAGATGGCTCCGCCAGTTTGTTTTTAAAAAAAATCACTTCCAGAACTTTTTGAATGCATTGAGTATATAAGCATGTAAATCTTTAAGTGTAATAAAAAATAAATGCCATCCTGTTTAGAATATGTGATCTTATTATATTTATCTTTTTAATGAAGGAAAACTGCACCCTCTGGAGGGCGTTCACGAGCACCTGCTACAAGCACCGGAGGGATGTGGAGATTTTATACCGATGATTCACCGGGCATTAAAGTGTAAGTTTTACCTTCTAATAGCAGGTAATTTATAGATAAGACATTCTAAACTGATATTTTAGGGTGAAAATCTGTGGTTAAAGTTTAATGTTGATACTTGAGAAAGAACCTTTTTCATGTCGACCTTAAACCCCACGCGTGATATCACCTTTTAAATTAGCCCATTTCGAGTTGGTCTTTCATGTACACCCATCCTCTTTTCTATT
>JAHWFO010008089.1:1064617-1080509 GCA_023313115.1 Rhysida immarginata | reverse complement strand
TTGCAGACCTTCTGATCACTTGTGTAGCCAAACTAGTGTCAAAATCAGCATATGTAATGCTTAGCAACAACGTGTGGAACCAAAATGGCGCGTTGCCAAGGAATGGAGCTAACTGCTACGTCACTCTTGCGAAGTCCATTGAATTATAAGTGAAGGGAGAATATAATATACGGTACTCTGTTCACATTACAGAGAACGGAACGTTATTAAAGCTTGGTTCACATAGCCTGCATTGTATGCTGCAAGCGTAGGAGCATCAAATGCTGATGCGAGATAGTGCTGCCTGTTCACATAATTCTGTTACAAATGTCACTGTCAACACATAGCCATATTTAATTGCGTTGATTCTTTCGTACTATTGCTACCAATAATCCGGTACACATTATCATGGATCCAATGTTTTATCTGCATTTATTAGCTCATTTTTATTTATTAAAAAGAAAACATACAAAGCAAATATAGTGGATATGGCTTGTATTTTCATGCCACATGCAGTCGAGTGAATTTTTATATTCAGAGCTCCTTAAATTGTACAAGCTTGGACGTAAAAATATGTTGTGTTTGAGTTTTCTTCAAAATCTGCTGTATCTGTCAATATTAATAAGACATTAAGAAATTCCTACAGTGAAGATCGAATTTTGCATGTGGAGAATTCTGCACCTGAGAATATGCTGCCATTTCATGAATCTGCCCGCACCAGTGGCGAATGTCAAACGTTGAAATTTTTCAATGCATTCATTTCACAATGTTTGCCTGGCTCATGACCAACAGACGCACAGAAAAAGTATGTGAACTGAAATTAATGCACCAATGAACAACGCAGGTTATTTAAAATTAATGTACACATGTTCCCATAATCTGATCAAATGCTTACACATGTTCACAGCCAATTGACTTCCAGAATCCAATGCATTTGCCAAGGCTTCTGTTTCACTAAATATTTTGGAGTTAAACGAATTAATGTACAAATAGTTGGTGCATAAGGAACTTTTATATGTTCAAGAATATCAGTTTTGAACTGAAACAATGAAACAAACATAGTTAGTTTATAATAATCAGAGAAGACTGGATCAGGAAGCTTATCAATAAATGGCCTATTGCTAAAAGCACCACTATCATCTAGTGGCAATAATCATAAACCTGATCTTGATTGAAATTTTGTGGTATGAACACCTGGATTTTTCAATAAGCCTTGAATATGTTTCATCTTGATACCTTGAACATATATGTAGTATGATCAAGAACTGAAGCAGAAGTTGATAAGGTTGGCACCATTGCTTATGTTTTCCTGCTTTTTTGAAGGGGCAATTCCATTATTCTTCCAGTGGAATATGATGTTCTCATAAAAAGGGAGTGCAGCACAACAAAACTTGTCAATGCCTACTTGTCATGTAGCGTTTCGGTGCCATCTGTTAACCAGTTTTGTTTACAATCATTGGTTTTGTTATTGGAGTACACAGAGTAGCCAGATTATTATGACCATGCCCATCAGTATTTCGTTGAGCCACCTTTTGCATTCAATACTGCAGCTATTCTTCTTAGCATTGACTCTGCAAGATGTTGAAAGGTGATGCAAGGAATCTGATGTCATGCCTGATGAATAGCACTGTTGAGTTGTGTGAGATTTGATGGTTGTGGAACCAACTGCCTAATGGCTCTTTGAACTTTGTCCCACAAATCCTCAATTGGATTGAGATCTGGTGATTGTGGGGCCACCTAAGCAAGGTAAAGTCTCCCTCATGTTCTTGATGCCACTCCTGCACAGTACGAGCACCATGGTATGGCACATTGTCTTATTGGAAGAAGCCATCTCCATTGGGATACATCATCAATATTTAGGTATGTTATGCTATTCAGATGTTGTTCCACACGAATTAAAGGGTGCAAATCGTACCAGGAAAACATGCCCCAAACTATAACACTCCTCCCACCAGCTTGATGGGTTGTACTCATGCATGTGGGGTCCATGCTTATATGTAATTTCTGCCAGATTCTCATTCTGCATGATGCAACTGAAAATATGATTCATCGGACCACATGATTTTTTTCCAAAGTTCGACTGTTCAATCCTTGTGTTCCTGTAAAAATTGGAGACGTTTTATCTTGTTAACTGCAGATAGCAAAGATGTTAGAACAGGCCTTCAGCTTCTATATCCCATATGATGGACCATTGTGACAAATAGACACCCGGGCTTCTATTCAAGATTTTATGGTATGCATGAAAATTGCCAGATTATAGTTTCAGCTCAGTACTACAACAACAACAATAATATTTTGGGGGGGAAAATGTCTTGTGAAGCCTCCATGAGCTATAGGCACCGTTGCTCTGTCTAATGGTATTGATTCTATGTAAATGCCCGGAGGCATTTTTCCATACATGTTCAATAAGCAGGCCAGGTGGGGATGGGAAAAACGATCTTGGCAACATGAGATTAGGCATTCTCTTGCTACAGCATAGCATCAGGAATGCGCTGAAGGAAGGACACGAGTCTGTCTACAACCCTCTAATTGTAGTAGCAGAGTCCAATATCCAGTGACGTGATAGCAATGCTCACCACGATTACATTTTAATAGTTCAGATGGCAAGTGCAGTTCTAATCTTGCTCCTTACCCTGGAGTTGCAATCCAGATTAGGGGTTTTGCATTTTTATTCTTTTGCGGTGTAATGGGCACCTGATATCTTGTTAGAAAAATACAACAGAATGGCGCAAACTGATGGTAGGCATTAACAAATCTGTAAACGACTGTGCACTCTATCTGGATTTGTTGAATTCAGTTCAGATGACTAAAGGTACGAATTCCATTCTCTAAAAGTAGCAGGTTAGCTAGAAACAGCATTTTGTGTTTTATTGAACATTTCCTGGTATTTATTTGACTGGAGGTAACTTTGTGAATGTAATAAGATTTTTCTTTCTTTCTTTACAGAGGTCCCGTTCCTGTTCTTGTTATGAGCCTGCTGTTCATTGCATCAGTGTTTATGCTCCATATTTGGGGAAAATATACCCGCTCATAAGAAAACTCATTCCCAAGTTTATTGAATAAAAACTTTCAACCTAAATCCAGGGACCACATCCTCATTTCCAATCTGTTAATGTTCCGAATACACTTTTCAAAATAAACACTGGTTTTTTTTCTCTTATTGCTATAGTACATTTATTTAATCTTAAGTAAATTGTTGTTACACATTTTCTGAAAACATTGGCATACAGAGAAAGTTATAAATAAAAATTCCTGAGCTACATGAACCTTACCAAATGGGATTAAGCTTATGAATGTAAAATGTAATCGGATAGAAAAAATTAAAACATTTAAATGCATGTTAAAGGAAAACTGGGGAAGGGGGCAATCGGCCTTACGTTAAAGAGCTTCATGGATGCAAATTTTATCAGTAGCTAATTTTGACACATTATTTTCCCAGCTTATATATTTCTCTCAAGAAATTAATAATAAAATTAACGCAGTGGAGAGAAATAGTGAAAGTACACTTACTTTCATAAATAAATTAATCAACATCATTTCACAACCTTTCTACAATCCCCCACCACTTCTTTCCACTGAATATTTTTTCTTTGTTTCTTCAAACTCCCTGTCGGCAGTCAATGCAAAACGACTATGAGATATGGCACCAGACTTGCGAGCGCTCATCATCTGAAAGAAATTAAGAGAAGTCAATGCATTACCCTTATGGAGTTAAGTCTTAAGAGGGGTCAATATAAGTAAGTCTTATTACCTCTTAAGCAAAACACTGCTACTCTGATAAAAATAATTCTTTCACCTTATATGTGCAAGGGCTATCCGGAAATTAAGTTCAGTTGAATACTGTCACTGTAGCACTGCAGTCGTGATTGTGCACATGTAAAGCAAATATGGTGATTTGTTATCATACTATACCATTTTCAAAGGCAAGTATTTACAATGTTTCAGAAAATCAAGGAGTTTACCATGTGTGAAATTTGCTTTGCGATTAATGTTATATGCGTTCAGAAAGAAAACTAAACTGGTTGAAATCCATCGTCAAACTTGTGAGGTTTATGGCAAACAAGCGACGAGTGTTTAATGGTATGGAAATGGGTGCAGCTTTCTATGATGAGTACTCAACAAAGGTGGAAAGTATGTAGAAAAGTTTAATGTCCCATTGGAACTTACTTTCTGGATAGCCCCATAATAAAGATCATAGTTTATAGAGTTAGCATTTTTCTTTAGACAAACTTGCCCATGAAATTGTAAAAAATTGCCTTATTTGTGATTGTCTGAATCTGTTGCATTCAAAAATTGCAGTACCTTAAAGACATTATTAAATTTTATTAGATTTATTTTAATGACAGATATAATTATACAGGATGTCCAAAATCTTTAGATGATGGACTGCAAACTGAGTGTTTCGAGATAGGCAACCAATGGTTGGAAATTTCAGGTACCATGAGATCTAGAATGAGTTACAGAATAAGCACTTCAACTTTCCCATAAACTGCATAGTTCGAACACTTGGAACTCTTGCCAAGCTATAAGTTGTTTATGAATAAAAAAAAGCAACTTGTTGCTGGCTCTGAAAACAAAAGCAGCTTGCAAAATATTCTGCACACATTATTTGTTAAGATCTTGTGGCACCTGAAATATTCCTATTGGTTCTCTATCTTAAAATACTCAGTTTATAATCTACCATCTGTAGAATTTTGGGCCTAAAAGTTCGTATACTCTGTATTCCTGATATGATTGTTCACAATAAACTTTATTATACTCTTTGTTAACTTTATACTTTTTAGAAAACATTGAAATGATCATATCTGGAAGATGGTAATTCTAATTGAATACATGAGATGTCTTAAATTTGATAATCCTGACAAAATTCAATACCTTCTCTGGCTTTTAGTTTCGAGTAGAAGAGGTCTTATACAAAAAAGTAAGGGCATGTTCACAGCATTCTTCCTTCCCAAACCATCAGAAAGCTGATGAAGACTTATATGAAAGTAATAAATTTAAACTGGAGTTAATGCTTTAAACATAAGGTAGAGGTGACGAGCATGTTGCCTGTGATATACGGTTTGAATCCAGGTTGTGGAAATTATCCTTAATTTTTTCCATTAATATCTCTACAAGAGGTTTGATAAATTTAATCTAAATAAAAGATTTTGAACCCCACAGACCACATTTTTCAGGATAGCAATGTATTAAGAATTTCCAATAAAATCTAACCATCCTAAACATACATTCAGAAATTTCTTAGGATGGAAAGTTTTAAATGAAAACTTAAATTTTACACTGGTTACATGCCGTAATTATTCTCATTAAACATGTTTCTTAAATTAAAACAGAAGCATGGAAAAAATGTCCTTCTTAGATCAACACATTTTAAACATCTCCAGTATACTTACTTCCATATAGCTTTTGTGCAAATGCATATCAAATGAGAAATTTGATAACGAATCAAATTGATTGTGGAGTGACAAATATTAAGACGATGGTTTAAATTAAAGTGGCATTCTTAAATTATGTGGGTTAAAGTAACACACAGTTGTCATCTTTTTATTTATTTATTTTTTGCTTGCTTACTATAAAAGTTGAACAACAAAAATGGCAGACAGCCCAGATATATTAGTAATAACCAGATGACAGGCTATTGAAGCTCTTGAGAACCATGGTTAGCAACATTGTGAAGTGTAGAAGTCACAGAAGCACCAAACCCATCTACAGATCTGACAGGCCCCAGACTTACTTTTCAAACCCACTTATCCATTTGGGTCATGGGGGGTAGCAGCCCTATGGAGGATCTCCAATCCTGGTGATCTTATACCATCAGGCGTGTGTCCTCAACGGTCATGCCTAAACGACTTGAACCCATGGTTCTAGGCTGACCCGTTATCTCTCATCCACCAGCTTGGAAAAGAGCAACTGCCTAAGAAGACCAGTTTGCAGCATTAGTATCATGTGAGACAAACCAATGCAACTGAGGCCTCTCGATGCAGAAATGTAGAGGCTTAACACGTAAAGACTCCCTTATTGTTTTGCTGTGCACTTTACCTAGTAGGATAATATCCGCCACAACTCATGTTGGCTGCTCTTGACCTAAGACTCATGACCATAGGTGAGAATGGAGAAAAAAATAGATTTGAAAACAGAGAGTTTGGCTGCCAAAGTTAGAAACTACCCTAAATGATTTTAAAGTGTCCAAAACGATGTCCAATGTTGTTTAGAATGATAAATCAATAAATAAATCTGTAATATAACGTGTTTAGAACGATGCAACAAACACGGTTGATCAATGGAAGACAGTCTTGCACAGTAATCACTCACCCTACACAGTCTGATGGCACTGCATTACTTTTGATAGTGTAAGTAAAGTCATTAAATATTGTGTAGCTTTAATTAAATCATTATGATTTAACCTAAAACTAGGAATATATAAGAAACAAATGGATTCTGCTAAAAATATCCTCATCTTAAAAAATTTAAACAACATGTAATTATAACATATCGTCTGTCTAAGCAAAGATTGTGTGCTTTAACTCTAAAAGTGTTTATTTCTGGAAAATGAGAAGACAAATTCCAGATAGAATTACATGTGTACAGTGGTACTTGCATTTTCATAAGGGGTCCAATCACCATCGTTGTTAATAATGGCTTGACATCTATGGGGCATGCTTTTTACTAAACTAACAGCAAACTCTAGAGGTAAAGACTTCCAAATCTGTCAAATTCGTCGAGTCAGCTGGTTCAAATGCCAGGTATATTTTTCTGCTTCATGGAGTTGGGTGATCGAGATGGCCAATCCAACTGTGCAATATCATGTTGTGCTTTCCATTGTGTGCACAACCTATTAAGAAGTTTTGGGTCATTGTCCTCTTGAAGAATCCAGTTTGCATTTGTTCTTCTATATAATCTTTGTCAAATTTCTTAAAAGTAAGTCATGCCCAGAAAGTAGATTGTAAAAGATTAAAAAAAACAAAACAACCCTACAGTTTTTATTGTTTTTACTGGAATTCAATGAAATTTCGAAGGAATGTTCTAATAACATCTCCAGTTATTAATTGCAGTGGACAGAGCAGATTTAGCTCTTTCTCAACTGTAAGGGTGCAGATAATCATCACAGTTGATGCACCCATGAATTTAACTTCCATTCCATTCTGACTGTTTATGCAAAGCATTCTCCATGCCCTCTTTAAAACTGACTTTCCATAAATTTTCGCAAACCTTTTGCTGATCATGGTCCACAGTTTTGCTCTGTTTGTGTGTCTGTCTGTCTGTCCGTCCGTCCGTCTGTATGTCCGACGATTACTCGAGAATGCTTTAACTTTTTTTTTGAAAGCTTTTCCGTTTGGGAACTGTGGTCTTGCAGAATACAAGTACTCAGTTTTACATAGCATTGATCAGTTGACAAGAATTTTTCAATTTTCCTAGTTGTGGAACATTTGGAGCATTGTTCATCCTATACACATAATCTAGGTAGTCAGCCACACTTTGGGGGTGGTTGCTAAGTCGGGCCAGAACAGAATTTTTTCAATAAGCTGATGGTGATGAAGGAAGAAAGTAACCTTCTTTTCTTTACACATTACTTTGGTGTTCATGGTCTTTGCAGTATAAAATGGCAGAGATATTTCCATCTGGAATAAGGCTTTCTAGATTAAGTGACTTTTTGGAAGCTTAATATGGGAATGCAACTGTTGGTCATAAGTAAATTGGGAAGGATTCATTGTGTGCAAAATGCCTTGGTACTTCTACTGGATCATAAAGGATGTATGTCTCATCATCAATTACCAAAACGTTTTTCTTCTTTTTTTGGTAGAGAGTACAAAGTTATTTTCAAACACTGCACTTGGGATCCCATGTTCTTAGGGGTGTCTTTCTTAATCCTGGCTGAAATGCCTAAATTTTGGACTTTGAGGTCACTCGCAGTCGATTTCTTCAGATCAAATTGTGAGGTTGCACAATGAACACTCTAGTTTAAAATAATTGAAACGAACACTGAAAAGTTAAAAATAACTAACACTACTGCGACTTTTAGGCAAAAGCATTCCGAAATCTAGCGACATGTTTTTCCGAAGATTTTACGGGAGAAATCAAGTATTTCTTGTAACCTGCACTTCCTGAAGCTTCAGCTGTCCTCATTAATTGCCATTTACGCTGTTTCGATCTGCCTTCTTCAACAAAGTGTTTTACAGCTTTCATTTTATCATTGTTGCTGTGTTCTCTATAGTATTAAGAAATAATAAATGAAAACTGGAGCCAATTCTCCAAACATCCTGGTTGCAGAATTTTTCCTTCCATTTTTTCAAATAATATCATTACTCTATAGTACTGAAAACCCCTTTTTTGCGAAGAGTTCATTTTTCTGCTTTTCATGGAAAAGAACTTCTGCTTGCAGATGTACAGGATGTCCGAAAATAACTGCAGTGAGAAAATACAAAAAAATACAAAATGTGGAACAACATCGCAGTTTCGCACGCGATATTAGAGCTCAAGGACATTTCCGACATTTTCTCCTTCACGTCGCGGGAGGACATTTCCAGCATCTCCTGTGGAGTTCATTGCATTGCTGTTAAGTAAAACCTCAAATTTCTCTCCACCATTTTCATTGCACAGTTATTTTTCAGACACCCTGAATTAACATGAGGTGCATGCTAATTCATTAGCACATGCATATGGCCATATGCTATTATTCCCTGTATCAACAATGAAATTTTTATTAAGAGGAGATATCAGAAAGTAATGCCATTTAATTTTTTCAAAGAAAATTACAAAACATAACAGGTCAAAAAATAAGTGCAGCTGAAACTATACATCTTTATCTACTTTTCTACATAGGCACCTTGACAATTTAGGCATTTATCCCAATGCTGCACCAGTTTCAGAATACCCTGCTCATAGAACTCCATCGGCTTTGAATACCAAATTTGAGTTCCTTGTCAGTCTGAAACCTCTGACCACCCAGAAATCTCTTCATAGAACCAAACGGGTGATAGTCCGAGGTGCTAACTCTGGACTGTAGGTTGGGTGATCCAGAACCTCCCAACCGAAACGGACAGTTTTGCTTGGATGACGTTGGCCATATACAGGTGTGCATTGTCATGAAAAATTCTATCATAGTTTCCTCTTTCTGGTCACTAATCCCGAATAGCATGCTGGAGTTTAGTCAACGTTTCATAATAGGTAGCGGCATTGACAGGTGACCCAAAGGCAGAAACTCTGCAAATAGGATGCCTTGCATATCACAAAAAACTGTAAGCATAATTTTCAGAGCTGAAGGAGAAACTTGGAATTTTTTTCTAACTGCAGAATGTGGATGTTTCCACACGAGGCTTGCAGTTTTAGGCTCAGGTGGGAAATACAAGACCCAGGACTCATCTCCTATGTCAATGCCATTCAGAAACGCATCATCGTCCTGCTTGTATCGCTGCAGACGTTGCAGAGTGCTCGCCAATCTGTTGCTGGTCTGTCTGGTGTCAGACTTTTTGGGAATCCAACACGAACAGACTTTGTGGTATCCAAGCTTCTTGTGCACCATATCCCATGCAGATCTATAAGATATGTGAAATGTTTTACTCACTTCTTTCAAGGAAATGTGACGGTTTCTCTGATTGTATTGCTAAAGTGTCCTCGATAAAGGCTCAGTTGCTGCTGATGCAGGTCGCCCAGAAAGCTGTTTATCGGCAAGGCTAACCCTCTTCCTTCCTGAAACATTTTACACCATTTTCATACTTGGAATAGTCCAGATTGTTGGCACTGTAAACTTCTACCATTTCCTCATGAATTTCAGTGGGTTTCTTATCTTTTACGAACTGAAACCTTAGATGAAGTGATAGTGGTGGCTTAGATGAGGTGATAGTGGTGGCCTCAGGGCTACATCAGGCATGGCTAGTCACTGGATGGGTGACCATCCGTGATAGTCAATCTTCACCCCGCCCCCCGGCTGCTGCGACCATCATACAGCAGTCGTGAATCCAGATCCATCCAGGGACCCAACTTGTCGGCCTCTGGCCATGCAGGGCCTGGATGGACATATTGGATCCCAATTAATTAATAAATAAATAAAATAAATAAATTTTTTAAACGACTGGCAGCATATAGTATGCATGTGCAGAACCATTCTTGTTTTGCAATGTCTGTGCATGTACTCAGCCTTGTTTTGGCTATGTTAACTTTTATACAGTGACTATATTTTCTCTGTTAAAAACATAAATGGCATTACTTTCTGATATCTTCTCATATTTGCCAATTTACTTTTTGGACATGGCTTAAGGACCCATACAGGCTCAGTACCTTCGTCTTAGGTAGCATTTAATCTTATTTCAAGTGTACAAATAACTATGCTGCATCTACTTTAAATTTTAATCCAAATTAAAACATGGAAGTTGGCAATTCAGGGAAATACAGTTTTTATTTTTCCTAATTTAATGTAACGTTATTGTATTCTGATATGGATTAGCATCTTGTATCTTTCCAATTATGTATAATTTTATTATTCCATTACAATTTAACGTTATTTTAATTAAATCCATCTTCAGGCCAAGAGAAGGATTTTTGATGGAAAAAGTCTGAATTATATTGGCGAAACAATGTAAGTATTGTTGGTAACATAATTCAATTACTTAAATTAACCATGTGAAAATTTCTATTTCAAACAGCACAAACTTTTTCAATCACTGCACTGTAATTTGGCAATTTATCATGGAGAAAAAAATATAATAACTGGTATTGCAATTATAGATTTTTTGTAGTGAAATACTGTAATTCTATTTTACTGATTGTTTTCAAACACAAGAAAACAATTTTGATTTAAGTGATTATTTTTCTCTTTTATATTCTGTATATGAAGATCTTTTTTGTGCAGATGGCATTTTGAGAAACCTTCTGACCATTTTGTAAAGAAACATAAAACTATGCATTTCCCATTCATTTGTGATTTGGATGTGATTTCCAAGACAACAAGATTGTTCTGCTATGTAACACAATTTTGTTCCATTTTGCCCATGAGCAGAATATTAAACAACTGTTTCACTGAAGCCTGCTTAATTTGGGAAATCCTCTGAGACTATTTGGAAAATGAGATTTTAAGTCATACAGGGTATCTCAAACCTTTAGAGTCAAAATTCTACAGATGGTAGAGGACTGTAAACTAACAAGGGAACTACATGAACATGTACATGTATCTCATGGATTCCCACCAAATGGAAATATGTTACTCATCTAAAGCTACTACTGATGCTTGCAAAATAAGAAAATGCTAAATTTTGTTTCCTTCAAAATAACCGAGAAAACGAAAAAAATTTGAGCATATATAGCCATGCAAAGATTCCACTGTTAAAGCGGTGTGTGTGTATTATTGTGCTCTCAACTTCTTTCAACAATACACACGAATTTACTTCACCTGAAAGCAACGCTATCGCTTCCAAGTTATGCTTGTGTGCAAAAAAAAAAAAAAAAATGCATCGTACAACTATGTGTAAGTTCCTTGTAAGTATTTACAGGGAACCAGTGGTTGAAAATGTTTATTTCCGGCATCACAAGATCTTGAACGACATTCCACATGTCACAGGCATGTTCGATAACGAGCAATGATTCTACATCAATTTGTGGGCTGTGAATTTCTCCTTAACTTAGCTGATTTTGGACAATGGAATGCACCTGAGCCTATGTAAATCAGGTGGTTTATCAGTGGCCATTCCATAAATATTTGTTCAAAAAACGAGCACAGAAAATTCACGGCCTGACTAGAAAAATTAATGATTTTTGGAGAGCGTACGTAGAGTGCTATCAAAGGCAGGATTTAGTGCAACAGTGCAAGACGGAAGGAATTTCGTTATCGAAGGCTGCTCTTAACTTTCTTCTGGCTGACATACATAATTCGGGCATTGCCGACAAGTTCGCCTATGAAAAGCTACCTCAAAGAGACCTCACCCCAGCTATTCATCTGATATAGTCAAAAAGATCAGGAAGATGAGAGCACAGGAAAACCCTCTGACACAGAAGGCAGGAACATCTGCGTCGACGGTAAACACAAGTTCCATAAAGCTTGGATCCATGCTCTTAATGAACATCACATCCGTGAACACAAAACTAACACCCACAAACTCTGCAAAGGCTATCTTGCAGGCAAGAAATGGCGGTTTGTTGTCACGTTGGATGAAGTGTGGGTACTGCTCAAAAGGATGGTTGCAACTTTGTCGGGTGGAGAAAAACGCTAAGGTGAATGCAAATTACTACCAGGAAAACATTTTAAAACCTCTTTACACGGAGGAGATCCCGGTGTTGTATGGAGAGGAGAGCAACAAAGTTTATGTTCATCAAGATAAGGCATCCAGCCACACTGTGTGCTCAACTCAGAATTTCATGGCACAAATGGAAGAAGAGACCGGCATTCGTGCAATATCCTTCTCTGCTATCCCTGTCAAGTCACCTGACGCCTCCCCCATGGATTTTTGTGGCTATGGCCTTCTCAACAGGGGTCTTGAAAGGTGTCGCCCCAAAACCATCGCTGGACTCTGGAAAGTGTGCAAGCAGGTATGAAATGAAATTCCCTCGCTGTCCTGCAAAGAAGTCTACTAGCATGGAAATTACACATTGAACATAATCGGTGGTGAAGAAGGAGTTCATCTGAAGTGACAATCTTCTAAAATTGGCCAAGTTAAGGAGAAATGACCCTCTGTACAAAATCACTTAATAGGACCTTATCCAGCATGATGGTGCACCTGTTCACTTCGATGTTGATGTCTGTGAATGCCTGGGCAATAGACTCTTAAACTTTGTATTAGAAGGGGAGGTCCTATCTCGTGCGATCGTCAGATTTCCTCATCTGGGATACATCAAGTTGTTGGTGTATGAAACTCCAAAAACTCCTGGCGATACTATTTGCTAGGATCCATGCTGCCTGTCTCCTTGCACAACAGACACCAGGGATATTTAAAAAGTAGTGCGACAAAATTTCATGCACCACTGTAAAGCATGTACGTATTAAGGTTAGTTGTCATCATTTTGAACACTTACTTTGAGCTGTAAGTTGTTTATGGGTAAATAAATGGTTGCTTGCTCTGAAAACGAAAGCAGCTTACAAAATGTTCCTCACATGTATTACTTGATTAAGAATATTGTGGTGCCTGAAACATGTAATTAATCAAGGTTTGCCATCTCAAAATTCTCAGTTTACAATCCTCTGCCAACTGTAGAACTTGTACCCTAAATGTATGAGACACCTTGTAAAACTTCAGGTTATACAAAAATTATTGTATACTAAGTAAAAATCACAGAAATGACAGTGAAAATATCTTTTCTGCCAGCTCTCCATTGTCTAGCATGCTTAAAATGCTGTAGGTTGATTTAGAGACTTTATGGGCAAAAAAACAGGGTCCAGTGCAAAGTCATCCAAAGTTGTCATGTACAGCGCCTTTTAATACAATAATAACAATTATGCAGGCAAGACCACAGGGCCATGTGAGGGCGCACCATTCGCACCCCCCGTTCAGCTAGCTCTGATCACCAAAGATTAATTACAAGGTGAGACAATTAATAAACGAGACTGGAGCAATTTAACAAATACAAGATATATTTCCGGCAAAACTGTTTAATATTTTTCAAAGTACAGTAGATATCTTCTGAAGCTACACATTTATTGCAACGTTCATACAAGTTTTGGAAACGTGCTTTAAATTGCAACCTTTCCAAGTTTGGTTGTAATGTTCTTTTTGATGTCCTCTATATTCTCAAATCTATGCCCTTTCAGACTTATTTCATCTTTGGGAAGAGGAAAAGTCTGGTGGAGACAAATCTGGGGAATAGGGAGGGTGCTAAAGCTCCACATTTCCATTATTGGCTAAGAACTCCTTGACAAGCATTGCTGTGGGCAGTCTGGCATTATCGTGCAGTAAGAACAAACTCCCTTTTGCATGAAATTGTGGCTGTACTCGATGGATTCTCTTAATCAGATGCTTCAAAATCTCCCTGTAGTAATCCTTGTTGACTGTTTGTCCAGGCGGTTGCGTGATCGCCTCTGATGCACGAGTACGTGGGTTCGATCCAGGCCGAGGACCACGAGGATTTTTTCAGGGGGAAAATCCTGAGGTCACGCACTTTTTTTCAGGGGGAAAATCCTGAGGGAAGTAAGGCCGTTGGTTCCATGTAGTCGTTTACTGGCTGCACATTAAAGAACCCTTGCGAGGCAAAATTTGCGGCCACTATAACGCCGTCTTGAAATGACTATAGCAGTTGAAAAGGACGTTAATACCAAACAAAACAAACAAACCAGGCGGAAGAAACTCCTTATGGATAATGCCAGTGCTGTCAAAGAAAGTGATGAGCATTACTTTTGTTCTTGACTTTCAAACCGGTATTTCTGTTTTCACGGGGATGTTGGGGACCACCATTCCATTTTGTTTCGGGATCATACTGATAACACCAGGCTTCATCTCGTCAGAATTGAAACCAGACTGTATGGGTTGGCATCTGCAGCCATGATAAATTCCGTGCAAGCATTCACTCTGTTTCCTTTTTGCTCATCTGTTAAGAAATGCAGCACAAGCTGAGAATAGTTTCCTTTTGCCCAAATCTTGTGTCAATATTAGGCAAATTGTTTCTCGGTTAATGTTTAAGACTTTTTCCATCATTTTCAGGTTCATTCGCCGAACACTTAAGAAAAGTTCTTTCACCTTCTCAAATGTTTATTGTGTTTGAATAGTTTTTAAACATCCCGTGTGTTCATTCTCTTTCAGCTCTTCTGGGCCATCACGAAATCTAGTGAACCATTCAAAAATACGTGCACAAGATAGTGTATCATCACCATACACTTGCTTTATCCACTAGTAAGTTTCTGTAGCGGTTTTTTTCTTTATTGTGTTTAATATTGGAATGCCAACTAATGATTGTGCGGTGAAGCACAAGAATATCCAGGTGCGTACAAGTTTATTGTTGCAATTTATACACACGATAACAAAGATAGTTTATAGATAACATGCTTTGTTGTGGTCGTATATGCTTGAACATGTTCAAAGTAGCATCAGTCTCATTTATTAAGTGACCAACCTTTTATCATCTTAATCATAGACAGGGTAATAACATAATAGACTTATAAGTAATACTTGATAGAAAGTTATTTATTCAACAAATTTCGACCAGAGGCCATTATCAGAAATAATAGAAATTGAAAAAAATTTGAGACTATAACTAGGAAAGGTTAGGGGTGGATATATTGTCGTGGGAGGGTTTTGGGCTTAACGAATGAGAGATTGCGTTGATGGGGTGTAAATGGTAGAGGTTAATTGCTGTGCAAGCAAGAGGAAAGAGACCGACGAACTAATATGGATCTCTGGCTTCTGGTGAGAATGACCTGGGTTTGCCTCCTGAGGTGGGCATGATTTTTTTCCCTTGAAATTTTCCTTAACATGTTCATTTTGTAAATATAATCACAGTTTTCTGATTCGTTGTTTTCCTTTTGTGATGAGCCCCCTGGTTCGGGGAAAAGAATTCTTACATGACTCTGCTGTCATGGGCTTGTTTGAATTAAGAAAAACACTAGTCAACAGTTTATTTTCTGTAGTTCAGAGTTTATTCTGATAACAAGCAAAATGTTTTTTACTATTAAAATCAATTAGGAAGTTCACTCAAGCAGACTCTTAATTGATAAAAATGTCAGTCATAACATAGGCCAACACAGGATTCTTTGACGAACGAGTAGAAATAATTCACTAACCGCATTTTAAATTGTGAACTGAGATTACATTTAAGTACTTAATTCACTTCACGGACTACATGTCTGTTAACGTCATTTAGTTCAATACATTCAACTTCCACACCGGGCAAGGCATCAAACATACAAGACTAAAAGCTCCTTGCTATTTCTATGTTGGAAAAAAACCCCAACAACTCCACAGTTCTTCCACCCCTAGCAACAACTTAAAGCCCCCGCACA
>JAHWFO010008089.1:1041019-1064217 GCA_023313115.1 Rhysida immarginata | reverse complement strand
TTAATATATCTATAACAATAAAAGTCAATCTATGTATAATCGAGATAATCTCTACAACCACAAAACCAATGGGCATCAAACTTTTCATGATACATGTACTTTAATATAGTCCGGGAAAGGTTTTTCGCTACTTTTCCATAGATTTCTGCGGGTTGCACAGGTTTTATGAGTGAAAAACCACCCATTTTTCATACAACAATATATATTTAAATTTATAAATTCAACAATAATTCTATCTACAATAATGTGACAAGCCAAGAATAACAACAAACAATCCGCTCTTACACTGAACATTATTTAAATTGAAGAAATTTGATGACGATCCATAAAGGACGGTCATTAAGACCAGTGGGAATCAATTTGGAGTCCATGTTTTTCACATGGAAAACTGTAGCAGGCTCACATGTTGGTTCTACAGTTTACTTTTCCATCTATGCTCCTGCAGATAAACAATAATATTGTCTACAAATGAGCCTATGAAGCTAATACTAAATATTAGCTTTTTAGGTTTATATAGATGTAGATCACTTCTTCGCTCTAAGACAAACCTTTAAAAAATACTAGAAGTATGCAAAAAAAAGTCTACGCTTGCTTTGTAGACCTTGAAAAAGCATAGCATAGAGTGTTGCAGGAGTACAAAGTGGATGGGCAATTACTGGCTACTATCTTGTCTATGTACAAAAGTTCTGAGTTGTGTGTCCAGAAAATTAGCATTAAGTCAGACCATTCACTGTGGATGTTGGACTCCACTGATTGTGTGTACCGTTGCCATTATCTTCATGGACAGACAGGGGCAGCTGAGACAATGAGCGTGTTAGTGTAGGAGACTGCTTGATGGAGAGGTTGCTCTTTGCTCTATGGGTCTTCTTACATAAAACTTCAGCATGCACTAGATCAGTTTGCAGCCAAATGTGAAGAGGCTGGAATGAAAGTCTGTGTGGCTAAGACTGAGGTCCTTATAAGAACAGACAGCCTGCTAAGTGTGCTGTATTAGGGGAACCCCATAGAGGCAGGTGGAAAAGTTCAAGTAACTCGGGACTGCATTCATGAGTGATTGGTCGGATCGGTGCAGCAAGCAGTGTCAGATGCAAAATGTGGTGATATGGTAAAGAAACATGAGCTAGGAAACAAACCCAAACTCTCGGTTTTCAAATCTATCTTTGTCCCCATTCTTACCTATACATACGAGTCTTGGGTAATGACCGAAAAAATGCAATTGTGGGCACAAGCGGCCGAAATGAGATTCCTGAGATGTGTGGCAGATGTTACCCAAATAAATAAGTGCACAGCAGCACAATAAGTGAGTCTTTATATTTTGAGCCACTACTTCTCTGCATTGAGGTCACAGATGTATTGGCTGGCCATATGATACGGATGCTGCAAACTGGTCTTTCTTTGTTGCTATTTTCCAAACAAGTTGATAAGAGACCATGGGGCTGGACTAGATCCAGGTAGCAGGGAGAATGTGGTTTTGAGTCACTTGAGTATTACCACTGAGGACATGCTTCTGATGGCAGAAGATTGTAAGCAATGGAGACCCTCCATAGAGCTACTGCCCCCACAACCCTATTGGATAAGCAGGTTTGAAAAGTAAGTATTTGGTGAAAAGGTGTTTGCATATGAAGTTTCGTTATGATTGTTTAATTTTTTTGGAGTGCATCAGTTTTTTGTTAACGAATGTACAGGGTGATCCAAAAACCAGGAAAAACTTTAAAATTTAATAATTCACACACAAATGCAGATAAAAAGATTGTTTGCTCAGAAACGATTGAAATGAAGTTGGATTGTTTTATCCAGATGATAAAAAAATGAAAGAATTGTCCGGTTTTTGACCAACAGATGGCGTTGTCTGATCAGAGACATCAGTTTATGCACATTTTCAGATGATATAAAAAAGCAGCAAACGCTATTTCGGAAGCAGATAGTCATAGTTGTTTCCTCTTGCCGTAATGAAAATTTAGACCTAGCTATCCTTTCATTAATCGAGAAGGCTTCTTAGTTATTTTATTATCAGAACAAAGAAAGTGCCAGTGCAGCATTACAGGCATATCGATGCATGCATGGAATGCGAGATGGTAAATGACCTATGATGTGTGCTGCAGTGACAAAAATGATATGACGACTTGAAGCCATGGGTTCTGGTGGCTGAACGTCCAAGAAGTGGCCGGTCCTCACCATCTACTGCTGTCGTCCAGAGAGTCAAACAGGTAGTGCATTCACTGTCGGAGATTTCTGCAATGGGAAATGCAGTGGACGAGAAGTGTCCTGATGGAATGGCATTTCATACAGAAGTGTATGGGCGACCACTGTACAGGTTGCAACATAATAATGAACTGATACCTGATGACTTCATCACTCGCCAAGATTTTGCTAATTGGGCATTCAATAAAATGGAATAGCAGCACGACTGGCTTTTCACTTTGCTTTGGGTCGATGAAACGCATTTCACACATTCGGGCAGTGTTAACACGTGCAATTGCCGCATATGGAATATGGAAAACCCACTTACATTTGTTAAAAGTTACCGTCTGGTGGGGCTTCAGCATTGATTTCATAATTGGATCAGTTTTCGTTGAGAAATTGGAGACTGTTCTAAAAACAGTTCCAGTCACTGTGTGCTATGCACCACTGTTACGAACCGGCACCATTCTAGTATTGCAAGAGCGACTAGCACTGCATATAATTAATTACCTTTATGCAAGATGGAGTGCCACCGCATATTGCTGCACCCGTGCAACGACTGCTCTGCTCAACATTTGGGGAGAATTGTGTCCTCAGTTGATACTTTCTGCATGCATGACCACCCAGATTGCCTGATCTGATGCTTTATGACTTTTGGCTATGAGGATACCTGAAGTCAAAGCGTACAGCGATTAACCCACATCTTTGGCAACATTGAAAGATTCCATGTCCCTGCCAGACAGAGAGAAATGTTGTTTAATGCAGTGAACAGTGTGATGTCTCATCAGATGGCTGTGTTGCTAAGTGATGGATGGCACATTGAACATTTGTAAGCTGATAGTTAATCTGGCATCTTACAGTAATGTGCATAACTGATGTCTGTAACCTGACAACCGCATCTGTTGGTCAAAACTGAAAATTCTAGCATTAATTTTTTTTCCCTGGAGAAAAAAAAAATCAGACTTCATTTCAATCATTTCTGTGCAAACAGAATCTTTTTATCTGCATCCACATCCATGTGCAAATTATTGAGTTTAAAGTTTTCCTGATTCTTGGATCACCCTGTAGATGGTAGCATTCTCATCAGAGATCCTTAATCCTAATGAGATGCAACAATTGGCATATGCGAAATGGTTCGCACAGCCTTCTTCTGTGCAGGTTAATTACAAGGGTGTTGCCAGATGGTGATGTAGGTCTTGACGTATCTGATGTAACCAAAACATGTTCGGAGCACTGAAAGCACGCGACAAGGCATAGATTTTTAAATATTTCGATGTTTAAAATACGATATGTCCCTTACATACGGAAAATTATTTAAATTAAGCCAAAAATTAAAGAAATTAAGAAAGAAATCAAAAAGAGTTCATTTCTATTTAATTAATAAAAGAAGTATTGTTAGTCGGCCATGGTTAGTTACAAGATGACGACACTTGCGAATGTTCTCGTCATTTGAGTGTTTGTTCTGAGAGGGCACCGGGTATTGTTGTCATATCAAGTGTGCTATGGGAATTTTGCTTTTGTTGTATCTCATTAGGATTAAGAAACTCCGATTCTAATGGAATGTAAATGTAAACTGGTTACCGCATTTTTGCGAATATACCCCGCGGGTTATATCCGCGGAGGGGGGTGCGGGGTTTCCAAAATGTTTTTTATATGAATGACTTGAGAGATGGAGAGCAAGAAGAAGTTGAATTAGAAGCGTAATCGGATTTTGGAATTTTTTTTTTGTTCGAAATTCCATTGAACAAATCTGCAATTGGAATTTTTCGTGTATCTGTTACGATTTTTAAGATAGAATTTGAAAGTGTTCTAATTTACATATTTGGAATGATGAAAAGTGCACCACCCACCACTTCCTATTCATTGGATTCATCAAAATTGACGTATCTGCTTTGGTTACTAAAATAAAAGGGGGGGGGGGCTCATTTTTGTATCCATCCAGTATAAAGGTGTGCTAGTTTGCTTTCATTTATCAGATGCTTATTTTATCTGCTGGATCCATTGATTGTTTGCTAATTTCTGTATTGAATATCCTGCTCTATTTTTCTTTTCCTTCAAAATAAACTCTTCTTCCATTTCTTATGCTTTCTCTTGTAAGTTCTTATATTGCCAATACAATTTTTATTAATTTTTAATTCAGTTTACTGTTTGAAATGATTAATTATAGTTATTAATTTCCTGCTTTAAATAATATTATCCCGAAGCTTTTTGAGATCTGTATACTGGATACCCCGCGATGTTTACAGGGGTGTAGGGTTTCCAATATTTTTACATAAAATTGGAATTTCGCGGGGTATGCAAGAGTGCGAGCTATATTCATGAAAATATGGTATTTGCTTTGATTTTGATAATGCAGATGTAGCAATTGGCACTAATGCCATGTATAATTGACCCTATTTGACTCATATCTTAATGAAATCTCAAACTTTCATAGTATCGTCAGATATGAAAAATTTATGGAACTCTCCTTTAGAATATTCATTTTATATAAAAGGGAGATCATAAACGTATAATGTAAGTAAAGTACTGCCAAACTACATGAATTCAACGATGGAAATTAATCACGTGTACAGCTCAACTTTATCAACTATCCTAATAAACAATGTGTACTATGAGGAAAATGTATGTAGAAGAACTGATAAATGTTAGTAGACATACAAAGTGCATTCAGGTTCTAAGGTCTCCTATTTTGTTTTGAAAAAAGTACTTACTTTAGAAAGCTGAAACTGCATCACTTCTTAACATAGTCACACTCTAGCCAAAAATTTTTAACACCAATGCAGAAGCCAGGATTGTTTAGCAGCTCCAAACGCTTTGTCGGTTTTGTTCACTGGAAAATCACTGCTACAAGAGCAGAACAATGGGTGCAGTTTTTTAATGCGACAAAAGCGACGATGTTCATACAACCAGATGTGTTTAATTTCATTGGACTCTTACTGTCATTTGCAATTGCCATGAAGCTTATGCAAGTAATGTTCAGTCGCGTGACAAAGTGGAAGACCTGAAACCTTTGTCAGCTTCTGTGGGATTAACATTAGAGAAAACAATTGGCATTTTAGCCAATGTAATTATTACAAACAAAAGAATTAGTTCAAACAAGAACCGAACTTTTGTACTAACAGGGTTGGGATCATTTCAAAAACATAATTTAACGAAAATATTATTTTATCTAGTTACTTATTCCAAGCATTAGAAGGCATATATTGCTAGTGTCGAATGCCAGCTTGAAAGCAGTCATTCTCACGAAGTCATTTGTATATCGTCAGTCTGATGACTTTAATGGCATTGGGATTTGTAGTTACAGTTAAACCACATTTCGTCGCTTTCATATTTCACAACTTTCTTGGCAACAACAACTTTGAAGTGGTTCCTTATGTTCCTTGCTTATCTGACTTCATACCTAGCAATAATTGTTTGTTTTTTTGCCAATGCTGCACCCTTACATCACTGACTTTCTAGGGTCAGGACTTTTTTCCAAAACAAAATGAATGCACCTTATATGAGGGTCAGTCGAATGAAAATGGCTGGAAATTGTAACAGTAATCAGAACACTGCTACCAAAAGATGGATGGCAGGGTTTTGGGGAAAACTAAGCCAAATGTCAGACTGGTCTGCGTGATTTTGTTCTAGGCTAATATCCTTGGAGTTTGACCTGAGGTCTGGTTAGTCGTATTGTGTCATCACTTCGATGAGTATTGTGAAGGTGAATGAACTCATTCAAGCCAACGGACTCAAACAGCACTTGCATCACTATGCACTATAAAGGATATGGGCAAAGGGTACCTCGCTGCCTCACCCCCGAGCACAAGTCTGAGCATCTACAGCCAGCGCTGAAACATCTTGACCAGTACCATCAGGAGGGCAGTGAATTTCTGCAGAGTATTGTAGCAAATGACGAGTTGTAGGGTCACCAATTTGACCCAAGACCCATTGGTCCATTAATGCAAACCAGTAAGGCAAAGACATGCCATCTTTGATCACCATAGGGAGCTATGGCAGAACTATTAGTTCCGATAGCTACATGATGACTCTGAACATCTTGCAATGGGAGACATCCAGGATGTCCAGAGAACAAATGACTGGGCTTTCTATTCCCACTGGGTCATCCTGCTCTATGACAATGCATGATCACACATCGTGCAAAAACCATGGATACCAGTGGAAGATCTTAGACCATCCATCCTAGAGTATCGACTCACCCCATGCGATTTTTATATTTCTGACAATGAAAAAGAGCTTAAAGGGATGGTGCTTTGTGTCAGATGCAAAGTCAAGGTAGTGGTCAAGATTGGCTTCACTCAGTCACCCAACGGTCTTTTACACTACTAATAAGCAGAAGCTCCCTCATGAGAAGTGTGTCACCAGTGGCAAGGACTACTGACAGGGTAAATCTTTCTTTTGTCCATAATTTCTCACTGACAGTTTTCATTTGACTGCCCCTTGTGTAATACCCTGTTCACACTACAATTCTTGTTCATGATCATCCTAAACATGTTTCATGGTGAAACGTGTTCACGAGAAATCCACGTGTTCACACTGCAAAATTCCGAATCATACACAAGATAACCAGACATACGAGTTTTGGTGAAGATTTAATCCTTCTCTACATATTGACCAGATAAATTGATACATCTTTCCAAGCAAAGAATAAGCTGTTGGAGGCCATCTTTGTAGAAGGCCTCATTTTGACTGTTTAAGAAGCTTTCCACCTCAGAAATAACCTGGTTGTCGTCTCGGAAACCCCTTCCACGTAGTGGTTTCTTATTTGAGGAAAGAGGAAATAGTCACTGGGCACCAGGTCAGGTGAATGGAGAGATGTGGTAAAATTTCGAATCGTAAGTTGACTACAAGTTTCACAGCGTCATGTGCTGAATGAGTGAGAGCATTGTCATGGAGAATGAGCACGCCCTTGCTGAACTTTCCACAGCATCCTGCAACTTCATCAAGAAGTCCTGATAATAGTATCCCATGATTGTTGGGCCTTCTCTGGTATAATCAGTATAGATAATCCTCCTTGAAGTCCCAAAAACACTCAGCATCACTTTTCCAGATGAACTTGGGGTCCATGCCTTTTCGGGGGCGGGGGGGGGTGAAGATGACGTGTCTGTTTCTATTGTTTGCTTTGTTCTTTAGTTTTGGAGTCGTAATGATACACCTAGCATCCATCTTGCATGATAAGTCTGTCAAAAAGTCTTCTGGGTCTGCATGCAAAAGCTGTAACATCTCAATCGATGGACGCTTTCATACCTCTTTTTGCATTGGGTTTAGCAATCTTGGAACCTAACGTGCTGCGACCTTTTTCATGTGAAGAGCGTTGTGAAGGATGTTGGATATGGACCCCAACCTAACGTGGACCTTCTGTGCGATGACATCGACCGTGATTCAATGCTCTTTGAGTACCAGAGCCTCAATTTGAGCTGCGATGGTCGGTTCCTTGTTCAGTGATGGTCGTCCAGATCATAGTTCCTTCTGGAGGCTTGTTTTGCCACACTGAATGTGGATTCGCAACTCTGCCATTCTACCGCATGATGAGGGAGTTTCGGTATAAATGACTATCAAATCAAGAGTGGATTTCTTTGGCATTTTTACCTTTTAAAAACAAGAATCTAATTACAGCACATACCAGGAGAAATTAGAAAGTAATGCCATTAATTTTTTTCAAAGAAAATATCAAAACATACAGATAAACAACTAAGTGCAGGTGAAACTACACATGTTTATCTACTTTGCCACATAGGAACATTGATGATTTAGGCATTAATCCCAAAGCTGCACCAGTTTCTAAATATCCTGTTCTTAGAACTCAGTTGGCGGTATTCACATCCAGATTTAAGTTCCTCATCAGTCTCAAACCTCTGACCACCCAGAAATGTCTTGATGGGACCAAAGAGGTAGTAATCTGAGGCAGCTAAGTCCAGACTGCATGCTAGGTGGTTCAGAAACTCCCAACCGAAATGGACCAGTTTTGCAGGTTTGCATGAGCAGTTGGCCACATGCGGGTGTGCATTGTCATAAAGAAGTTGAACATTGTTTTCTCTTTCTGGTTGACATGCCAAATAGCAAGCTGCAGTTTACTCTATAATAGATAGCGTTGATGACGGTTGATCCATGAGGGAGGAACTCTGTGAGTAGGATGCCTTGCATGTCCCAAAAAACTGTAAGCATATTCTTCCAAGCTGAAGAAGAAACTTTGAATTTTTAGCGAACTGGAGAATTTGGATGTTTCCACACAATACAAGACCCGGGAGTATCTCCTGTGACAATGCCATTAAAAATGCATTTTCCTCCTATTGTACCACTGCAGTTGTTCCAAAATGCATGCCATTCTGTTGCCAATCTGTTCAGGTGTGTCAGACTTTTTGGAATCCAATGTGAACAGATTTTGTGGTATCCAAGCTTCTCATGCACCATATCCCATGCAGTTCCATAGGATATGTGAAACATTTCACTCACTTCTTTCAAGGAAATGTGACGGTTTTCTCCGATTATGTTGTTAATGTCCTTGATAATGGCTGGGGTTGCTGCTAACGCAGGCCACCCAGAATGCTGTTTATCGGCAAGGCTAACACTCCCTTCCTGAAACATTTTACACCATTTGCACACATGAGAATAGCCCAAACAGTTGGCACCGTAAGCTTCTACCATTTGCAAAAAGAAACCTTTTAACAGCTTGCTGTTCTTCCACTGTAGACGAAGAGATAGTGATGGCCATTTGTAAAATGACTAATAGCATGTAGTGTGCGTGTGCAGGAACAATTCTTGTAATGTAATGCCTGAGCATGTACTCATCCATCTTTTTGGCTATGTTAACTTTTACACACAGACTATATTTCCTCTGTTAAAAAGTAAATTATATTACTTTCTGATATCCCCCTCGTACTTCAATTTTGTAAACACTTGCCACCATTTTGCTGTCCCTCTATTGGCAAAACGCAGTGCTATACTGGCATAAAAATATGCTTGTTAACTCGTTGAAAATGCGTGTATTTTTAAGCATGTAGTTCGATATTCATATTTCTAGGATATGATTCCTGTAATTTTATGAATTTGATTAGGTTTTGGGAAACCATGTGAAATTACACACATTCTGATATGTTGATCACATTTCACTAATTTCATACTGTTCACAGTGCATTTCTTATGATGATCCAGAATTATAGTGTGAATGGGGTATTGCAAAGAAAATAAGAATCAATGAGTTAATTTAAAGTGTCAAATCAATAATAAAAATATTCCATCAACAATTTGAGTTAACCATACAAAAGTTTAATACACACAAATAATTTTCTCAATCATAAGTTTTTTGTTATCATTTACCTTTTTCGTCTTGTTTTTCTCCTTTACAGATCCTTTTACTAAACACTATCTCATGAAAACATTAAATACAGAAAGGCAGGAAATTGCACCCACGTTTTATAAAGTAGGTTTCAATCATGCCTTCTTCAAAAACAGGTTTGTCAGTTAAAATTACTGAAAAACCTTACTCTTTGCAAACATTTACCCAAGTAAAAAGCTTATTGAACCAGCAGATTTTTTATTAATTCCCGCCAGTTTCAAGTTTTTATATTTGAGTAAGCATAGGAATGATCTTAATAAAAAGGCATGTCATCGGTGAACTCTGTTTTTAAATTTATAAGCAATATAAAAAATGGAATTTACATAAAGAACAAAAACCTGTACATTCAGAAAACAGTCAGCAATAAATGTTTCAATTTCGTTTTTTACAATGATTTAAATGTCTTTCGAGAAAGAAAACAATGCAGCTTACATTTTGAATTTTTTTTTTTTTTTTACCTCATTCTACATCAATCTTACGAACCTCTTTTACGTCTGTAATAATAGTGGAGAAAATAAACTGCCAAGGCTGATAACAAACACGCATGTAATATCTGAGCTAACAGCATGGTAAATATTGGAACATGGTGTACGGGAAGTGCTGCGAGATTATTTGAAGTCCTTGAAATTTTGGGATAACAATTGCTTTCCCACTGGGGTTCAAATACGGACATAAATACGGATCCAACTATATCTTGACAAATTTCCATCTTATTAAGACTACAAGATTCTGGAGATGTATGTTCAATATGGACACATGACTTATCGATTATATTACCTTTCAAGGATTTTGTTCTGCTGCCACTAAATTTAAAACTTTTGATATTACTTAACATTTCAAAAAATTTATTACCAACAAGTAAGTTCGGCTTTGCGTTAACACTAGGTCTAACAGTGCCTTCAGTGCTACTATTATTTGAATCAGTGCAAGGTTTAACAACAGAATTTGCATCACCTTTACGAGTGGCATTACTTGAATCACAAATATGTATTTGTGTATTGTTATTTGAGTCATAGGATGAGGAAGAGCAGACGGAAGTAGGTGTTTCAGGAATGCAGATAGAAACAGGTGTGTCGGAAGAGCAGGTAGGAATAGGTGAACTGGAGCTTTTGGCGTGCAAGTCAGAGTGCATATCGCATGGATCTTGGCAAGATTTGACGGGAAGAGTAGGAACGACAAGGACAGGGATACTAAGGTCGGGTTTACAGGTGGGGCATTCAATTTGACCATGTCTCTTCATATAAGAACATAACTAAAGCAAAGAGATAAGCGTGAAGCAATTATTTAAAGAGTAAAAGAAAAAAGAATAAGTCAGAGAATAGGCAAAAAAATAAAAAATAAATAAAAAATAAAAAAAAAAGATGCATTCATGCATAAAAAAATACAGTCATAAAATGGGCATTACCTGCAAGTATTCTCCCAGTTCAACTTGGCCATTCCTACTTGTATCGACTTCCCGTAAAATTTCGTGCAATTCTTGTTCTGTCACGATTTCTCCATGTTTCTATTGGTAAATGGTAGAAATTAATTTATTAAAAAAAAAAAAAGAAAGAAAGAAAGAAAAAGAATAATTTTACCACCATGACAGATAAACGGGGTACTTTTTTGTATTATAGCACAGAGATATTAGCTATGGATACAGAAAGCTTACCTGTATATCAAAACATTTTAGAGAAAATATATAAATGTGAAAACTGAATTGACAACCCCTAAATAATTAAAAAAAAATTGAGACTTTTAAAAGAAAAAACAAAAACTGATGTTTATGTGAATACATTGTTAATTTGATTTTTATCTAATATCAAGAAATTGTTTTAAGTGTGCTAAATGATAAGACAGATATCCAGACATTTTGTCAGACATCACTGTATGACTCATGTCTCGCATCATCTTCTTAGAGAATAGCTGCTTCATGGAATGGATAATTCCTTGAGCAATTCGGATCAACGCATGGAAATTCACCATTTATATAGATACGGAAAACCACTTGAAATTCTACTTGCTTCATCATTTATTTATACTGAGAGCCAATCAGAATTCATGAGAATCTAATTCAATGTACTTCGTTATTCATTTAAACAAGAACCAATTACAATCCACAGCATAAGAACCAAAATAAAAAATTTTCATTTTATTTCATTTTTTTTTTACAATAAATATCTCAACTTATGTAACTTTATGGAAGTGAATTTCTTCAATTTTTTCTTATTATTTGGACTCAGGTAAAAAAAGTTTCATGTTAAACAACCAATTTAGTACAGGAATGTTATCCATGGGAACAGGGCCAGAGAAAATTACATATTTGCTCAGACACAGACGATTCTGATTTTGAGGGATTTTAAATAAATTTTATTTCTAGGATAATGTAGCTTCTAAATGTAATGAATAAATTTTTATTTTGTTATATAATATTCATTTAATTTGAATCCAATACATTGAGTGTACACTGAAGAGCCAAGATATTATGACCACCTACTCAATAACGCGTTGCGCCACCTTTGGGCTGCAAAACAGCTGCAAAACAGCTGCAACTCGCCTTGCCATGGATGCCACAAGTTCTTGGTAGATGACTGGAGGCAGGTTGTACCAAATGTCTAAGCAGCGGTCACACAAAGTTGAGATATTCCAACATGGTGATGTTTAGCTGCCGCTCCATGACATCCCAAATGTACTCTATCGGATTGAGATCCAGCGAGTCAGATGGCCAGGACATTAATTGGAATTCATCCTTATGCTCCTCGAACCACTCCAACACAATTCGAGCCGTGTGACATGGGGTGTTGTCCTGCTGGAAGATTCCATTTCCAGTTGGGAAGACCGACAGCATGTAAGGGTGGAACTGGTTCGCAATGATGTTCAGATAGTCCACAGCTTTCATGGTCCATTCTACCACAACTATGAGTCCCAGAGCCACACGTGAGAATGTCCCCCAAAGCATAATACCACCACCCCAGTCAGTGTATGGCCTGCTGTACAGGGTGGGGGGGGGGGGGGGCAAATGTTCGCCTGGAAGTCAGCGTACCCTGACACGGCTATCGACGTGATGAATAAGAAATCGTGATTCATCCGACCAGGCAATTCTCTTCCACTTATCCATGGTTCAGTCTTGATGTTCCCGGGCCCACTGTAGGTGTAGTTGACAATGACCCTTGGTCAACAGAGGCACACGAATGGGACGTCTGCTGCATTGTATTGTTCCGAAACACTTGCACTTGGACCTGCATTGTATTGGGCTGTCAGCTGAGCCACTGTCTGGCGCCGATTTTGCTTTACCAAGTGGGACAGTCTCCACCCATTTCTTTGATGACGCGTGGGCGTCCAACACCTTAGCATCTACTGCTGGTTTCACTGTCATTTATCCACTTTGCATAAATACTAACAATGGCAGATCGTGAACAACCTACCAGTTGTGCAGTTTCAGAGATACTTGTTCTGAATCCTTGGGCCATTACAATCTGCTCTCTATCAAAATTGCTTAGATCGGCAGCCTTTCCCGTCACTCGCAAAATTAAGTGTAAGACTGATTCCTTACCTTCTCCAGCAGCAGTTACATAATTACGTGCCCTCCACGTGATCCAGACGAGTTCATTCACCCATGTGGTAATGGTCATAATGTTTTGGTTCTTCAGTGTATATATTGCATGTTATGATCTAGTGCATTTTATGAATGGGAAATTTTTCTGAAAATTCGAGTAATAATTTTAAAGTGTATTATGCATGGAGGAATATTATAAACCGAAAATAATGTTCTACAAAGCGTATTCAGAAAGTAAGTTCCGTTTTGTAATAAAAACTACTATATATTTTTTCAAAATTTTTCTTTACCAGGTTCTATATACAGGTAGACCCCGTTATATGCGATACATATGTTCCGCGAAATTGCCGTGTATACCAAATTCACATAAAACGAGTTCCATTTAACATGTTCAGAATAGAGTTTGGTTCTCATAAGCACTAATTATTTTCCTGATATAACGTAAATAATTGAAGCATATTATTTTCCTGATATAGCGTTATAGAAGTATAGGATCAGTAATACAACAGTTTTCTATTTTTAAGTCTTCAAATAGCACCTTATTTTATTTTATAAAACTAAGATACACAAAAATACTCAAAATATATGTACACATACAACAAAAAGAAGTGTCCACAATTTAAACTTTGTATTGCTTTGGGTTCATCTGTAGGAGAAGGTTTTGATGCTGTTTCCAACAATCTCCTTCCTTTAATAGTGCTGGTGGAATCCCGAAGAGAGTTTGGAAGAGGAGCTCGGACTGGATGTTAAGGGATCGTTTGAACTGGCAGGATGTTTTGTTAAAAATTGCTTGATGGTCGGCTGTAACGTTTTCTTCATCTTCATCGAGGACCTCCAACTCAGTTTCTAACGAGTAGGATTTTTTCGGCCCTGCTTTCTTCCTTCGGTAATAATACTTTCTTTACGTTTCGGTGGCATTTTAAGTCCTACAACAATAAATCTTTTTGCAAACAGATCAGAAACTCAGCTGATCTTGTCCAAAGTGATGTATAGTAACCTTATCATTCATAGATAGCCTGCGATGTGCTAAATGTGCACAAACTCAGGGATAGGAACAAAACAAAATTCAAAAACAAATTCAACTACTAACAAAAATAGAAGAGCTTTTGCATGTTGGCAATCGATGATGCTACTAAATGAAAACCGCGTATATCCGAAATCGTGTATAACAGGATCTACCTATACCTTTGACTACTTTTGCACATAGTTTCCAAGTTTATTTAAACACTTCTCATAGCACTCAATTAACTTCTGCATGCTCACTTCATAGAAGTCTGCTGGCTGGTGAGGAAAGCCAAGCAGTTTCACTTCTTCATCATCGCTGAAACACAGGCTGCTAATTAACTCAGTTAGATCCTGGAACAGGGGGTAGTTCCTGGATGCAAGGTCTGAACTTTAAGGCAGGTGGTCAGGTTGTTCCGAACCAAAAGATCTGATTGGTCGGGAGCAACTTGACCACCCACCTAATAGTCCGGACCTTGCATCCAGTGACTACTACCAGTTCCAGTATCTAGAAGAGTTCATCGCAGCCTGCATTTCAGCGACGATGAAGAAGCAAAAACTGCTTGGCTTTCCTCACTGGAAACAGACTTCTATGAAGTGAGCATGCAGAAGTTCATTGAGCACTGTGACAAGAGTGTTTAAATAAACTTGGAAACCATGTGCAAAAATGGTTAAAGGTATATAAGATCTGATTAAAAAAAAAATTTTGAAAACATACTGTATTGGCCCAATTATAAGCCATACTTTTTCAAATTTGCTTACACTAAAATAGGGATGCTGCTTATAATCGGGCCAATATGGTATATAGTAGTTTTGTTTTATTACAAAACAGAACTTACAAAGAATTGGCCTCGTATTAAAATGGGCACTTATACAAAATTTACAAAGACCCTTGAGTAAACTGTTATTAAAATATATCGCCGAAATCTCAAAAATCTCCAATATTTACCATTAATTAAAAAAAAAAAAAAAGACAACATAAAACTTATAAATTGTGTTAACTGATAAATTAACAGCTGATTATGGATTCCTAAAAAGAGTGAAAATTAAGCAATTAAAATAAATTAGAACTTCGCTGTAAGTTATGTATAAACAAATGCAAAATCTGGCAGAAAAAATGTATATACACTTTAAATTTAATAGACTTTTTTCAAAGTTGGATCAAATTATGATAACAATAAGGAGACTCTAAAAATGTGGTCTATCACAGAAAACCGACTACCCTGGCAGCTCTTTGAAAAGAAACTGAAATAGTATGTGCAGCAATCCCACTGGATACTATGGCCAATGTTACCAAAGCAGCAGTTCACTGCACAATTAAGTGACTGGAAGCTAATAAACATCTCCTGAATTATAGAGATCAAAGGTAACTAGTAATCATTCCATGATATCTGAATAATTTTAGTACAGTAAAATCCCGTTACACCATATTCACTTCAACATACATTTCAAAATAACGTTCAAATTTCAAATCTCTGGCAGAAATCCTATTCTTTTAATGTTAAAAAGTTTCGGCTAAACATACCTCAAGTTAATGTACATTTCAGATTAACGTTCAAATTTAATGTTCCCTAAGCTATCCTCTCATTACAATGATCATAAGTCGAAAGCCTTGCCTTGATTAGTGAACACTTGCAAGCCTCGTTTTATCAGGCATATACAAGACGTTGCTTCCTTATCAGGCATATACAAGAACAATGCCAAGGCATGAAATGACAAGAGAAATCTTCCAGGAATGGCTACTAAAATTCGATTCAGATATAGATAGAGATAAGAAAAATAATTTTGTTGCTTAACAACTGTTCAGCGCATTTCGTTAATGTACATTTAAGCGACATCCGATTAGATTCTAAAGTGATGAATTGATAATACATGTACAAAAATTACCACAGATGTAAAAATTGTAACGTAAAGATGGAATTTTCATTATCACCACATCGACTGGAGAGTTTACCATCTAGAAAGAGCATCTACAAAGATGTGAGTTTAACATCCAAGTGTGTTCAAAAATTCTTATATTGAACTTCAAGTACAGGGGATTCAAAAATCAGCAAAAAACTTTAAAACTCAATAATTTGCATATGAATGCAGATAAAAAGATTCTGTTTGCACAGAAACAATTGAAATGAAGTGGGATATTTTTTCCAGGAAAAGAAATAAATGCTAGAATTATTCAGTTTTAGTCCAACAGATGGAGTTGTCAGGTCACAGACGACAGTTTCCACACATTTTCAGATGGTATAAAAAGAGCAGCACTCGCTGCAATGCTATTTCGGAAGCAGATAGTGATACGTGTTCCGTCTCACCGTAACAAAATTGTAAGCATAGAAATGCTGTCATTAATCGAGAAGGCACTCTTAGTGATATGACGATTTGAAAACATGAGTGTTTTGGTTCCACGTCCAAAAAAGTGGCTGGCCCTCACCATCCACTGTTGTTGCCCAGAAAATCAAACACAGTGCAAGCACTGTTGGAGATTTCCGCACATAGGGAATGCAGTGTGTAAGAAGTGTCTTGGCGGATTGGCATTTCGTGGCGATCACTGCAAATTATCCTTTAGTCGTTTCCTTACAAATTGCAACAATCATGAGCTGACACCTGACAACTTCATCACTAATTAGGTATTCAATAAAATAGTGAAGCAACACTTTCTGGGAGTGTTTACACACGCAATTGCTGTGTGCATGGAATATGTAAAATCCACATGCAATTATTGGACAACCCCTACATCAGCCAAAAGTTACAGTCAGGTGCGGCTTCACCTCTGATTTCATAATCAGTCCTTTTTCTTTGAGGAAATCATAGAGACTGTTCTAAAAACAGTTACTGTCGGTGGTATGTGCTATGCAGCACTGTTATGGACCAACATCATTCCAGAATTGCAAGCACATCAAGCACTGCATTCAGTCACCTTTATACAAGATGGAAAACCACTACATATTGCTGCACCCTGTGCAACAACTACTCTGCTCAACATTTGGGGAGAATCATGTCCTCAGTCGAAATGTGACTTTTGGCTATAGGGATACCTGAAGTCAAAAGTGTACCGCAACCAACTTTTGGTCACGTTGAAAGATTCCATCCGGCAACATGTATCTGCCTTACCGAGATTTTAATTTTATAAGGAAATTATCAATTCATCACTTTAAAATTTATTCTACATGTATTTTCCATTTTCAATATGAACATCTGATTGGAATTCCTTCCACCGAATTGCACATCTACACTACAACTGATGGACCAGGCATCATATAATACATGAAGGACCATTTCCAGAAATTATTATTGCAGAGAATATTGCTTAATCAATGGCTGTGAATTATAGAAACAATAAACATTAAGAATGCAATTGAAATGCTTGAAAATGTCCGGAATTGTGTCTAATCAAATTAAAATAAAAATCATTCTTAATCTGCTACACTATACATACTCTGTGTACATACTATATTATTTATTGTACACAAGCACTACTCTACTGTATTATGTAGTCCACATGGCCCCCAACCCAGTTTCAGATTAAAGTTTAAAATTCCAGTTCCTGTGGAGTACATCAAAATGAGGCTTTATTGTAGTAAAATGTTTTATATGCTTTTTTTTCTTTTACTAAAACGTGTATAAATTTTTTTGGCAGAATCTGCTAGCAAAAGTTTTTCAAAAAACGAGTTCAAAATTTTCAATCACTTTACCTTAAAGCTGCGCCGTAAGTCATTTACACTAATGTAACCCTTTTTATCAACATCCAATGTCTGAAAGCGCTTGATGTAATCTTTGATTTCATCACGTGTCAAGTTAATGGGAGTATCTTCACGTGAAGCTTTATTGATGTCCATTCCCATCTGACCTTGTAAAAATTGGATTGCCCTCTCCTTTTGGTTCTAAAAATGAAATTGCAAAATAATGATCAATGTCATTTAAAAATGTAACAAAAGTGAAATGAAAGTCATTAAGACACTGCAATTATAGTAAGGCATATTCAAAATACTGGGTTAGTGAGAAATAAGTTTCCCACTTCAGAGGGCTCTGGAGTGCATTCTACTGCTCCAATGAGACAAAATTTGTACTATAGGTAACTCAAAAGACGAATTATCTATAGTACAAATTCTGTCTCATTTGGAGAAGTAGAATGCATTCCAGAGCTCTCTAAAGTGGGAAACTTATTTCTCGTTAACTCTGTATCAGATTAACAGTTTATTGGAACTATCTGAAAAACTATATCAGGCAGTGTCAGGATTGGATCCAGTCAATGCAGGACCCCCTCCTTTCAGTGATTACATGTTTAATTCCACATAACAATGAAATAGTTCATAGTTAAAAATTTCTTTGAAATCAACAAATCATAAAACAGTTAAGATTCTCAAAAATTATATATGTGTGACGTTATCACGGGTTAAGTAATATATTCGTTTTATAATAAAATTGATCACAAGAATAATAGAAGGTATTATTCAATTTCCTTTTGCGAATATAGTGATATAAGTGTTTTTGACGTAGTGGCATATCAAGTGGAGATAATGTAAGATTATAAATTTGGATAATTATCGGACGGCACACGATTGTGAAATAACAGGAGGGGTGGAGCAATGACAGGAAGAGACGTTCTTTTTGAGTTTAAATAAATATTGTTAATACTGGTCATTGGAGTCCCCCAATAAATAGATATATTGATTTTTTTGATGGATTGTTTGTAACACGGATTTTATATAGTATTTGGAATCGTTAGTGATTTTGTGGTTTATTCACTTTTGAACTTGTGAGTTGTGGAGAGGGAAGGAGACCGGATGCGGGCGAAGCTATAAAAAGGGAGAGAAACTGAAACTTCTCATGAGTCATGCTTGAGAGTTGGTAGAGGTAGGCTGCGCGCCTTCTCCTCTCATATGGAATAACGGCAATTATGGAAATTGACTAGAAATAGCATTTGCGAAAAAAGCTGCTGTGCAACTTCCACAGTTAGCCAAGTAGCTAGGCCGATTTCTAAAATTCAATTTATGGAGTGAGCAGGCTCATCAAAGGAAATAAGTGGAGAAAAAGGATGATGTGGGTTAAGCAAGCAGGCAGTCGAGGAGAAGTGGAACGCTCTCTCCGCGACTATTGAAGGAGGAGGGTCAGATGAGATGCGCCACGGCGGCTATGCAACCTCCGTAGTCGTTAATGCGATCTGGTGGCTCTTTCTTCCTGAGATCAATGCTTGTACTGGCTCATAATTCATCATAATATTGGAACATAATATAGAGACTCCCGATTGGACATTTAACGTTATGATAAAGAGACTCCCGAAATAGTGCTGTTTTTAAAAGGAAACTTAAAAGAAATGTACCCTAAGTAACATTGAAATGGAACATGTATGTGATTGATATTCTTCAGAGTCGTCAGTTATGATTGGAATCAAAATATGGATATTGGAACCCCGATATTCTTCAGAGCAATTGTAAGTAAGCAACGAGATATTCTTCAAGCGAGCAACATGATTTTTCTTCGAGCTACAGGCATAATTGGAACCCGACATTGAGAGAAGAAGACAACTGCATGTGTGAGATCTTCTGTTGAACTTAGTGGGGACACATTGAGACTTCCAGTGGACTCACTCACTAATCGATCCGGATTTTCTTCAGATGTGTTTTTGTGCTTCAGAGTGCTAAGTGATATAATTTATGGCCTGTTAAACACAGAAGTGTTTTTGTGCATTAAAGTGGATTAAAAGTGCTTGACAAGTCTGCAGGTGTTTGAACTACGTAATTGTAAGTAAAACTGAAATTTGATATATTGATCTAATTGAGTGTCATGACAAAGGTACGATAAGGAAATATATTTGAGAGAACTTTCTAAGAATAGAATTTTGAGTAGAACTATCTCTTTCCTCAGAGCAATTGACATTTATTGAATTTTGCATGTTATCTTAGATATAAGTACTTGGGAATTTTAATATTAACTTTCTTCTTTCGTGTTAAGATCTATCTACTTTCTTTTCATTTAGATTTAAGACTTTATTTAATTTTGTATCTCATTGGTTTGTTTATCTTTGAATAAAGAGAACATTTATTTAATTCCAAACCTTGCTTTCCTTATTGAAATAAATAAGTCACAACCTGCCAATTTTTCTTAAAGAACCTAACCTATGTCCTTGATTTTGTATACTGAATTTATTTGAGCTAGCTGTCTTGGAATTCATTGCGTTGGATTCTGATTTAGAGAAGAAAGGGGGGGTGGTCCACTCAAGCTGATTGAGGTTGCATTGACACCCATTGTGTAAAACCCAAAAATCAAGGGTATAAGGTTACATATGTAAAATAGGAGGGCTGGTGTTTTTTTTTTTTTCTGTTTGTTTGTTTTTTTTTTGAGTGACAACTGATACAAAAAAAGATACCATTATGAAACTTCTACAGTTCCTCAATGCACAGAGGGATGTTAAGGATCTATGGTAACAGGTAGTATATTTAAGTGTGCCATGCACATTCATTTGACATAAGCTATCACGTGGAATATTGTTAGGGCAGGTATTAAAATTGTTAGTATTCAAACAGCAAGCTAAAAACATTGAGTTATGCCACCAAAAATTCGCAGGTATTGGTAAGGCTACTTAACAGCCCTTTCCGACGTCAAATTCAGCTATTCCCGATCATGAAATCTTCTGAAAATGTTTCCTTGCATTCACGGTACCATTTTCTGAAATCCTTAGAACCCCTTGAGCGATAAAGGACCACATATTCCCAATTTTCATCCGCCAGGTACCGTTTATATAGCTTACAGCCGTTGGTCCGTCGTTCTTGAACATGGCGTGGCAACACCTTATGAATGTGGCTCTTGCGTCGCTTTTCCAGTTGTAAACTATGGTTGATAATCGTGTTTACTGTGTTTTCCATTATTCTCATGAATGGCACCGCTTCTGGTTTTGCCTGTGTTAATTAGCACACTTGGTATCCTTTTCTTGGAAACTACGAAGGCTCACTTCTTGTATGCTTTCATTATTTAAATCCACTCGCTAGACTTAAATCCCAGAGGAAATATATGAAATTTAATGAAATGGAGATTGCAATGGGCTTTCGCTGAGCACAACTTCTGTGAAGTTAAGCTACATCAGCACGGCTCGTCACTGGATGGGTGACCATCCGTGATAGCCAATCTTTACCCCTCCCCGGCTGCTGCGACCATCATACAGCAGTCGTGAATCCAGGTCCATCCAGGGACCCAACTCGTCGGCCTCTGGCCATACAGGCCCTGGATGGACGTATTGGATCCAATTAATTACTATAAAAAATGTACCTATGAATGAATGTGATACACTGGTTGCTTCAATGCCTCACTGTGTAACAGCTGTGATTAGGGCCAAAGATCATCCAACTTGGTATTAAGATCACACAATAGTACATGTTATAATACAGTCTTAAATTTATGTCGATATCATTTTACTTGTAATTGATATTGTAATGTGTTGCTAAACTTTCGAAATAAGGTATACTTTTTTGTTGTAATTTTTTGTTGGAAGATATATTAAACAAACCAATTTTTTTGCGTAACCTTATAGAGAGACATCTTTTTAAGCTGCAAAACGTGCTGCCTCAGTTCAATTTGTATATAACATATGTAATACAGCAATACATTTTACCACAGTATGCGGTATTGCTAAATTTTGAAAAAGGACTGTACAGTTTTATTTAATCTAAAAGGTGTGTATATTTCTCTACTATCTCCTGGTGTATTATAAGAGTGTGCCTATAATAGAAGAGAACCTAGCAGCTGTGATTGTGTGTGTAAATAGACCACCGATTGTAAACTAAACAATCACTTCGTATTATTTGTTAAACTGAGTTGTTACTGTGGGCCTACCAACCGATAACAGTCAACATAAAATCATTGGCTCCCCCTTGGTCTAGGTGAAATCCTGAAACATAAAATTAAAATTTCGTAAGCACCCTAAATTTTATATTCGACTTATCAATGATTCATGGTAAATTTGATAATTTTTGGCCCAAAATCTGCCTTCGATTTCCTCTGTAGACACACCAAGTGCCTATCAACCAACAGCACACAATCTCCAGTGTCACAGTTTTCCTTTGTTTGGGTCTGAATAATTCCTTACATTTTGTATCTCTAAATGCAAAGCCTAACCTAATTTTACACAGGAGCAAGCATTCATTAGACAACAAAAGGATTACAAATTAAATCGCTTATAGAATAAAATGTTATTGTCAAAAATAATACATACCTTTTGTTCTGCTTTGGACCAGCATAGCTCTTCAGCCATTATTTCAACAATACGTGGTAGGGCTTCTTCAGCTGCTTGACAATTAAGAAACGATAACCGAAGCCGACGAGCAATGACATCTACAGCTGTACAGGCATATTCCTTTACAGCATAACGAACCTGAAAATTTATTAGGAGGAAAATCCAAAAGTGTTATAAAATTGGATTCTTAAGCTTGCAAAGGAGAAAAGATGAAGAATTGACAGAGTAAGAAAGAAAATCGGTGGCATTGAGCAAAATACAAGGTGTGTTCAAATGAAACCCATTTGGCTGAAATAGGTGCTGTAAGAAGAAGACAGGGAACAGGAAACGCAAGCAAAGAGAAAGAGCAGTATTTAATGAACAGTATTGTACAAACGTTTCTCAAAAGAAGTAACCTATGGCGTTTAGGCATGTATTCCACTATTTGGGGAGACATGAAATGCTGTACACAAAAAAGATGCAAGTTTGAATTGAACCAGTTCGTAACTGCTTCGAGGAATATTTTCAAAGACATGGAAGTCTAAAAAGACAAATCCGAGCTGTGAGGAGGATGTTCAAGAGCCTCTCATTTCTTCTTGACGAGTGCTCCATAACAACTTTTGCAACAGGCAGGCTTACATTGTCTCGAGTCACTTGTTTTTCTTAGCCATCTTATTTCATGGACAGAATTTCATATCTCCCCAAACAGTAGGATGCGTGCCTAAAGGCCATGGGTGACTTCTTTTGAGAAACGTGTACAATACCCAGAGGTCTCTGGTTCGAGTCCAGGCCGTGGAATTTTCTTTACTATTTTTCTCTATTTATTAATTAATATCGGAGGTAATGACATGAAAAAATCCTCAGATGACCATTTTCCAATTATTAAAAGAAATACTGCTAACTTATTTCAAAGACTGCATCTCTATTCTCAACAGTCAAAGACA
>JAHWFO010008089.1:949616-1016019 GCA_023313115.1 Rhysida immarginata | reverse complement strand
GTTTTCCAACTACAATGTTGTACTGCAAGGTCTCTTTTCACTTTGTTCAAATATAGAAATATACAGGGTGGTCCATAAGTCTGTCCCCCCCTTTTATTTTTTGAACCGAAGCAGATATGTCAATTTTGATGAATCCAATGAATAGGAAGTTGTGGGTGGCCTATCCCATGGTGCACTTTTCATCATCCCAAATATGCAAATTAGGACACATTCAAAATTTATCTCAAAAACCGTAAGGGATAGAGAAAAAAAACCCAATTGCAAACTTGTTCAGCATAAAAAAACAAACAAAACAAAAAAAAAAACCCATCCAAATCGGACCAACGGTTCCCAAAAAAAGTTAAAAAAAGTAAATAACCATCTCAAACTAAAAAAAGGCAACTGGGCCAAACCAAAGCGAATCATGTTGGTAACACTCTAAAGGGTATGTTCCACATGATGCCCTTCAGCACCAATGCACAACTGAGCACGTAGTTTCAAAGATGCCATCACTCTTGTTACCATATCAGATGTAATGGATTGGCAGGCAGTCTGAATTCTCTGCTGCAAATCCAGCATAGAAGTTGGCTGAGTGGCATAAACATTGTCCTTAAGGTAACCCCACACAAAGAAGTCATTAGGGAAAAGATCTGGTGAGCGTGCAGGCCAATGAATTGGGCCACCCCGGCCGATCCACTGACCTGGAAACATTGCATCGAGATGATCACAAGTAGCTGCCGCTGAATGGGCTGGAGTCCCATCATGTTGATACCATACCCTTCGAAGTGATGCTAAAGGAAGCTCATCTGCAAATTCTGCCACTACAACATTTATTATCATGTCTCTGTATCGTGCAGCTGTCAACGTCCCTTCGTAGAACAATGGACCAACCAATCCACCATTGATGATTCCACACCAGACATTCACTCTCCAATTCACCTGGTGCACAGCTTCTCGTAACCATCTAGGGCTTTCTGTTGCCCAATAATGGAGATTGTGTTTATTAACCAGACCATCTCGAGAGAAGCTGGCTTCGTCTGACCACAAGACCCAATTGAGAAAGCCTGGGTCATCGTCGATGCGATTTAGCAGCCAATTGCAGAACTCAAGACGAAAATCGTAGTCTGTTGGCTGCAATCCTTGGTGGCAGTGGACATGATAAGGGTGGAATCCATGCATATGAAGTAATCTTAATACTGATTGATGACTGCAGCCAGCTTCTTCAGCAGCTGATCGAGTACTACAATGAGGATTAGCATAAACAGCAGCTAAAATGGCTGTGCTGGAGTCCTCTGATGTGACAGTTGTTGGTCTACCTTGCCGGGTCTGATGACTGACACTTCCTGTTTGCTGAAATCGTTGAACAACCTCGCGAATTGTCTTAGAAGTGGGAACTCTAGCATTGGGATATCTAATTTGGTATTCCCTGGCTGCACCTTTGTAATTATGTGCAAATCCAAAACATAAAACCATACCAACCATTTCTTCTCTACTGTATTCTGCCATTTTTCAGACCTGATTGGCAGTTTCTTCCCCATTCATCAGAAAGCTTCAGCATTTAAAGTGCTAGTGGATAAAACCCAACAGGGGGGGGGGGGGGGACAATGAGAGTGCCAATTATTTATTTATTTATTTATTTATTTATTTATTTATTTATTAGTTAAGTATAGTACATCCGAGCTCGTCTAAGACCAGTATGGTATTACACCGACAAGTTAGGTCTTAGGGGCTCCATCATTCAAATTACAAACGTGATGTAGCAGAATGAATACAGAATGAAATTTTAAAAAAATAAATAAAAAAAATACATGATAAATATGGGTTAATGTCAATTTTTTGAAGTGAAAGGTTGTCTAATTTAATGAATATATAATATATATATAAAGTTGGAAATTATTAAGTAGATAAATTTAATTATCAACAAATATTATCAAAAGTTACTATCTCATTAATACATAAGAAATGAGATATATATAAGAAATGTTACTATCTCATTAATACATTGGCAAAGAATAAAGTTATATAAGGTTAAGAATTAGAGGGAAGAGGAGTGGCTGGATGTATTTAGAAAGGGCTTTAACTTTCTTTTAAATGAGGCAGGGGTTGGAGCTTGCTGCAGATGTTCAGGTATACGGGCCCACCAATTTATACCAGCAACAGAAACACAGTTGTTATGATAATTTGCATTTGCAATTAACTTTTTTTAGGAACCGTTGGTCCGATTTGGATGAATTTTTTTTTGTTTTGTTTGTTTTTTTATGCTGAACAAGTTTGCAATTGGGTTTTTTTCTCTATCCATTACGGTTTTTGAGATAAATTTTGAATGTGTCCTAATTGCATATTTGGGATGATGAAAAGTGCACCATGGGATAGGCCACCCACAACTTCCTATTCATTGGATTCATCAAAATTGACATATCTGCTTCGGTTCAAAAAATAAAAGGGGGGGGGGGACAGACTTATGGACCACCCTGTAGATTACATTACATTTACCTACACCGACCCCAATACTAGACAGATTGCCAACATTTTTCATGACCAAAGCTTAGGAATAGTATACAAAATCAGAGACAACAATAGGTATATATCTTTATTTATATTATTAAAATATTTAAGCTGAAACTCCCGTAGGACATCTTCCTAATGCATGTAGAATTTGGACAAAGCAGCCTACAGAAAAAGATGGGAATAATGATCCTCCAAATATACCTTATCCGCAATACTTGAGTGTGAACTGGTGGCAGATATAAGAAATACACCATGAGGAAAACAAAGCAGTGCTGCAATGAGGTTTCTATGAAAACAGATACAACAAGCCAATTAATTGTTCGGTTTCGTTATGTTTGAATTGGAAAGGGAAAAATCCAAATGTCTCATTTCACCATGTTCCAAAAAATAAAAATTAGAAGAAAATTTCATTCTTGTAGAAATGACAGATGTAGAAGAAAAGAAGGACGAGACACAAGAGCTCTGGAATAAAATAAAAATTCAAAATGAACACAGGATTGCAAGACCCTGAAAAAACCCTTATAGAAGCGCTCCACTGATAATAGCCATTTTCAATTTCTCCTAGTAAATGTCTTATATATTGTAAACTCCGTCTATAAGAGTAAATTTTCGATTTCCCGACGGTCCTCTTAGAGCGGTTTCAACTGTACGAGGCCTGTGAGAAAAATATCCGACCTTCGGCCGGGAAAAAAAAAATACACACCTGGAGCATTGGAAACCTAATCACCCTCAAAGTAGTCTCCTTGGAAGCATTCCTGGAAAGCGTCTTTCGGAATGAAGTTTAGCTCGGCTGTCGTTGCAGCCATAATGTCCTCTCTTGTCTGAAATCGCGTTCCTTTCAATGGCCTCTTGAGTTTGGGGAACAGCCAAAAGTCGCAGGGGGCCAGGTCAGGAGAGTAAGGAGCCTGTTGTACCACGGGAGTCTGGTTTTTCGCCAAAAAAGTCTGAATCAAATTTGGTTTTTGAGGCGCCAATTGCCTCTTGACCACAACTGCGGTCTCTTGCACCGCACTGCATTACATAGGCGACGGAGGACATCCCTGTATTACTCTTTGGTGATTGTTTGACCCTGTGGTGTGTACTCGTGGTGTACCACACTGCGAGAGTCAAAGAAAGCAGTCAGCATCACTTTCACATTGCTGCGCACTTGGCGGGCCTTCTTTGGTCGTGGTGACGAGGAATGCTTCCACTGTGACGACTGATGGTTTCCACCTGGCTGTCGCCCAGTTTCTGGCAAAATTTGATGCAGTAACGCTGCTTCAGTCGTTCCGTCATTTTCCTTCAAATCAAAAACCGACGAGAGCACAACACACTACCTCCCTCTAATGCTGATTGCCAGCAACTGACGCTATTGAGAGGGGGGAAAAATTCATGCATACGCACAAAGGTTCAAGGTCGGCTCATGAAAGCACGCGCGATCCAAATGCATCAGGTTTTCGCAAAAAAAAAATTAGGTTGGATACTTTTCTCACAGGCCTCGTATTATCATTCTTCTCGTTTACAAGTTCTGTTAGTTTTATTCCTATGCGTTTCCTATTGCACTCTTTTCATTGCTCTTTATCATCTTCCATTGGTCCTCATTCTTGTCCTATCCCAGCACATTTTCCCTTGCATTATGTTCTCACTATTGCACCTTTTTCCCATCTCCTCCCATTGGCCTCGGATTGTCCTATCCCAGTACGTATTCTATTTTATTTCCAGGCTTCGCACTGGTTCCCTTCTGCTCTCCTTAACTAATACATTCTCCTCCCTCCCCCTATTTGATCTGTATATAAGACGTCATCTAATGCCCCTAATATCACTTTCACTCTTTCCTTTGGCAAAGGATAGCCTCTATTCGAAATGTCAGCTTTTTTCAGGGTCCTACCACCCTGTGTTAAATTTTCATTTTTTATTCCAGTAGAAAGTAATTTCGTTTGCTCTACTCATTTTAGCCTTCAGACTTCCTACCTCATCTACATACAAAACAGAAGTTAACTGAAATAAGAAAAGTTACAGAAATGTACTGTGTATGGTTCTATAAGCACACCCTTCATAGAGTTGTTTTCCTCCTGGTGTTTCACTGCTGATTGCCAACAGATGGTGAATCATCACACGCATGCTCAGTTTGTTATCCCGGATAAGGTCAATTCTGCTAACTAGTAAAAAGCAATCGGCAGTTTGATCAACTTTGTGGAAATTCATTTGTGGGCTGTCACAGTAAAGCCTGGTTCAGATCCCGACAATCGGAACATTTTCAAGTCATCAGCAACGTAAGTCAGAAACTTTAATTTTTGAAATTAAATATCTCCAAAACGGTGGCCCAATACACATGCCTAGTCATAATCAAATGCAAAATATCCACATTTACATTGTGCTTACATGATTTGAAACATTCCCTTGTTAGGAACTGAAATGTGTCACACATTACATTTTGCAGTATTCTATTATCATTGTTTTAGTTAATAAAATTTCAAGATTATTAATAAGGCAACCTAACCTTCTATATCCGGAGAAAGATAGCCACGTATCTCTTTCAGGATAAATTGGATATCTGCTTCACTAGGTGCTGGGGAATGAGTTACTTCACAGGGATTGTCAGTCGTGCCTGCAAATAAGAATTTTAAAAATTAAAATGACAGCAATTCATTTCAATGAATTTCATCATTATACAATAAGATGTAGATGGTTCAAGGCTGATTTTAATTTGTTTTAAAGGCAACTGTTATTGGGCCTTTTATGATTAGTTTTATCTGTAACTATACCTAAACTAATCTTAAACCCATCATACGACAGATGCCACAACAGTCAAATCATTAAATTCGATTTTATCTAAAAAAAATTTTTTTCATCTGTAACAGAAATTTCACAATTGACAGGATTGCCATTAGTAAACAAGTTAGGCAACCAAAATAACCAGGACCAATAGGATATTTAAGGAATTCGAGAATAAAAAGGAAATTACCGGTATTTGTTTTCTAAAGAAGCATTTCGTTGTTAGGGTTAGATGAGGTTGCCAAGGCAAGGTGTACTTTTAATGGGAATGTGTAGTTCAAAATAAATAAAAGCATCCAAAAGATTAAATGCAAAGAGTAGCATTTCTCTATATATTCAAACATATAAGCATTTAATTTGTAAGCATTCCTATTTAATAAAATGAGCATCAGTTGTTGAAGTGTTCTGTGTAAGGGTCTATTACTTCTTCATAATCTATTGCTAAAGCCTTTCTACATTAAGCATGTACTGTTGAAGCGAACAATTAGCTACTAGCTGTTGACAACAATTCGCCTAACAGAAATTAGCTATTGATAATATACATGTAAGGCATAAGCAGGGATGGATGAAGGTAGTAATCTTAATCTCTTCACGACCAGCCTAAATTTTGAAGGATACCTCCCAGGACCACATTTTATGTACTATCTGGCAAACCAATGTCGGACATGCGTTCGTCATCTACAGTTTTGTAAGAATATTTCTGTTTCAGAATCAATATTTATTTCAAAATCAGGATCTTTGGCATCACAACTTGCATCAACATAATCATAATCTAAACAGGTGGTGGCCTTACAGTATAACAGAGGGACATCAGGAGTTCCAACTAGTTTCGCCATTTATTCCCGGCTTTGGAACTCCTGATGTCCCTCTGTTATACTGTAAGGCCGCCACCTGTTTAGTTAATAGGAACAGTATTATGATCCATCCTTCCACCGATAATCATAATCATCTATTTTTGTAAAACATGGAGCAAAAGCATTGTTGCTTACTGTGCATATACAACGTACAACAGTGTTGAAATTAGCAATCAAAGAATAAACACAGTGGTTCTATCTATCGACAGGAAAATGGACCCATAAAAGAATAAACTGTTCCAAATGATTTTACTCTTTCATTCCTGAAAAACCACGTTTTCATTTCGTTAATAGAATTAATAACTGAAAATGACGAATGCATGTTCGTCATGGTATTGAGCAGAGGGTCTAGCTTGACGAACGCACATTCGTCACTGGTCTTGAAGAGGTTAACATTGAAAGTTTCCAATGGTAACACGATGATATCATTAAAATACATACCACTGAATCAATTTCGACTGTCATTAATTTCTAGTTATATTCATCCATGACACACCATTACAGGCTGTTTGATATATTACACTGCATATCTTAGCATTCAAAATTTCCAAGGGTACCTTATTGGTACCATTACAACATGTACCATTGAACCAATTTTGGCAATCATTCTTTTTACATCATATTCATTTCTGACACAACATTATAAGTTGTTTTATATATTACATGCTATATCATACCAATAAAGGCGTACAAGTGAACCAATCTTGGCAATCATTTTTTTTAAAGTTATATTCATTCATGATACGTCATTTCAAGTTGTTTGATATATAAGGTGATTCAAAATGATGTACGGCATTTCAAAATTTACTATGCATTTATTTTCTAACATAAACTAACCAGACAGAGTTTAAAATGTAGGAAAACTCGGTTTAAAATGTAGGAAAACCAACCATTTATTGATTCTAGCATTACAAATCTTCTATGTGACTCCTCAAGTCACCTGGACAATGTCAAGACGATAGTCAATCTCATCCCAAATTCCTTTCAGCATGTCTGCTGTTACTAGTCCGAGAGCATTACGAATCTGTGTTTTCAGGTCATCCAAATTTTCCACAAGCGGTGGCACGTATACTGCATGTTTCACAAATCCCCACAGAAAAAAGTCACACGGTGTGAGGTCCGGTGACCTTGGCGGCCATTCCTGCAGCATATTGTTGTTCATTCACGGCCCCCATCTTTACTTTTATCGCAACACCAGCGCCACCGCAGCCTCCAATTGCAGGAAGGTTAAAAATATTTGAGTTTTCCTGCATTTTAAACCTAGCCTGGTTAGTTTATGTTAGAAAATAAATGCACAGTAAAATTTTGAAATGCCGTACATCACTTTGAATCACCCCGTATTACATACATTACATGCCTTATTTTAGGATTGGTACCATTACAACAAGCAATGATTAAAATTATGTTAAAAATAAAAAATAAAAATTTCTATAGTAAATTGCCTATGAGTCCAGACTTTTGGACCACCCTGTATATTAATCATTCAAATCATATGTTTTGTTAATTGAACTACTAAACCAATTTTGACTGATTTTGACCACCAAGGAAGACCATCACGTGTCTTCACTAAGTTCACAAGTCTTTTCTCTGCCTTGCTATCGAATGGCAAGGGGCCATTCAAGTATTACCTAACGCAGTTTGAGGGGGAAGGGAGTCTTGTAAACGTTATAGTGCATTACAGGGGAGGGGGGGGCAAGCAACGCATTACATAACATTAAGTTTTTGTTAAAATTAAAAAACCAAGCAAGTGTGAGTCAAACTCGCGCACTGAGGGTTCTGTACCATCACACAATAAATTAGTGTTATGTATTCACCGAAACAAATTGTGTTTTCTTTCATTCAGTTTTGGACCCTTTGTGTGCACAATAGTTGTCGATTTTCTGGTTACCAAATGCGGCATTTGTCTGTGTGTTCATTGCACTGTCCAAGTGAAAATGCACTTTGTCTGTCCAGAGTTTATTCCACGGCCATTCTGCATCGACTTCAACACGAGCAAGAAACTGAAGTAAGAACTGGAGTCAATCGTTACAATCACATGGAGGCACCTGCTGCACAAGTGACAGTTTGTATGGATAATATTGGAGGATATTCCACATGATCTTATGATAGTTGACCATGGCCTATCCAACACCTGCGCTACACATGCCCGACACAGGTGCTACCATGGGAATTTGCAGCTCTGTCCTCTTCCACTGAAGCAAAACCTCCTCTAATGTGTCTGCAGAGAAGGGTTTTCTTCCTTTGCCAGCATGAACTGACAATGATCTGTTTCTTCAAATTTCATTATCATTTTCCAAATGATTTTCACATTCATGGAATCTTTTTGCATCCCCTTCAAAGTCCGAAATTTCCACAGAGCAGTTAATGCGGAATTGCTGTTTTGGTAAAATAATTTAATTCAACAATGTCCGATCTCGTAAATTTAACATCACTGTGAGCGGCATACACATTGAACACAGTATCTCCACGAATATTCTTCGGTTTTATACAGTAAGCAACAGACGCTGCGTGACGGCGCATAAATTTACATTTTTAGTACAGGTATTCAACATAAAACACCCTCCAGTAGTGAAATTCATAACTAATTTTTTATTTTCGCTGAAACAAATTCCCATCCCTTCATTAGTCCTCTACAAAATTTCACACTTTTTTGATGATTGGTTTCGCCTGTAGGCAGCTTTGCAGTAGGGTCCCTTAATTATGACACCCTGTGCAAGTACTCCTCTGGAAGGCTGATTTTAACCAAAGTTTTGGATTTTGTGAGTAGATTTTGACTCTCTTACTCTTACTTCAGATACATTTGATCTGTATTTTAATGTAAAACTTAGCAAGTTTTATTACATTATGTGTGATAGTTTTTTATGTAGCAATATGAGGAGATAAAATAAATAACGTACGCTTGAATGTGTTGAATTAATAAGAATGTCTTTTTATTTATCGTTACTGCAAACGCGATGGAAACAATCGCAAACGATATTTTAGTGATTTTTTCCGGTATTTTGCGCAAAATAATTGACAATTTTAGCTAAAACTGGTCACTTGGGTGTTACGTAAAGTTTAAGGGGGGAGAGAGGGGAGGGGATAAAGCAAAACGTTACGACATGTTACAGGGGGGAGGGAGGTCAAAAATCTTCAAAAACTGCGTTAAGTAATACTTGAACGGCCCCCAAAGAGAGAAGTGCATTGATCAATGCATAATTCATTTATGCATGGAAATATATAGTGAAAAACATGATCCCCTCTGTTATATGTGACCTTTTGAGATGAAAGTAGTTTACTGATTTTTTCCCACCAATGAACTCAGACTGTTGTTTTGCCTAAGGTCGAATGGCGAAAACAAAAGTCAAAAATTCAAATGCTACAGCACCAACAGACAGACTGACACACTTTGCGAAAACATAAGTATCTATCAGCTCTAACAAGTCGCTCTCAATATGAAAGCGCTAATGACTAAACTTACCAATTAAAAATCATTTAAACTCCTTATAATCGCCATTTCTCTAAACAACATGACTATTCCAAAGAAGAATAGTTTTCAAGGGTTAGTCAATTTTTAGACAATACTTCATATTTGCCAATTAAAAAAGATCACTTTCCCCAACTTATCCGAACCATCGATAATAGCTCAAAAGCTTGTCCAAACCTGGTTTCCAACCCTAATATTCCTAAGACCTTCAACGTCGATCACAGAAACAATGACAAACACAGAAGCAACATTCATCAAGGAGGATCATGAATAACAATAGATTAGCTGCACGTTATCATGGGTGTTTCTTGAGAAGTGTACACATAAATGATGCATCGAGTGGATGTGTGTACAGAATGGGAAGAAAGACTTCAAAAACAAGGTGAAAACTTCCTAAAAACCATCATTACAATTGATGAAGCTTGGTAGCATCACTATGACCGTACAAGGAAACAACAAAGCAGTGAACGGAAGCATCTATCTTCACAAAAACGCAAAATTGGCAGGAAAGATATGATCATAGCATTTTATTTTATTACGACGGTATTTTATCAACACGTCATAGAACAGGGGAAGACTGTCAACGGTTCATACTACACGAAAGTTTATGGACAAAGGGTAAATCATTGCAGAAAGATGGCTTCTTGTTACACTATGATAATGAATTCACACATTATGGTGCATAGTGGACGTTGTGTGGAAGAAACAACAGAGATCATTACCCACCCACCATATAGCCCTGTTCTAGCACCATGTGACTTCTGGCTCTTTCCTGAGCTCAATAAACCACTGAGGACACCATTTCGAAAGCAACCAAGAATGTGTAAAAACAACAAAGGAAACTGGCACAAAGCAAGAGAACTTTGCATTTTATATATGAGATTGCCATTAATATTGTCACAAGCTCAGTGTATGCATAAAAGAAGAGACAAACTTGTAGTTTTTTTTGTATTTTTGTTATAATACCGAGGAGATATCAGAAAGTAATGCCATTTATTTTTCAAAAAAAATTAAAAAATATACAGGTAAATAATTAAGTACAGCTTAAACTATACGTCTTTATCTACTTTTCCACACAGGCACTTGGACGATTTAGGCATTTATCCCAATGCTATACCAGTTTCAGGATACCTCACTCATAGAACTCCGTTGGCTGTGAATACTGCCAATGGAAAATGGCAGATTTGAATTCCTCATCAGTTTCAAACCTCTGACCACTCAGAAATCTCTTCATAGAACCAAAGAGGTGGTAGTCCGAGGAAGCTAAGTCTGGACTGTAGCCTGGGTGGTCCTGAACCTCCCAATTGAAACAGACCAGTTTTGCTTTGACAACACTGGCCACATCCAGGCGTGCATTGTCATGAAGAAGTCAAACACTGATTCCTCTTTCTGGTTATTTATCCCGAATAGCATGCCGCAGTTTAGTTAACGTTTCACAATAGATAGCGGCGTTGATGGTTGATCCACGAGGCAGGAACTCTGAGTAGGATGCCTTGCATATCCCAAAAAACTGTACGCATAATTTTCTGAGCGGAAATTGAAAATTTTAATTTTTTGCAAAGCGGACAATGTGGATGTTTCTACACAATGCTTGCATTTTAGACTCAGGTGTGAAATGCAGGACCCAGGACTCATCTCCTGTGACAATGCCATTCAGGATCGCATTTTCCTCCTGGCTGTACCGTTGCAGATGTTACAGTCTGTTCTGGTGTCAGACTTTTTAGAATCAATGCGAACAGACTTTGCAGTATCCAAGCTTCTCATGCACCATATCCCATGCAGATCCAAGGTCCAATAGATATGTGTGAGTTTGGCAATGCATGCTGAACGATATTTACAAGACTGTGTCATACCCAACAGCAAAATTCAGAAGTGGCATCATGGTCTTGGTCCCGCTTTTCATGGCATAGTCTTAGTCGTCTTGTTTTATTCGCAAAACCAGGAATGCCGAAGCATACCAAACAGTTCTGGACAATTCTACGCTACCGACATTGTGGGAACGCTTTGGTAATGGCCCATACACATTTCGGCATGACAACGCTCCCTATCATACAACAGGCTATATTAACACCTTGTTCGACTGAATGGTATGAGGAAACTTGATTGACCAGCCCAAAATCCAGACCTTTACCCCATTGAACCCTTTGGGATGAATTAGAGTGCCAGTTGAGAGCCAGGTCATGCCACCCAAGAACACCACTGAGCTGTTTGCCAATTTGAAGGATAAATGAAGCAAGATTTTTGATTAAAGTTAGCAATGCTTAAATGTTCAACGAAAACGACATACTAATGAGTTAGTAACATTAGGCCCGTGGAAGTGACCAATTCCAAACACTTTTGAACTTGTCCAAGACCAGATCTACTGATTGATTAGCAAAAACAGATATTGAAAATCTTTTATAAATTTCTTAAAAACTGTCTTTTATGTTTCTGTCATGCTTTTGTGCGCTTTCTGTGTCTTTAAGCAAAACTGATGCAATGCCCATACTACCGGTAACTTCACTTCTGCCTAGCACTTAACACGAATATTCTCTGCTGCTAGGATTGTCAAGATATTCAACCCTGCTCTATCGACTGCCAAATGTCTCGTTTGACTACCAGATTCATACCAAAAAAGGCTTGCTTTTGAGAAGATTATTCTCTTCCAACAATTACTTGGGAAACACACTTCATATTTATAGACAGTTACTTTAGCAACCAATAACAAATAAAATTTAGTAATATGTATATCCTACATTTTATTCCCCTTTTTTAACCTCTTTATCCCAGTTTGTCCTCAACTTTTTGACCATGGCTTTCTTTCCCTACTTTTTTAATTCATTTAATTCTTTCACTGCATAATTAAATTTCATGACGTCCATCCACTTTTTGCAGCATTAAGAGAAGCATTTAAAGCCTGTGGGGTGAATTTGATACAGGTAAAGACAATGAAATTTTGGGTGGATATATTCACTCACCTTTTGCAACAAAAGGGTTAAGCCAACAGTGTTTCAAATTCGACAATAAAAAAAAAAAAATTCATTTATCCCTAGTTAATACAAACTATTTGCTTAGTAATTAAGCAATTTGTATTAACAAGACTGCAGCATTAAAACACGTATCATTAAAGCAATTTTAACCATTTCGAAATTTTTCAGATCGAAGTTCATTTGAAATCATCCCTCCCCACCCCCTCTGAGTGCTGTTGGTGACGGAAAAGTGGATGGGAAATTAAGAAAAAAAAGCGAATTAATGTACTGTATAATGCACTCTGATATATATTGAAGATTATAAGTTTGTTTGAAGTTCGTTAGTCCAAAGTTTGTTTGCCCCCCCCCCCCCCTTTACCCAGTTGTTGTAGTGCTAATTTTTCCCCTCTTGTATAATGCGATACCACAAATTTAGATGCTTTTTCAGGTCAAAATTTTTCGCAGTTTAGTAGAATACTTACAGTAAACTGAAAATTGTTTGTAAATGTTCAACAAACGATAGCAAGATGGGAGAATTTGGAATGTTCAATAAATAAAACATGGATGCAGTGACTTTTTAGGCGAATGGTTGCCTTCATCTTTTAGTATCTATAAAGGCATATCTGCATTCATTGTAAATGCTCCCCCCCCCCAAGATGAACAAATAAATGGTCAAAAATTGCAGAGAGATGTCTTTTGAAATTTTTTTGAAACCGAAGTAAAATTTGGGAGCCAAGCCAACATGCCAGATGATTTTAGACGCTGAATTTGTTTGATATAAACACACTTGTATCTTATTAAGGTGAGGCAACTATAGTGCCAATAGCAACTTTTTCAAGAGCATGTGAACAGGACTAGAGATCCATGAGAGGTATGCCAAGGAAATCATTAAATGATGATTTTTAGGCCAAATTCACAGAATTTGATCCACGGAATTTAAAACAAAAAATAAAAGACGTCAACCCATGATTTTCCGAAATGACTTAACTCTAAGTTCATCCCATAAAATTTAGCATAAATAACAATATTTTATTGTTTATAAATTTACCACTGAAAAGATAAAATTGATTATCACTAAAAATATATCAGAAATAATCTTTAAGTGAACCCTACTTATGCTCTGCAGAATGGATCCTGAATCCCCGTTTCAACCCATTTCTGCGCACAATGTCCGCCTGCATCATTGATTATACAACCTCTGACAATTAAGTTCGGTGAATGACGTCAAATTGCTAACGGTCGTAAGAGTGCACTATCGTACTATCCTGCCCCAGACAGGTCGAGACATGTTTAAACAAATTTGAGAGAATCAGCGCTGCGAGTGTGTTTATTGTGTTTAAACAGGACATTGAAGAGAGAAGGCGTAGTGCGCACGGTCAAAACCCAAAATGGATCAGCGAACGAAAGAGACTCATGAAATGATGAAAACAGTTTACAAAGAAAGTGCTATCACTTTGAAGTGTGTTTATGAGTGGTTTAAACGGTTCCGAGGAGGCCGGAACACCGTAGAAGACGCCCCCCGAAGTGACCAGACATCCAACGTAATGTTACGACCCAACTGAAGGCTATCCCTAAAAATGACTACGCCAGGAGTTTCCAGGACTTGTCCAGGCGTTCTCAGAAGTGCATTACCATCGACGGGGATTACTTTGAAGGATAGTAACTGCTATTTCATGTAAACGAGCAATCCACTCTCAATATGACATCATTCACCGAACTTAATTGTCAGAGGTTGTATCATTGTCATAGTAATCATACTTTTTCCCATGGTATCAACCATGATGAATGCTGATGCTGAAGTAAATTCGGTCAGGGATCAAGATCAGATCCGCAGAGTATAATGCATGCTTCCTTTAAAAAATTATTTAAATGATAATTCAACTTTGAACCATCTTCATTGATATTGTAACCTGCAATGGTGACTCCTTGCCAAGGCAGGAAAAAAATCACTCGTCCATCACTAGTTGACGGATCTAACAAACCCATCATCTGTGGACTAGAATAGAAGAGCAATAAAAACATGTAAAGCACTGAACATATTAATAGACTGCAAAGACAATGTTCATAAGTTTATCTAACAAACATTCATTAGCCACTGCTAAAGTTATATTTGTTACGAGGAATAGATGAGAAGGGAATATGACTCAATAGGGATTCATACTATATTCTCATGATGCTGAAATAAAGGAACCAAAAGTGAATGGTAAAACTAATTTATTAGCCTGATGCATTTCAGCATTACACCACCATCTGAGGCAAGAGTCTACAAAAGGAAGACTGATAAGACATCGAAATATATATTGACACATTTCACTTGGAGATGCGTCTTGATGTCAAAATATTAAACAATCAGATATCTTTTGAGAGAGATGATGTCATTAATTTTCTAAGTGAATTTGACAATCTTACAGATCCAGATGACCTCATTCATGACCACCTTCTAATAGGTCTGTGATTTCCAGGACTATCCACCAATCAGTGATGGGTTGGTGGATAACATTTTTTTGTTGCTTATATATTTCGATGTCTTGTCAGTCTTCCCTTTGTAGACTCCCATTGCCTCCGATGATGGGATAATGCTGAAACAAATCAGGCTAATAAACCAGTTTTACCATTCACTTTTGGTTCCTTATTTCAGCAACAATTATAATAAACTAGTCAACCATGGATATTATAATATTTCTTTCTTTCGTTTTTTTTTTTTTTTCGAAGAAGCAACACTCGCAGCGGTTTTCCAAACTTCAACATCTTGAACTATACTGCATAAATCTGTTCTGCAGGAAAATACAACCACAAGGTCATAGCTACGAATTCTGATCGAAAATCTTATTCACTTCTCATCCATTCCTATTGTTACTTTGGTCTACATGAAGAAACAGTAATCAAAATAAATACTGAGATCTTAAATTTAGTCACTGTCTAATGGAAGCAAGTGAAAGTTTATAAAAGTTTAAGTTTTAAAGAGGAGAAAAAAGCCATTACACACAGGTAATTATTATAACATCTAACAATGCTATAACAAAAATAAATGTACAGTATACATTTACAACAGCTAGCATATCACAAACAGCCTCAGTAATGTTAAAACATATTCATATCTATAAGTAAAAATTAGTGGGTTTTTATTCGGCGTGTCTTAAACCTTTAAGCGTCTAAATTCTATAATTGTATAGGACTGTAAACAGAGTTATTTTGAGATAGAGGCCAATGGCCGTAAAGGTATTTTTCAGGCCTCACGAGATTTTGAATGAGTATATGTGTGAAGAATGTTTTTGTAAGCTGCTTTCGTTTTCTTAAGAAACTGCCTGCTGTGTCGACGTTTATTGCCACTGGCTTGCAAACAACTGCCCGATATGTTTCCACGATGACATTCATTTATTTTTACACTTTATGCCTTGTTGTTGAAGAAGGGGGCACCGAGTGTCACAGGATTTAATGTATGGTGCAGCAGGATTATTGCCCAGAAAGCCAAACAGATGTACAAGGAAAAGTTTACCAACAGGCATCATCTGAATTGGAAGGCAATTCTCATCAGGGATAGAAACTTGTCAAGCCACAGAGGGCTAAACAAAGAACTGTTTGCATACTGTTTTCTTCGTCAGATGATAGTAGAAAAGTACTCTATAAGATAGGGGCTAGGATAACTGCAGCTATCTTTGCATGATAGTAAGAAACAAGATTGGAAAGTCTCTCCGATAGATGAGGACTGAATAACCTGAACAAAACATCTTTTGGATTGTGGAAAGAAGACACTTGCATTAAGGGATTACTGCTCATTTCCTGCTTTTAAAAAAATTCATTATTGCTAGTGTAATCATGTAGGAGGGTTATCTTGAGATATAAAAATTCTCATTTATGAATTTAACTGATCAAGATTTTGATGGGGTCCTGGTTAATGACATCATAAATACAGATTAATCGAATGCCTAACAGAATGTGGGTTGCTGGATAAAAAACAGAGATAAATATTGGAAATCTTACCTGTAAAACAGGCTGGGATTCGTGGGGAAAAAATCAAACACTGAATGGGGTAAATGGTTTATGTTTGCTTTTCTGATTAACAAGGGCAAATCTTTTTTCCTAAGACAAGACCCTGGAACTAACCAGTCCACATAGTTAAGAAAGAGACCAGGGATATAAGAATCATGCAAGATCTCAATTTCATTACAGCAGTCATAGGCATGTTTTCTGTTTATACCGTTCATTTTCAATTATCCCGTATAATTCCTTACAGATTACCGATATATGTACAAATGAGTACTGCATTTTATAGCAACATGAACACGAAAAGATATTTATTAGGTTCCAGAATTAAAATTTTTGCATATGCATAATGTTGCTTTTCTTTCTTCCGTTTGAACTTTCTTCTTATAAATTGAATATCAAATACAATAATATATAGGTGAGCATAAATTATTGGTACCATTAAAAATGTTCATAACGTTTTAACTAGAAAAGCCATCTCTACATGAATATTCCAAGGAGCTCTATCTGTAAGGAATTATACGGTGTAATTCAAAATGAATAAGTGTTCATATCGTTGCATACTTATTTGAAGCTGTACTCCTATAAAAATTCACATTGAAAAAGGTCAACAAGTTGCGACGTTCTGCATTTACAATAGCAATGCTTGACAGAATCAACAATGATAATGCTTCCTTTCCAAGATTGTTTTTTTTTACACGCTTTTATTTAACTTTGCTTCTCTGTCTGTTTGTTTGTCTGGGTCAAAATTTGCAATCAATATTAAAACGACTTCCCGAAGAGCTAGAGAGCTGAAACCTGACACACATACACAGGACTCATGACAATGCATGTTAAAGGAAATTTTTTTCAAATCAGTTCACTGGAACGCATACCAGGGTGCAAATTCATTTCAGTCATTCCTCCATAAGTCGGCAACTTGGTTATCGTCAGCTTCAAGCACGCGATGTGATCACGGCTGCAGCTGACGAAAAAAGACAGGTGATGGCACTGAAACGTTACCTGACCATTGTAGTAGTCTGAGCAGCAATTTTTGTTTGAACTCTTTACTACAAGTTATATTATACTGAGTGGGCAAAAGTCATGGGAGGAATTGTCTCATATGAAGATGTGCCGGTTATGACTCTCAAATGTTGAGGACAGATGTGCATATGGTGCTAGTGTAGATACGATATCTGAGCAATCTGTTATAGATAAGTGTGTAGTGAACATGCCAACAATGTTGCGAGTTAACTGACTTTGAATGTGGGATGATAAACGGTGCACGACGCATGGATTATAGCATATTGGAGAATACACAAGAATTCAGTTCCAATGCCAAGAGTGTCTAGGGTGGATCTTCAATATTGCAGAGACAATGTTTCCACACGTGTAAACCGCCACAGAGGGCAACTGCAAGTGACCGACGAACGGACATCACGTCACCTCAGCAGAGCCATAGGGGCAATCGACGTGCTACTGTGAGTCAGATCACCGTCGATTTGAATGTGGAGCGTCAAGAACCCATCTCTATCAAGACTGTACAGACAAATCACCGCATAGACTTCAGCAGCCGACGAGCGACTCATGTCCGTTTGCTGATACCTTGACACAGATCTCAATGTCTGGCATAGGCCCACGAATATCGTCACTGGGTCATGGAACTGTGATGGCATATAGCATGGTCAGATGAATCCCAGTTTCAGTTTATCAAGCTGATGGGAACATCAGCGTGGCATATGCCCCATGAAGCTATGGATCCTGCATGTCAACAAGGTTGTGTCCAGGCAGGAGGTGGCTCAGTTATGGTCTGGGCTCTGTTCACATAGTTGCAATTAGGCCCCATTGATCGCTACAGGATGGACATATGTGGACATTTTTTCAGACTATCTGCATTCCTTTCTGGCATTAGAGTACCCTGGTGGAGATGTCATGTTTCAATAGGACACTGTACCGCTCTTTGGTTGCATGCAGATGGTTTGATGAACACTCCAGTAAATTCATGACCATGGTTTGGCCCCCTAGATCACCCGATCTTAACCCAATCGAGCATTTATGGGATGCTATAAATACCAGTGTATGTTCGATGTACCTCGCTCCAACTACACAAGAACAACTGTGGGTAGCATTGTAGGATACGTGGGTCAATATCTCTCCAGAATGATTCCAACACTTTGTAGAGTCCATGCCTTGATGTGTTACTGCAGTTTTGAGGGCTTGCGGAAGAGCGACTTGTTATTAACATGACATCCAGTGTCTTCACATGACCTGCGGCCACTCAGTTTATAAAACATAACAAAAGTGTGGTTTGAAGAAATCTTTTTATTCCTCTTATAGCATGTTGTTAAAATCATCAGTGATTAAATCAGAGATATCAGATTGCATCGAAACTGTTGTTAAATTCTCTGATGAGCTACATTGAGTCTCATCGGAACTCTGAGTAGAGAGTATGATTTGCAACAATCCGAAGCGACGTTTTCTTCATTGAATCAAATTACGTGATCTGTTTGCGAACAAAAAATGGTGGAGACATATGATGCGAAGAACCCACAGTGGAGATAAAGAACCACTCTACGTAATGACTTTTACCCACTTTTTAGGTAGTAAATCTAAATAATAGGCCATGCTCAGTTAAAATATCTTCGTCATTGCTCCTATTACCATTTAAAATTTTTCTCGTAAAAATTCAGAGCCGTAGTGGGGAGGGGGGCCTACTCGGGCCTTAATCCAGGGCCCTTGCATAAGGGGAGGTACCAGAGCTGTACGGAATGCAGTAAGGAGGCACAAAATATAGTTAGGGAGTGCAATTTGTCCAGGGCCCAATTTACTAAACTATGGCACTGAAATAAGTTGTTGAATTCAACTGCAATGTCACCCATATTTGTTTTGCTGATGACTGTTTAGGCATCAGTCGTGTTGTTAAATAGCACTACCGTTAACTACAACACTCGTTGCATCAGTCAACGAAAGTGATGATTTTAACAACACGCGGTTAGTATTATTTAGTGATGAGGCAACATTCTGGATATCTGGAAAAGTTAACAGACAGAATTGCAGTATATAGGACTGGAAAATCCTTTTGTTACATGCAAACATAAGAAGGACAACAAGAAAGCGAATCTGTGGTGCTCACTATTGCAACCGGAGGTGATAGGACTGTTCTTCTTCCCTGAAAATCAGTGGACAGCATAAATTACCTGGATATACTGGAAAATTATGCATTACCAATCATGGAGGAACATCAGCCAAGTGTGTTTTTCCAACAGAAGTGCACAGCACATAAGGGCACCCATTGGGGACTTCTCGTTTGAGAGACTATCAATCATCATATTTCAGACAAATGGATAGAATGCGAGGGCCCAATCTCTTGGTGCCCTCAATTTTTTCCAGTGAAGGTAGGTTAAGGATAATATAAATAGCAAGAAAGTAAACAACTTGCCTGAACCCAGGAGACGCTCATTAACCGTTTTACGCTATGCAATTTTTTGATGGAAAAAGTGATTTCTATGATAGCTCTGGAAACTTTTTTTTGTAAATTAATAAATGATCCTTTTGGACCGAACATTTTTGTAATAAATCGGAGAGGTTTGTTGGTTTATAGCATTTATTTCATTTCCATATTATATAGTTCAATTTTTTTTGAAAAATTAATAGAAATCTTTAAATAATGGCACAGAAATGACATACGCAGTTTCAAAGCTTTTTAGAATTTATACATGAAGATTCACAAAAAATGAAAATAGTCATATTTTAGTTAGTTTTATTCATGACAGAATGGTGAAGAAATTTTTTAAATACGTTTCTAAGTTATTTTTCTATGAATTTTCATTTGAATTTATGTTCAAATTGTAATTTGAGCTTGCTAATGTAAACACGTCATTTGATACTATTAACGTGTGTAACCCGCGTGACTAGCTACCCCTATTACAGGTGATGGTGCGAAGTTCGATTTCCTTTATTCTCTGTAATGAGGGTGATGATGTCATGCAATGGTGCAGTCAAAAGTGACACAACAATAGGGGGAGGGGAATCGGACGGGACGATTGCAAGGGCCTGGATTTTTGTTGAAATATTATAATAATTTCTAATTCCCTTCAAAAAATAATTAAGACATCTAAAGCAGGAATATCTTCTGCTTGGTTTGAAATTTTTTCCCATTCTGGACTGTGGTATTGTGTAATGAAGGTGTCAGTGTGCGCGAAATATGAAAATTTTCTCCTTTTATGCTCCAGTGCTCTGAGTAAGTCTAAATGTCATTTTTTATTACACTCTGATAAATATTTCTGCCTATTGCTAGAAAATAAATGTAGGGGGTTGAAATATACAGGATGCGTAAGGTATTTGAGGACAGATTCACGTCAAGAAATAAAAAAAGGTGACTTAGTTTCGAATCTGCAATCCGAAACATTGAATCATGAAAATGTTTTTAGATGCAATAAATATATAAATATATTATACAGTACATAAATCTTTTATTTATTTATCAATGGACGAGTCTACAGAATCATGTACATCAGTAATACTGAATAAGGGCTTGGAATAACTGAAGTGGGGAAAAATAAGCGCGGGTATCGAGTCTGTGCTATGTCAAGTAAACACAGTGTCTATGTTTAAGGTGCCTCTTCTTACTCACATCTGTGGTCACAATCGAATGCGGGACCACAAACACAGTATCTAAAATCCCAAATGAGTGTATATTGTACGACGAAAAATTAAAATTATTGCATCACCCGTAATGCTCTTTTTACCCGGCACGTATAGAGAGGAAGGAATCTGTAGAGATAAATATAGCACTTCAAAGCACATAGAAATTCAACCAGCACTTAAATTATAGATAAGTTGAAGAATTCAAAACCATCAAAAAATCTAAATGTTTCAAAATAATAACTTATGAATTAAATTGTGAATAATAAAATATATTTATTGTAATGGAAAAGAGTTTATTCCAATACACTAGCATTCATTAGTCTTCTTTCAAAATGCTGAAAGCAAAACATTCGGCTTTTACAGTGCTAGGTAAAACAGCCTGGTGTAGTTGCGCTATCTGTTACCACACTTTCAATATATTTCATAATACTACCTCCGTTCAGAAATGATTGTCCGTTTTGATACTTTTGTTAAACATAAGAACATTAATTATTCACTTGTCCTTTTTTTGACTTTATTTTAATTATTATGATCATAGCAAGCTGTTCATTAATATATATGCTCTTAAGTCACATTTTCTTTGCATAATATGGTCGTAAAATTTCAAATTTTGAAAATCTTCAAATATTTGTTCTTAGTGGGCTTGAGGTAACTGTGAAAAGATGGAATCATCTCAACGAAAGAAGAAAAGCCTGTCAGAAATGGTATCCTACAATGGTCAGAGGATGGTCAGAAGAAGATGATCAGAGAAATGGTATCCTACAATGGCAATAATTATAAATTACAGCACATTGGCAAAGATACAAAGAGAAATCTTAGACGACTTCCTGTAATGTTAAACTGCAGCCCAGAGGCGATCAAAACTGCCCAAAATTGTTTAAATACAAATTAATTAACCTACCATTGTAAATATAATTAAATTAAAAGTATTCGCAAAATAATTTTTCGCTCAAATTGTTTATTTTCTCAAAAGAGACAATCATCTTTGAACAAAAATTTTGATCAAAACGGAAATCATTTCTGAACGGATGTAGCATATTTGTAGTAAAAATTGTTGGTCAGACAAAAATGGTCAGGTGACTTTCAGTTGCAGCGTTTGATTCAAGCCGGCGCCAACAATGGTTAAAGGCGCAACAAAGATGCAAAAACAATGCAGTGTTTCCGTAACACTTTTTGGTGTCGGTTTTCGCATCACGCTTTTTATAGATAGATCTCCAGCCTTAAAACACTATCATGTTAACAGAGATATAAGTCGAGATAATAACTTATATGGCTATTCAATGAATCCGCATTCAGCTTCTATAACTGCTTCAATGCGAGATTGAAACCGTCGACATGTGCGAATAAAATAGTCATGGTTCATATTGTTCATTACTCGAACAATGGCAGCTTTCAATTCATCTTTGGTGTTATGGGGGTGTTCATTGACCTCTCTCTCCACAACGCTCCATACGTCGTAGTCCAACGGATTCAGGTCAGGGGAGAAAATCCACGCTTCACACGATTTTTTAGCTTGTTTAAGTGCCTTTTCGATCTGAGTAGGCGGTTTTCCCGTGTTTTGTCTGACATAAACTGACCTCTTCGCATAACACACGAGTGATACCTGATGTTTTCATGGACAACATTTCTAATTGTTCCTTCCAACACATGGAGATCTTTGGCAAGTGACCTCATGGATGTTCTGGGATTGTCATCGATGGCCTGCTGCACTTGCTGAATAAATTCAGGTGTTCTGATGATGTCAGAGCGTGAGGCATGCTTTTTACGCTTTGCTACTGGAGCAACATTGCCATCTTCGGTCTCCAACTCCTTCCGCACTTTGTGGACGAATGATCTTGTGACCTTTAGAAATTGTGATATCTCTAAATTGCTGTGTTCTGTCTTTATTGCCACGATTACTGCATGTCTCTTCATGATTTGTGTTACTTGATGGTCTGCCATTTTGCTTTCCGGAAACGGAAAGGACATACAATATACTATAGTGCAGCAGTAGCCAAACGAAGGTGTATCCTCATACCTTACGCACCCTGTAAAAGCAGTTCGAGATATCTACCTGCATAAGATAATTTTTTATAAGATTAGATATACATCACTATTTCGTCGAGTTGCAACGCTCCTCATTATGAGAGCAACATGTTATAAATATTATTTTATTAAACTTCTAATGTTTGCATGTGTCTAATATCAAACAGATACTTTAAAGGAGGGTTTCTATATTATATTAAAAAAAATTGGCGATAAAATGTCAAAAGTTTTATCATCATTGAGCTTTCAATTTCAAGCTGTGCGCAACCCATGATAATTCTCACAGAGAGGCTAAAAATAGCTTATGGCGGTCCAAGATATTTTCTGGGCCACAAAAGGAGCTCTCATTAAGGCGGACTGATTCCTTGAGACATGACTAAGACTAATCCTAACTTTTGAGAGTTTCTGTTTTCACTGTTGCAAACCACATAGAGATAGATTTTCTTGTTATAACATTATAAATGTTTCTTATGGTACTAATAATTTATGCCCACCCTATATACTGTATTATTATTTTCCATTTTTCTAAGGACTATTTATTCCACTTTTAGTGATTTTTAAGATACCCCGCTTGACAGTGAGTGATGTTATTTTGAATTGGAAGCGAGAGGGAGTTATAACATGCCAACCCAGACCCAATAAGCCAACGAAATTGGCAGATCACAACCGTCAATAATAGAAATGTGTAGTGATTTCAAACTGGAAGGCTTCATTAAAAACAGTGGCACAGGACTTTCGATCGGCGGCATCTAGTGATGCAAGCAATTGTACCATCCACCGGGAGATTGTCACACTTGATTTTCATGGACGAGCAGCAGTTGACAAGCCAAATATCACAGCCCTCAATGCGACACACAATTACAGTGGGCCAAGAAATGCCACCACTGGGCTCCAGAACAAAGAAAAACCCTCCTATGGAGTGATGAACCCCACTACAAGTTGTGGAAGTCCGATGGAGGTATGTGGGTTTGGTGAATGCCCGGCGAACAATATTTACAGAACCGTGTCTTACCCACAGTAAAATTTGGAGGAGGTTGCATCATGGTCTGATCCTGCTTTTCAAGGTATGGTCTTGGTCCTCATGCTTTAGTTCGCAGAACCATGAATGCTAAAGTGTACCAAATCGTTCTGGACAATTCTGTGCTACCGACATTGTTACCCATTTTGGTAATGGCCCTTACCGGTTTCAGCATGACAATGCTCCTTGTCATACAATGTTCCATTAACACCTGAGTTGAGAAAATGGGTGTGGGGAAACTTGACTGGCCAGCCCAATTACCAGACCTTAACCCCACTGAACCCTTTGGGACAAATTGGAACACTGGTTAAGAGCTGGGCCATACCATCCAAAGAACACTATTGAGCTGTTTGCCAATTTCAAGGATGAATGGAGCAATATTCCTGCAGACAGATATTGCAAATTGGTGGAAAGTCTTCCTCAAAGGGTTGTAAATGTCACTGTGGCGAAAGGTAGCCCCACACTATACTGATGTCGTGCAGGATCCGGTTTAACTTATGGTGGTATGGGGTGTCCGGTGACAAATGACCAGATAGTGTATATGAAAAACTGGATACGATGGAAGCAGATAAAAATTGGCTTAACTGGAAGGCAGAAGCAAAAGTTCTTATGCGCTTTAGAAGTAGCTTTTTTTGATACAACATGGTAATCAGCTGATCTCTCAATTCATTAAAGCAAAAATAAGTGTCAAAGATAATTCTAGTATCTTAATAGTACTTTTTTGAGTTTCAGTTGTAGCGCTAATAAAGATGTTGGTTTTAGATCTATTTAGACAAACGCTGAGCTCTGAATCCCAATCATATAAAAAGGTTAAATAGTTATCAAGCTGTTTATTGATATTGTCCTGCTCAATAGGATATAAGTGGCAAATAAGAAATTGTCATCAACATAGTTTATTGTATTCAGATTGAACTGATGGCAGAAGATGGAGGCTGTTGAAATCAGAAACAGCAATGTTCCAATGCTGGAAGCTCGAACAATTCATGGGTGGATGATTTGGCTATAAGATTGAAATAGCCTTCCATCAACACTAAATAAGTAATAAATTTAATTTTAACTTATTTAACAATTTTATATGAATTCTCTTGATTTTTCACTAATGTGACCTATACTATGATGCAAAGTATTATTTGAAAGATACAGAAAGCCTGGATAAACTGTCAGAGAAATCAATTTGTCAAATACAAGAACATACAAACTAAAAATTTAAAAAACAAAAGTAACATATTTAATAATTAATTTTTATATCCTAAGTAAATCATATTGCTATCTTAAATCATTTAAGAATCAAGCAAACCATACGTACCTATAATAATCAGGTAAAATAATATGTACTCCACTACTTGGTTGGCATATTGGAGGCGCATTAGGGTTATCCATCATTCGAATACTATCTGTAAATGGCCCTGTAGCATTGATGACACATTTGGCACGTATATTAAATTCACATCCCGAAACCAGATCTTTACAACGAGCTCCAGAGATTACTTTTTTCCCATCTTTGTCAGCTGTTTTGTGTAAGCTGATTACAGCAACATGATTAGCGATAGAAGCACCCATTCTAGCAGCAGTTAATGCAATGGCCAAGTTCATTCTTGCGTCATTGTGTTGGCCTAATATAGAAAAAGAGGAAAAAAGAAGATTGCCTTTTTAAGCAAAAAATTATCCTAGGAAATAATAATGAAACATGAAATTATCAATAGAATTATCAATGAAATAGAACAATGGAACTTATATAAGGCGTGTTCAAATGAAAGTGATTCAAAGGGCACTGAGATGGATTAAATGAAAGTATTAATATTTACCTTTATTTATATGAAAGAAGAACATCTTATAGTCACTATTATAGATGCCCAGTCCTAAAAAAAAATCTCCACCTGCTGCAATACAGGACTGCCACTGGGGCACCAATCGGCTAATACTGTCTGCAAAAAAGTCTGTTTTCTGCTGCTCTCTGAACCATGCCCGAACAGTGCCCTTAACCTCCTCATCATTGATGAATCATCGACCTTTAAGTGCCTTCTTTAAAGGACCAAACACATGAAAATCACATGGCGAGAGGTCCAGGCTATAAGGAGGGTGGCAGAGCTTGGTTATTGCTTCCTGCACCAGTCTCGCAACATGTGGCCTAGCATTGTCCTGGAGGAGGATCACCCCATCACTAAGCTTACCAGGACGCTTGTTTTTCACAGCCTGACACAATTTCTGCAGTGTCGTGGTGTATACGATAGCATTAATACAGGTTTTGGGTTCCATAAACCCCAAAAAAACACGTAAGCATAACCTTCCCGGCCAAACTTTGCGACTTGAATTTTTTGGGCCGTGGCGACGATGGATGCTTCCACTGCACTGCATTGTGGATACCTTCCCGGAGGGTCAACGCCGCTACCTATTGTGAAACGTTGACTAAACTGTAGCGTGATATTCGAAATAAGCAACGAGAAAGAGGAAACGATGCTAGACTTCATCATGACAACGCACAACCACATGTGGTCAACGTCATCAAAGCAAAACTGGTCTGTTTCAGTTGGGATGTTCTGGACCACCCAGCCTACAGTTTGGATTTAACACTCTTGGACTACCACCTCTTTGGTGCCATGAAGAGATTTTTAGGTGGCCAGAGGTTTGAGACTGACGAAGAACTCAAATCTGCATGCGCCATTTGCCGACGGAGTTCTATGAGCAGGTTATCCTGAAACTGATTCAACGTTGGGATAATGCCAAAATCATCCAGGGGCCTATGTGGAAAAATAGATAAAGATGTGTAGTTTCAGCTGCACTTAGTTGTTTACCTGTATGTTTCGTAATCTTCTTAGAAAAAAATAAATGGCGTTACTTTCCGATATCTCCTCGTACTAATCTCTCCAGAAGACTGGTGGAGAGGCTTGTGAGCTCAATTGATACAAAGATTATGCTGAATAAATTCAACCAACCAAACAGGTCTTATTGCAGGATTGGACTAAATCTGCTCCAAACACAAGAAGAAATTTGAAAGTTAGGCTGGATCAATCTTCACCCAGTTTAACAAGGATTGCAGTACATGCTATGGCTTCTGGACATTCATTGAAAAATGTGCTATATCCTCAGTTTCCATTGCTAGGTGACCAGGGCAAGGAGCTGTCAAGTTACTGTAAGACAAATCTACGAGGTTGTTATCCTCTGTACTGTATTTATAAATGAAACAAAGATAAGCCTTACAGTGCAATTTTTTAGATCGTATCATACAATTAGTTTCGACATTTAATCCTGCTTTCATTAGGGTACAAGGGAAAGGGGAGGGGGGGAGTAGAAGCCCTTACATAGCAATACAAGGAATGAGACAAAAATAATGCAATAAGTGTTACACATGTTAGGGAGGCCAAGTGATTCTGATTGGCTGACATAAATAGGGAACAGTGGGTGCAACATGCTAGGGGTGGATTACATATCAGAAGCGTAACAAAAACAGATTAAATTAACTTAAATAGAAGACAACATGTGACAAATCAAATGAAGTAAAATAATTATAATAAAATATAAGAAATAATAATAAATAAAATAAAATGGGTGACATAATTGGAATAAATTATACATATATGTATATAGTAATCAAATGGAAGAAAACTTATAATAAATTTTAAAAATGATAAATTAATACATGAATATATAAGCATTAATGGTACAAAAAAGAAAGGAGTGTTTCTTCAATGCTTCATAGATGGTGGTTTTCTTCTTTAAGGTGGAAATTTATAGTCTTTCTTATAATATGAGATAGCATGTTCCTTGAAACGGTTGGAGAAACTGCAAATGGACATTCCTATGTAGTAATTATCACATTGTGTACACTGAGAGCAGTAAATGCCACTGCGGTTGAGGGGATTGTTATTATCATTATGGTTGTGCTGGTTGAAGATCAATCAGCATTTTTATTTTAGACTGGACACCAATATCAACTTCTCCTTACACTGACATAAAGTCAATATGCCATAAGCCTGCGTTTCGCTCTTATTACCCTAAAAATTTGGAGAAAACTCCTTATCGGTTTATTTCTGACAGCAACTGAAATTCAACTCATTCTATCAGCGATATCTTTCTGAATTTTCATATTATTTGCTTGGGCTTTTTATAAGAGTAGCAAATAAAACATGCAAAAGGCATTTTGGTAATGCTTGCACATGCACAGTTAAACATTATTTAGTAAAATGCTCATATTTCATCAAATATTTAATATTTTAATATTCTGATTGCAGGGTGTTGTCTCTACTGAAGACTGTCAAGTTTCCTGAATAACCTTCAGGACAAAACTTTCATTGAAATATACAAGGTGTATCATGCTCTTTACACCCCTGAAGGTTCAGGATAATTCGTCCAGTATTTTTCTAGATATTCGACAAAACGTCTAAAATCAAAAGAGTTCATATTATTTTGTCCAACCCCTGTATCTTGCCAACGTTTTCAGACTCAATTCATTCTAACGCTGTTTGCAGTCCTGAGATAACAGCTGTAAGTTTGGGTGGTTGGGGGGGGGGGGGGGGATTCAAATGTGGGGCATTCGTCGTCAATATGAATCCATTCATCTATATCATGTGGTGACGAGTTTTTGTTTAATTGATTTTCCTCTTCAGAAGATCAAAGATATGATAAACAAGCAATCCAGTTTAAGTAGAATTCACAATTCTGAGGACTTTGTTTTTACAGGACACTTGAAAAGGGGCTGAATCAACCACAAATGAAAAACCAGACAAGAAGATAACTCTGAAATTTTAGAAGAATTTGTGAGAAAACCATGGAAAGCATAATGAGAAGGCAAAATAGATCAAGCAAGTGGAAAAAACGGTAAAGGAAGATGCCATGATAACAAATGACATGGTGCAAATGCAGGCAAAGAATGTCAATAACTGGAGTATCCCTGCATCTGACACACTCCGTGGATTCTGGCTAAAATCACTGGAGGTTCTAGAAATACCAGAAAATGAACAATGGTTAACATCTAGAAGGAACAACGTCGAAGAAAACGAACCAGGCATATAAATTGGTTACTGGCGACTCCAATAAGCATAAGCATAGGACTCCTACAAGTGAAACAGACTGAGGAGGAAGAAAAGTACAACTTAAGAGATTACATCAGGAAAAGTGAAGAGCCGTAGGGTAAAGGAAGTCAAACAAGGAAAACTCTTGAAAACAAGAAAGCTGAATACAGAAAGCAACTATTGAAAATCGAGTAGAAAAGTGGTAAAGCAAACCCATACACATAAATACGAGGGTGTGACCTCCGCCGCGTCGGTGAGGGTACCTTTCGAGGGACCCACAAAGATAGACACCCACACGTGGTAGGGTAGTTTAGACTCATGGGGAGGTGGTAACTGGTCAAAGAACAGATGCAGTGTTATTACAGAACAACAATGTTGTAATACTAAATGTACTAATTACAAATTAGCATAAAGAATTACCATAAAACCTAGGTTAAATAAATGTAACAAAGCTGGGGACTCAAGAAATTAACAAACAGAATAACTCAATTGTAATTATAGTTAAATAAATATGACAATAACACAATCGTTGTTACTAGAACAGCATAATTTGGTGCTAAATGATATACAAGACTTGATTAAACATCGTTTCGATGCCAGTGTGCGTTTGCTTACACACGTGCCTAAAGGGAGCGAACAACAAACGTGCACCCAATGCATACACAGAATAACACAGCTGCTGTGTACAACTACAGCTACGATCGGACGCCTGAGCCCACAATCGTGCTAGAGCGGCACAAGAAGGCGTCACGCCCTCCTTTATTTGTAGCCCAAACTCCGGAGATGCCTATACTGCAGTGTATCTCGGGTTGGGGAGGGGAGGAGAGCAGTAATCCCATATGCAACGACACAAGATGATTCAACGTCACGAAAACCAAACGCACCCCGCTCTATACACGATTCCCAGTGGCGCACAACTAGGCAACGTCAGTTGCCAACGCCATGTTAGAGAGACAACGCCAGTCGATTCCATTGACTACCTTATAAAGGCACATGTGTCAAGCTCAGCATTAACAATTCGCCAGACACAGAGCCAGGTGGCATCATTGAAAGCTATGGGGGAGGGGGGGGGGAACAATTGCTGAACAAGAGAGCCCGCCAAACGGACTTTATTACATGCGGTAATCGACCTTGTCGGGACAACACCCAAGCGCTATGGCTTACTATCAGTTCACGAAGAACAATCAATGCTTAATTTGCAAACACATTAAAGGCCGCAAATTCTTAGCTGTCATTGCTGCACAACACAGAATGGCCGCAATGAGGTATCAAGGCTGCACAGATCCCATACTTTCGCCTCAAACTCTATTTTCACTTGTCAAGTATACTCGAGACACAGGGAGGAGAATCAAAAAATAACGATCTCACCAGTTTTCTCGAAATCACAACGATGTGTTCTATCTTGGTCAGCTAAGCAATTCAATTTCGAACAAAAGAACATCGGGGGCGGAATGCACATCGTGGAGCACACAAAAGAAAAACTGAGCTTACAGTTACGACTTAATCATTCTCAGCGACTCAGCACTTAGAAGAACGGGATCCAGTTTTACCAAAATATCACTTAATGAGCCACATTATGCCACACATCCCATCTTTTCTTCATAAAACTTTCACTTCGAACATCTCACGGGGGAAGAAAAAAAAAGACCCGCTTCCCTGCCTGATACGCATCAACAATGCTTTTCTCGTACAACAAAGGGGAGAACCCATTGTTTACATTCTCCTCACAGATTTTCAGAAAAACTGCGGCAACAACGACACAGAGGCAAACTCAGACTCAAGACATTGTTGCAGTATCCACATTATTCAAATTATGAGCTTAAATCGCTATTACTAATATTACAAAGCAACATTTTATTTCTTATTATTTTTTTTAGACAACACCACAAATCACGGAGCAGACGAGCTCACTGTCGAAAATACAGGACCACGCCCCCTCAATCACCCAAAAGAAAAAAATATGTACACAACCAACGAAACAAACAATTGACACAAACAACGAAATTAAATTTGTAAACAACAAAACACACTGACTACAGTCACAAGGGTAAGTCAATATATAAGTCGCAAACTGGCATAAAAATAAAAGTTGAACTGGTATAAAATAAAATAAAATCTCATGAAATTTGGTTTATTTTTCAACGTAATCTCCAGGAATATTTAGGCACTTGTCCCAGCATTTCACGAGTCCCTCAAAGCCAGCAGCGAAGAAGGTTTGTGGTTAGTGCCATAGCAGTTAGTAACTTCCCGACAGACCTCCTACATATATCCCAGGTGATTCTTCAGTGAGCCGAAGAGTGTTGGAAGGTGATTCTTCAGTGAAAGTTGGATGGTGCCAAATCCAGACAGTAGGGCCGATGTTCCAGTCGTTCCCAACCTAGGGATCGTATGTGAGTCGCTGTGTTATTGTCACAGTGTGGACAAACGTTGCCATCCAAGAGAAGAACTCCATCTCGCAAAGCACCTGGATAAACATTTGTTACCATAAACAGGTAACATTTCCTTGTGCACTTGCTCAGAAAATGTGCCCTGCTCTCACAGAAATCGAATTACAGCCTGTTGTTCATCACGTTACAATCAGCTAACACACCTGCCATCTTATCCACTTAACACACGAATGCCTCACTGCTGCACAAGAACGCTGTACACGCTACAAGGTGATGCTGCCACCTACACCGACACTTGTGTAAAGGATCATTGCAATGACCAATATTCATAGCACAATTTCAAGATATTTCATTTTGCGACTTATATATTGACTTACCCTCGAGGATGTAGAGGGAAAAGCCAATCAAAAGCTTACATGGAGCTGGTTAAGAATAGGGGTGTTGAAGAAACTAACTGAGGGATTCATTTGGAGTTCAAGAACAAGCTCTACTAATAAATTGCATGTAAGCAAAAATTCAGCATATAAACAAAAATAGTAAGTGCAGACTTTGCAATGAGAAGATTGGAACAGTCACCCACTTAATCAGTGGATTCAGCAAAATATCAGAGACTGACTATTTGAACGCTCTGACAGAATTGCAAAAATTATCCATTGGAAACTCTGCTAGAAATTTGGATCCGAATACAACAAAAATCACTGGGAACATCAAGTTAAGATTCTGTGGGACTCCAGAATCCAAACAGATAGACATCTAGACCACAACGTACTTGATATAACTGTGCTTGAGAAAAGAAAGTCTGGCTCTTTGATACCATCATACAAGAAAATGCACAGACTACTGTAGTCATTCCAATTGTTATAAGAGCCCTTCAGGCAATACCAAAGGAACTACCTAGATTCCTAGAAAGTTTGAACTTGCCTGATTTAAGCACTGTTACCTTGCAAAAAAAAAAACACCCTTCTTGGAACTGCTTATCGAGAATTAAAAAAAAAAAACAAACAAAAAAAAACCCATGCCACAAGAAGTCACATGATCAATCCTAAGTGAGCCCTTAACAACTTCTATTTCAGAGAAGTGTGTATTGTAGAAGGGTAGTAGCATACTTGTGATTTGTGTTTGTATAAATTGGTCATCTAAATCAATTTTTTGTTTAAATTATGCCATATACATATTTTAAAAGCTTACTCGGCGTTGCCAGTGAACGATAAAAGCAGAAGTTAATGTTTGAAGGCACAAATATACAGATCCCATGAATGATGTGTTAGTCAAATTGCTGAAACTATAAAACCAGGGTCCCACTGAAGCATAAGCAGAATGAGGAGAGCAAAAAAAAAAAATATATGCTTTTTACTGCAGGAATTCCAAAGAAAAAGAAGTTGAACTTGGCTTAACTTTCGCTTGTATATTTTCCATGTATGCTTTCGGTGAATTTAAAATGGACATTGATCGTGAGCCTCGCATCGATGGGACTGTTATAGAGAAAATCGATCAATATCCCAAAATTATTAAAATGCATCCTCAATTTAAAAATACCACCCTGGAAAAAATCATACAGGCAGCAATCGTGGAGCACAGGTAAACTCATCTATGTTGATCATGCTGGAAACAGGAGAAATGAGCAAGTGAAGTCGATAGCATAAACATGCCACTACGTGGAGCTTTTTTTTTTCAAATTTTCAATTCTGCTTTTGCTACACAAAATGAGAACAGGTGTACCAAGGCCGAAAAAATTTTTGTGTAATGCCTTAAAATTCAATTTTCAGATTTCTGTTTAGGTTTCTTTATATACCGGTATATATTTGTTACATATATATTTTCAACCTCCCAAGAAAATTTTTTTGCAAGTTTCTCCTGACTTGTGTTTGAGCTGGGGACCTGCTTCACCAGCCGATTTCCTACCAGAAATTCCTTATGGGACGTTGGTTCCCCATGATCCTGGTAATATCCTTCTCCATGGTGTGAGCACTGGCCCTTGTGTGTGTGGGGGGGGGGGGGGGCCCTGACCCAAGTAAATTTTGGAGGGCCCCGTGCGCCTTTGTCTTTGAACCATAAAAACGTCCTTCCAGGGTATGAACGCTGGTGCCTGTATGGCATATGTCCCTCCTGACCAGAGCATCATCGGACAGAGGGAATTTTGGATCCAAATAATAATTTCTTGCACAGAGCTCCCCCTTATTTTATTAACTTTCTCCCTTGCTTACCCCTTTTGTGACATCAAAGGAGGGCATGAGGTACGGGGATTGCAAAGAAAGGGTGAATAGGAACTATAGTGATTTGCATTTTATTTCTCGACCATAAAGAGAATATTTTTTCCTGATTATTGATAAATTCTTTTGGGGATTGGTGATAAAGGGGCCTAGTTAGTTCCTTGTTCGTAGATGTTTATAAGTTAAATTAGAAAACTTTTTAAATATAGTTTTATTAGTGTTAGTATCTGTAAAAAAGGAATTCATGACATCATGTGAAGCCGACAACAACATCATGTGTAAGGGAGCGACCAAGCTTGTACTTTTAAGAACGAAATGCACCACGGGCCCAGCATTAATAGGGATTGTTGGACAATTTGTTGGACAGAAAAAATAAGTGATTAGGTCAGTTAGCATCAGATGGTTGAACGATCACCATCATCATCTTCCCTTCTCCAGCTACTCAATGTAGTTTTTAGTTGTCGAGTAATGGACAGCTTGCCCAGATGGCCTTCATGGATGTCGTCAACGTGAGGAACGTCCCCGAAGGATGAGAGCAGAATCCCGACACTCGTCGTGGGACCATCGTCAACGAGAGGCCTAAAGAAATGGTTCAAAAAGAAGACTCTAAATCTCAATAGTGAGCTATGAAGCCGTGTTTTTAAAGCTAACAACTGCGATGAACTGGACGAGACAACGACACCCATATCCCAACTAACAAGGGAACCCCACATAGCCTAACCGCTTTAACAATGGAGTCCTAGTATGGCTATGTATGCTGAATTTTTTTCGTTTTCGTTGTTTATTTTGAAAGAAACACAATTTCGCACTCTCTTATTTTGCAAGCATCTATAGTAGCTTCAGATGAGTAACATACTTTGGTGGAAATCTGTGACATACATGTTCGAGGAATTCCCTTGTAAGTGAAACTTTTTAGACATGTTGTAAAGATATGAAAACAAGCTTGTTAGTAATCACCTACTCCCTTAGAAATATTTTGGACAGTTTTGACCAAGAAAATAAGCGAGCTCTATTGTGATCACTGACCGCACGGAATATCAAGTCTAGTGCTTTCCACGCAGATTTGACTGGCTTCCACCATCATCCAAGCTGTTGATTTAGTATTAGTGTTCCACTCTAACTTTACTAACATTACCCGTTAAGCCTAGTTCTTGTATCCTTTTCCTATCCCCTTGGTCTATTCCCTTCCCCGTTAATGCTATTTCTATTTTGCATATAGTGTTTCTGCTGCTTCCAGTATGTATTCTAAGTTTCGCCAAGCATAACAGGTCAACCTGATCGCCGAGATGTCCATCTCGTCTTCAGACCTCAATAGTGTTCATATCTCCAGCTCATTGTCAAAGTGACTTCGAACTCGCCAATAGACTATTTGTGAAGAAACAGACCAGTGCTACTTCCAACATGAACCCATCTGTCCAGATTCCGATAAAGATCACCGCATATTGCCATACGTTCTTAGTAACCTTGCGTTCAAACCTTTATAAGGATTTTCTATTATTCCCCTAAGCCGTAAGTGCTCTTTGGTATTTGGATCCAGCTCGGTTACATCCTAGCTTGATCTACCTTAGCTCGTGTGGATTATCCAATCATTGCCAGTTTCTTAGTAACCATAGTTTTTACAATATATATAAATGGGAGCCTGGATCAACATCTATTGATCTGTAAGACTTTTTTTTTTTTTTTTTTGTGAAACAAAGTTGCTTCTGCCTCTTCTAAAAATATCTTTGGAACGAAATCAGGGCACTTTAACACACTTTGGCATTTCTGGAGTATGAATAATGATTGACTGCTCAAACAAAAGGCTGTAATATCAGCTCCAATTAAGTGATTTCAGGGAAATAAAATGACGGGAGCAAAGTATACTATGGGGAGTAGGGTGCCAGTCTTTACGCCTGATAAAAAGTCTTCTGGTTCTAGTGATCATGAAGTTGCAGGTTCAAATTCTGAGACGGTTTCCGTGGAAAACATTGCATATAACTTCAAAATGACATAGAATGCTTAAGTACTGTTGAAGAAGCTTTCAACAATGCAAATAATGCCAAATCGATGGGAGTTTCATCGAAGCTTCGTGTCGAGCAAAACCACCCCTGCAATAGCATGGATGTTTGTTTTGTTCTTCCAACCCTGCTAATAGCTCCTGTTTCTGCATTTTGGCAGTATGGAGATTGTTTATTGGCTAATTTCCCTTCAAATTAAACACGCTTTCACTGTATATGGGAAAAATTTGGAGGAATTAAAGGCAAAATACTGTAGTTGGGTAAATGTTCTCCTTCATTATGAATATATTTTATAAATAAGGACGATACAAACGACTTTCGCTTCAATTATTTAAATTCTTCAGTTACCTGTGATGAAACAGATTTACATCCTCTCCCAGGTCTAATTCTCAGTGATCCCATTTTCTCAACAAAAATTAGGTTTCTAACTGCAACAGTTGACACAGGAGCATTTCACAAATTTTTAAAGTATCTGAACTCATAAGAGTGTGGCTACTGCATTATTCCCATTTAGGTAAAATGACTTCATCTGGTTAAAGCAACATGCATTGTTAGGATTAATACCAATATTTACATCATGGTAAATTGAATGGTCCATTCATATTCTCAAATGGTTTAATGTTAATATTCAATTTTGTGCATCAGCTAATGGCAATCTTTGAAGAGATATTTTAATTATAGCTGATATGCCTGGCATTGCTCAAGTTCTTTGTCTGAAGAAATTTTGCAATATCTGAATGTTGTGATATTCCAACAAAAAACTTTTGTTGAATATTTAGATTAATTATCGTAAAAGAAATAGAAAGGACGGGTCCTAGGCAGATTACTTAAATATGACAGGCGATTTATTTACAAATGAATAATTAAAATAAGAAATGAATATTAAGGTCAGAGATTAAATAAGTAAAGAGAAGTTTAAATTCCTTCACAAACATACTAATTGGAGGTAAACAGATCAGAATAAATATTTTAAGTAAATTAAAATCAGATCAGCATCGTCATTTCAGAGTCATTAATATCGATGAAATAAGAACCAGCATCAGTTCAAGTGAAACCCACTTCATGACAAGTCGCTACTTATGCAGTCGGGGAAAAGTGAGATAAGTTAGGGTACTTACGGACTCGCAGTGTCGCTGGCGTCATCTGTAGTCGGCAGCTATAGTTGGCATCTCTGGCGTCGTCTATGGTCGGCGATCAGGATCCGGATACACCACATATCGAACTCGAAACCAATCTGACTGCGAATCCGAAAGCCCTCCCTTATATATTCCTAACAAGAGTAGTACCACCATACTATCGAGCGTTCCGGCTTCTCATTGGTTCAAGATGCTGTTGATGCCACCATCTGTTGGCGGAATTCCCAAACAGTTCACTTTCACAAAAGGCACTGCGTTAGCTACACACAGAGCCATGTGGGAGGATCAAAAAAAAACACAAGTTTTCGAATCCTTCGAAAAGGACGAATGTCACAATGTGAATATACAGTAAACATGAACAAATGAAAAAGGCTTAGAAATAATACAACAACAATCCACACTGAAAAACCGAAAAGAATTCTTTTAAAAAGCTTGCAATGGAATCTTGTTTCTGCATTGGATTTACCCAAGAAAATTCAGTATTGCATCCTTAGCATTGTAGAATATCTAAGATATGCTATGAATATTGAATTCTTACTGTCTTTTTTGAAAAAATAATTTATTCCATGCCTTAATTAGTACATAGTCCAAATTTAGTACAATTCTGGCACTTAGATAAAGCTACAGATTACTCCAAAATGAGAAACTTATTTTATGGCCACATTTACCGATTGTCTTTGGACAAATTGCTGAAAATTGGTTTTGTTTTGTTTTTTTTGTTTTTTTTTTCTTTTTAATCATTACATCTTGGACATGCTTTACTTTTTTAGTAGAATAAGAGCTCACTTACCATCATAATATACAATAGCACCACAGAGTTTATCCTTTTTCAACATCGGAAATAATTCTAAAGCTTTGGATTTAGATAAAAAATAACTTTGTTTTAAACATTTGCTTCCTGCCACAAGATCATACATTTTGATGCCGACCCAGTAATAAGGAACTTGCCACCATCTGCAAAACAAATTATATTACATCTAAATATAATAGTAAATAAAATAAATGTTTACAACAATATTATTTACAGTTTAAATTAATAGTAGCTCACAACTGCAAACAATAAAATATTAGCTACTTTCAGTGAATATAGCGGGCACCTTTTTTTTTTTTGAAACAATGCTAGCGAAAGTAGGATTCTTCCATTTTTAAACTGTTTAGGATAAAAATTCGTTCTAATAACTATTTTCTCTCATTGTTATGAGAGAATGTTATCTGGGATTGGTGTTCTGTGATATAAAAGCCATGTTTAAACTACTGAGAATCCTACTTAACTCAGTTCAAGTAAATTCCACTGAAAGTAGCGAATAAGATAAAATGCCTTAAAGAGAATTACAGCTCCTTATAAAAGAAAAGTTTAATATAAGTATATTTTTAGATCTACCTAGGCAAATAGATATTGTATAATTCTCCCACATAACTTTTTTTTATGATTATTTCTTATGAAACTGATAAATTAGAGTTCTAAGTATACTCAAAAATTATTTAATTCTTCTGTAGGGCAGAAGCTCTTTTCACACCTTTGTGCAATATCTTAATGTACTGTTCAACTCCATTGTGAACTGAAGGGGACACAGTTTATCATCAAATGAGCCAAGCCAACTATGACATCGGTATCTCCCTTTCTCTGTTATGCAAATTCAGTTAAGTATGAACTTTGGGGGGGTGGGCTATTTTCATGTATTATTTTGTGGTCTTTGTCAATTAAAAGTTTTTTGTTTATTATTTACATAAATGATAGGAGATAACTTTCTCATGTACATAAACTTTCCCATGAATTTAATATTTATCTATTAAATTCTGAGTTATGCAAACCAAATTATGTCATGGATTGTTATGGATGGGATGCACAGCAAGTAGGAATGTACACGCACAAATTTATTGCCATTTCTTGTGCTCACAATTTCTGAGGCAGGGAAGAGTAAACAACAAATAATTTAATGAAAAAAAAATGCCATGTTGTATTGCTTCTGGATGCTCAATCGATTCGCAAAAGGCAAATTTATTGAACAAAGTAATGTTTCATCGACTTATGTGTACTGTTTTAAGGTCTCCTAGTCCATAATACGAGGGGCGATTGATAAATAAGGTCTCCATGGCTGTAACTTTTTTATTTGTTAACCGATTTTCAAAATTCTTTTTGTATCTTATTCTCACATTTGTCCTCTATGTAAAGCACTATTCACTTTTCGACATAGTCCCCATCCCTTTCCACGCATAGCGCCAACGCGTGATTAGTTGGGTGAACCCGTCGGAAAGGAATTCCGGAGTTGTTGTCGACACCAGGATTGAATGGCAGCTTTGGACCCTCTTCTGGAGTACGATAACGTCCGCCCACACACGAGTCACCACACACCAGAGGCGTTGCAGTGCCTACAGTTCAGAGATGAAAAATTGCACTTCAAAAATGAAAGACTTTGCACATTGCGACTTTCACCACTTCCCAAAGAAGAAAGAGCCCCTTAAGGGACATGAGTTGGTTCTGACGGCGAGGTAAACGCTGCCATTCAATCTTGGTGTCGACAACAACTCCGGAATTCCTCTCCGACGGGTTCACCCAACTAGTCACGCGTTGGCGCAATGCTTGGAAAGGAATGGGGACTATGTCGAAAAGTGAATAGCGCATTACATAGAGGACAAATGTGAGTATAAGATACAAAAAGATTTTTGAAAATCGGTTAAAAATAAAAAAGTTACAGCCATGGAGACCTTATTTATCAATCGTCCCTCGTAAATGAATGATAAATCATGGACAAGCAAAAGTCAATCTGAATAATATCGACTACTGATCAAGAGCCAATGCTGGATTTTCACAATGGCGGAAAAACGCAGCTTCGCTAAATATTTTAGAAATATACAAATTAATTGCATTGTTATGCCATGATAGTGTAGAAGGAAATAGGGTAATTAGACCAATGAATGACTGTTTAAGCAAATATCAACTTTGACATTTTTTCATTAAATAGTTCTGGTTGAAATATGATCTTTTTTTTTTCATGTTCATTAACTTACAGGCAAATTTTTACAATTTTTTTTCAAAGTTATATGCTGTGTAACAAAACAGAGAGGAAAAATTAACAAGTATGCAAGAATGTTCCAGTAAATGACCAGTCACGGTTATTCAGTGGATGGCCATTAAATTGGCCATGTTACCGTAAATATTCTACTATAATGCGAAAAACTTGTGGGATCGCATTATCCAAGAGGGAAAAATTAGCGCTACAACAGCTGGGGAGGGGGGGGGGGGTCTGCCGAACTTCAAAAGAAAATAGTGTATAACGTTGACTATATTGGTACATTATAGTGCATTATAAAATACATATGGCACATTAATTCGCTTTTTATCTCAATTTCCCATCCACTTTTACGTCGCCAAAACGAACTTCGATCTGATGAACTTCAAATGAAAACTAGCATATAATATTTAATTCATAGGCATATTACGGTATATTATGTAGTATATAGAATATATAGCACATTAATTCCCTTTTTTTCCTGAATTTTTGATCCCTAAAAGCTAATGCAAAAATGAATTCTCAAAAACAAGATGGCGACGCCATTGGGGAAAAAAATTCACTGTAATCAAGTTTTATTTGTTATAATTTCTCTTGTTGCCGTTTATTGATAATAATTGAACAATATAGGCATGACATTAAATAAATTTGTAACCATAAAGGTGAAAAGCGAAATAAATTTTCGATCGGTAAAATTTTTAATGTTCTCTCTCCTGAAATTGCCCAAAAACGTTTTCTAAAGTTCAAATGAATATTTATTACAGTATGTACTTAATGCATGAATACATAATGTGTACTTTAATAATTTCAAAAAATGAACATACAATAAAAGTACACGTAATCTACCATAACTGTATCGTTTTTGTCTTCTTAAAAATTAAATAACCTTTTATTATTTATAATTTTTTTATAAACTTTTATAATAAACCACCATCTGTACTGTATTAATGAACTTTTTGAAGAATCTGGCGATAATGAATCAGATTTTGAAGTTCTTTAATTGTATACATCCAGGTTATTCATTTTTCAAATTGTAAAAAATAGATTTTTTTTTTCTGTACATTCTTGCATATTTTATTTCTCCTAAGTTAGCGAATGGGGATCGCATTATAAAAGAGGGTAAAATTTTTACTGGTTTTTTTTGGCCTCTGAAAATGGGATTGGATTATACATTGATATCGGATACATCGATCTGTGTGCCTTGATGAATCTGACAATGTCCTATTCTATGGTAAAATCCGGTTGCAATTATGTCTGCTGACGTGACCAAATAGTTCAAAAGTGGTTTCACTGGAAAAAACAATGCTGATGAGAAAGGTGGATCGTTATCAATTCGTCTCATCGTTTGTTCACAAAATCCATAAGGCAATTACAGTCATCTTAATTTAACTTGTGTATCAGGTGTATTTTGTAAGGGTGGAAACTTTATTTTCTTCAAAATTCTATCCACAGCCTTGCAACTGATGTCACGTATTTAAACAGGTTTATAGATACCGAGGTGAGGATCTTCAGTTAACGACAGTGAACGTCAAGTTGTTTTTCCTCAGTAATCGATGATTTTGGCCGACCAGGAATTTCATTTTCATTTCCTTAAAGTGCCTCATGGTGCGCTCAACAGTGGATCTTGAAATAGGATTGTTTGGATCGCAAAAATTTTCCTTAAATAGTGCCCTTACTTCAGCATACGACCTTTGACAATCACCCCATCCTCTCATCATCAGAATATTTGTTTTTTCTTGTTCAGAAAGGTTGGCCACTGCGTTTGAGTAGATGTAACACAATTTCTGATTTTTTATTTACAACATACGATAATGAGGGATAGCTGAAATTCAATTTTATAATAGCAAAATCGGCGTATTTCGCACATGTATGACTGTCGTTAATATTGGAATTGATCTCAGCATTTTGAAGTAGACTTTGGAAGTGTGTTTCGAATTTTAAAATTCTTCAAAAAGTTTCTTATTTATCTTTTGGTGAGTAGTGCATTTCTCGAGAGAATCGTAATATCTGAGTTTTCGTGATACAGCGCCAAAAGTAATGAACTGGAAAAAAATGCTTCAGATAAAATTTTCATGTCTTTTCCCCATAGAATCCGAATCTTCAACAAAAAAATAGGGGTTCCTATTTAAGATTTCAAAGTTGTCCACCCTCAGGAGAAATATATACAGAATAAAGAGAATGACTTCAAGAAAAATCTTTTTTAAAGATTATTAACTCTCTCTCTGTGCCAGGTGGCAACGATGACCTGAATCGACAATTTCTTACAGAGTGGATGGTAAATCAAATCAAATTAACAATTATTTTTTTTTCAAAGGAGTGAACTACACTCCCCTGCAAAGTTAAGAAGAGAACAGATACTTGAATATTACTTGCAAAGTTTTCAATATTTTTATATGCCATCATCTTGAATACAACTCAAAAATTTTCAAATGCAAGCACGTGAAAATTTGTGCGGATATCAAATTCGTGTCATGTGATATACGAAAAGCACATGGAATTTCCTGCAAACACAATGGTGTTATTTACGTATTTTTACTCATTCTTGAGTTAATGCCATTTTTTAATCAGATATAACATCCACATTCTCCATAAAGATCACAACTGCTGGTTTCCATATTAATAAAATATCACAAATGTCTTGTGGGACAGGATGAGTTGTCCATCTTTTCTGACTGTGAAATCAAACCTGAAGCCCCATTCATAATGAACGTTCAGAAACATTGGGCTTGACACATTGACAAGCCTGTGTGATACGCAGTTTCAGATGGTCAATTTTGAATATCTTCTCTGCATACATCAGAGCTTTCAAATGACCTTGGATAAAAATGCATTGGGGTCAAGTCCGGGGATCTAAGGGTCGCATCACTAGCACACCACTCGAAAGAGTGACAAACTACACTCGATCAAGTGACAAACTACACTCGAAAGTCAAGGGCTACTCGAAAAACCCAGATTCCTATCAGTAACGCATTTACCGCCTTCCCTCTGTCGAGTGTTGCTTGATGCTTTCCTTGAAGAAACCAGTCATGGGTTTGAGGATATCTTTAACGAAAGTGACGAAATTTTCGCATGGAAAGCGTCACGTTGCTAGGCAACAACAATGGAGGACATAGGACAATGAAAAAGACTGATGCAACTTCTGAGAAACAAGGAAGTAGAAAAGAAAATCTTTTGTTTAGTGTTGCCTACACAAATATAGCTTATTTAACAAAAAATGTTTGCCTTAAATAAATTAGTAAAAAATTAAATATATTTTACCATTTTACATTTCTTAAATATTCATTTTAGGTTAATTAAGGGAATTAATAGTTCATAAGCTTAATAAAATAAACGAGAAAATTTTTTAAATACTGCTTCATATCAATTTATTTATTTAATTTATTTATTTATTTAATTTTATTTTATTTATTTAATTTAATTTATTGATTGTAATCCAATATTTTCGTATAAAATAGTAATAATTTTTAATAGCATAAATGTTAGAACGGGCATATAATTTAAAAATATATATGCATGTTTATAAAATAATAAAGGCATACATAATAAATTTCGCCACAGCAGTTTTTCTGCCCTCCCCCCGCCTCTATTCGTTTGAACTCCTCCTGTATAGAGCCCATTTCAAAATGAACGTTTTTAATAAGTTTTTAATACGACGGTATCTCGCAACAAGATATAATGATACCTTTCAATTAAAGGCATTCTATAACTTGTTCGTTTTTCGCGCTGAAGTAAAAACAATGCAATGGCATGACATTTTTACTACGAAGCGATGAAATGGCTGCCATGCTGTTTCACTAGATCAGCGAGGTGGAGTGGAGAATTCGCTCCTCAAGTGGCGAAAAATGGTCACTTGAAATTTGGAGTGGCAAACTCTCTTCACACTCCAGTATAACGCGTTACTGATGAGATGAGGGCAGATCTTCCCTTGAATGCGGTCGCTGGAGTGGGAAACCTTACTCGACTCGACTCTTACAGCGCCTAGTGATTCGGCCCTAAGAGGCCTTTCCACTGGTTAACGTCGATCAAACGAACAACTGGGAAACTGTAAGTCCATAAAGACACATAAAATAATACGACTACCATTGTGTTTGTCAGAAACTTCCATATCCATTTCATATTTCACATGGTCCCCTTCCCATTTCACATGACCAAAAGCCCTCCCACCTCCACACAATTATTATACACTGGTCCCATCCGTCGTGCTCTGTGTGGCCACACCTTAATTCGGACATCTGGATGCTTTTCAAAATACTAAAATGTCTGTGTCAAACCCAGACAGTGGCAACATTGAATACAAAGCCTCATTAGCAATGAGTCATTACAATGAAATAGACAGTAATAGAGAAAACATGGAACTTCCCCTCTTCTGGTAAGAATGAAATAAAATTGAAATGTGCATGTGTTAGTTTTACCATTTCACCATAAGAAATAAACCCGATATTTGCTTTGTAAAAAATCATGAAACTACTACTTGAATGCTATTCAAAAGAAACTTGTTATATTTACAACATGTTCTAATTCATTTTGAAAACATAATTCATTGATACTGTTATTTCAATTATTTTTGCAATTCATCGAGATTACTAATTTGATGACAACATGCGCCATTATAATATATAATAAACATTACCATAATTTTCAGTATATAATACGAAGGGGATAAAAATAAAAGCTAAAAAGAATTCACTACTACATATAAAATATAAATATTATTTAATATTCTGATAATAAATGCAATGAAAATAAGATTTAAAAAAAAAAATTGGATGGGGGGTCAAAGTGGGAGGGGGGGGGGTGCGTATTATATACTGAAAATTACAGCATATACATATAATAAATAAAGAAAAAATCTGTGTTGGTTTTTTTATTGTTACTAAAAAATAATGTGCATTTTTTAATTAGTGGGAAGTTTCAAATATAAGCAACCAAGCCTTAGAATGGTTTCAGTGTCTTTTTAAACATGGATTGATACCAGCTCGAATATGCACACTTTGTTTTTAGTTCATAGATAGTGGGATTGAACTATTGTGTCCTGTCTAAATTATTATTAGCTTTAGATTTTACTAGCAGAGGACCCGACGTTGCCTAGGATAATTATGCTTGTAGGTAAACAGAACAACCTCAAAAAGTTAAATTAAACCTCCAAATTGGTTAAATAATAACTCAATCACTACAATATAGAGCAAAGGGACTATCCATTCTAAGAAAAATCCGAAAGACAGGAATTTACCTCTTCACTGAAAAAATCCATTCTAGATGATATACCGTGACTTGATTTACCGAAAAAATTTTTTTAAAGGCTCACAATGGACGGATGCCTTCTAGTCTAAATAGTTTATCAGCCAGTCACTTTGTTTCGTGTTATAAAAGTAGATTTTTCAAACTTCAGTAGCTAATATTTCTATTTTTAACATTTGAATCAGTTATTTCAGAAACTCCAAGTTATAATTTTGACGCTAAACGAGTTAACCCTAATTTCATAGTTTTGATATACTGACTAGTCAATTTCTATTAAAAACCAAAATGTAACTAATCTCAAACAATAAAAAAACACCGCAAAAATTGAATAATCCATGTGGGATTTTTGAATGCATTTGATCCGCCATTTCGGATCACTTGTCACTGCATGCCAGTTAAGTTTATCTATTGACAGGCATTGTATATTATTTCAGTTTTACCTTAAAAATTACCTATTTACTATTTTGTTTACTGATTTTAAAGAAGTCTAGCAATGTCTTCAAGGGGCCTCATGAAATGTGCTCTTTATTAAAAATTCTACAGAGGAACTTGTCCCTTTTACCATCAAATATCTTTTCTGATGGAGGTGCAGGAGAAAACAAAAAACAATACTGTAACAAGATTTCTTCTTGCCTTGGTTGATATAGCAAATTTGTTATGATCAATTAATATTTTCCTATAGGAGGTCACTCGTTTTTGCCTTGAGACTAAACTTCAGTGTTGCAAAAAGAAAAGTACGCATTGTGGATCGTTTATATATAGTGGAACAAGTTTCTAACTTTATTGAAGCATCATCAGCAAAAACAATTTTAAAGTTAAATTAGTTAAGACCAGTAATAGTTTTGATTTTAAGGATTGGTGGGTATATTATACAAAAAAACATACTGTCAACAGAGTCTCATGGAAGTTACATTAAAAGAGACCAAAAAGAATTTTTAATATAAACTCAACAGCTCAACTTAATGTAAAAATTGCAACACCAAGAAGGAATTATCAGAATTAAATGAAATTTAATACACAAACGACTCGTACTGACAAAGATAAATGATTAGAGTTTCAAAGCAAAAAAACAACATTAAATGTCTGAAATCGGTATTTGGTGTAGCCACCATGCGGTGCAATAAGTGCTGCTATACGACATGGCATGGAGTCAAACAGATTTTGAATGTCTGCCTGGGGAAGAGCATTCTATATTATTTGTATGCGTGCCCAAAGTTCATCTGTAGAACCTGTAGGACGAGGATCACGAGCGAGATGCCGACGAATGAAATCCACAAAAGTTCAATAGGCAACATATCCGTGGAATAAGCAGTCCATGGAAGAAGCTGTATATCTTCTGCTGAAAAGAAGTCTTCCTTCCAATATGTGGGCTGGCATTAACCTGTTGAAAGATCGCTCCAGAAATGCCTTGAAGGAAAGGAACGAGTTCGTGCTCCAGCATTTGCTGCATTGTACTGATTGCTGTTAAGATTACCCACAATTCGTAGCAGCTGAGATTGTCCATGATACACAATCGCACCTGAGACCTTAACTCTGGGTGTTTGTCCAATATCACGTTCGATAATGCACTCCAGAAGGTAGCGTTCACCGGCATAGCATCTAACACGAACGCAGCCATCATGGTATCACAGATTACAGTGGGATTTGTCAGAAAAAAAAACCCACCTGTTCCCAATCTGCATACCAATCTCTATGTTCATGAGCCCATTGTAGCTGCAGGTGTCGATAGTTTTGCATCAGGGGGATCCTGTATAAAGGAGTTCTTGCACACAGTCCATGGTGCACCAGACATCGACGAATTGACGAAGCAGACAGGGATACGCCTATAGCAGTGGACCAACGTGCTGCCAACTGTCTAGAGGAAGCTGTACGGTCCATCAGCGTCATAGGACCAGGTGCCTATCATCACGCGTTGACGTCACCTTTCGGCGTCCACTCCTGGATTTCCGAGTTGTCCGTTCTCATTGGTCCACTGCTTCCAAACTCGCATACAATATATTGCAATAAAATCTGGAATAAAATATTGATTTTGGTCTGTTCTATCTAAATTCCCTTTAATATTTTCTTTCACCCACAAACAAATTTATAAAATAGTTTTTTCAATTTTCTGAAAAACAAGTTAATGTAATGTGGGATTTCTGAAGTAACTGATTCATTTGTCTTCTAGGTATTCATGAGTACTCGATATATTTTGCCTTCGGTATCGAGTACTTGAAGTTGGCAATATTGAGGCTGGAATATTGAGTAGTTGGTCCAACAATGCGGTACATCACTTTTATGATACTTTTTTTCACATCAATTTCTTAATAAACAAAATGTTAAAGTAAAGTGATTCATATATCACAAATCTCAATGTTTCATCTCACAGAAAAGGTGGAAAAAATCACAATGAAAAAAAATAAAACACCAGGCTTTATTCCAGCTCTTTATTTCCCAATCTTGCTCTAACAATAAAAAAATAAACAGGAAAAAAAAAATTATTAAACAAAAGCTGTGGAACAACCAAAAAAGGGAGAACCTGTTTCCGGTACATGTATTTCAATTTTCCTTATGGATTAGAGGTTCTTCCCTTTTTGGGTGAAAAAAAAAAAAAAGTTTTTATCTATAGTCAAAAATAAGAATCAATTATTTATAACCATTTTTATCTAATTTTTTTTTTTGGCATTCATATGGCCTTTTTCCTTCTTCCTTTCACTCTGAGAATGTCCAAAGACAAACATTTTTCCACTGGCATAATTAATATTTAGGACACTGGCTATTTTTTTTTTCTCAAAGTAGAAGAAAACAGTCTTAATCAATTTTGAGAAAGGTTGTTCTCTGTCCAAAATGACATACAGATATTTTTGGTTTAGCTCTGCTCAGTCATCACCTCTTAATACTCACATGTGAAAAAAAAAAAATCATCTGGCAAATAATGGAAAAGTGAGCGTCTGCAGAGAACCTTTGTACAAAAAAAAAATGTAAACAAATGTGAATTTTTTTTTAGAAAGTTTAAATAAAGTATGATCAACTTGGCTAAGATGAAGACAACAGAATGAAAGTGAATAAAATTTGATATGATGATGAAATTATTCGATGACATTAAGTGATGTTTTACGTTTTCTTGCAGAATGGGACTAAATATGCAAGATCAATAAAGTAATGATGTTTAAATGTTTATTTAGGCTTAGTGCTTCACTTTTAAGCACATCTAATATTATGACATGAGTATTCTTATTTTAATTATAAAAAAAAAAAAAAAATAAATGTATGCATAAAAAAAGGTTCTGCGTTTTTTTTTTTAATTGACTAAAATAAGTTTAAATCTTTAAAAAAAAATTTATTAAAATTAAAAACATTAAACAGTCTAATTTATTGAATGCAACATAAAATTGCAAGTAGCTATTAAGAATATAGAAATTAAGACAAATTAGTGATGAAATGTGTATTCCAATGTTTACAATAATCAAGCACGGTTTCACATATCTCCATCCAATTTCACAAGAAAGAAAAAGGAAACTGGTGAAAGCGCTAATGATTAAGACTTGTTCAGTTAATCAGAAACAAACAGGAAATAAAGCATTACTTATTCGTGGCAGGGCCTTGCAGAGAAAATGCCAGGTCCCAGGCATCTAATATAGGGTGAGCCAAAAGTCACTGGATATGTATTTCGGAAAAGGTGTGTGAAATGAATGATGTGACCATTGAATTCATTCATGCAATAAGATCTCAATTATCTGTTGAGGTTCATATGTTATTAACAAAAACATTGACACTGTACCATTGTCTGTTGCAGGTAACTGGAAATAGCACTAATGAAGGAGGAAAGAATTGAGCTGATCCTGATATCCGGGGAACATCCTTACCATATCATTGCTGCTGATTTCAATGCCCGGCATCCCAAAAGAGAACCAATCGCACCCAGTACCATCGCATATGTGATATACATTTCAGAACTACTGGAACTGTTGAACATAAAGCTCGTAAAGGCTGGCCAAAAGCATTAACCGATGAGGCAAAGAATCCACAACAAAATGGCTTGCAGCTGAGTGTGGACTCATCCAATCATCCTTAGCATGGATTCTGCATACAAACAAGTGGCATCCATTCAAAGTTCAGATGCAGCAAAAAACTATCCAAGTATGATCTGGACAGACGTGAGGAATTCTGTACCTGGGTTCTGGATAACTATCGACTGGATCTTTCATCTGCACATAACATTGTGTTCATTGATGAGGCAAATTTTTATGTCCAAGGTGAGGTGAACTGTCAGAACATGAGGTATTGGAGCAATATGAACCCTCATTGGACAGATCCATCCTAAGTTATTGTTGATGTCAAAATTATTATATTGTGTGGGATATGGGACACCTGTTTAATTGGACCAATTTTCATAGAGAGTACCCTAAATGCTGATTAGTACCTGCGAATGTTACAGAATGCTGTGTTCCCATCACTGAAGATGGCAGTTTCCCAAGTTTTATCCAGAAGAATGGTACACTGCCACACTACAGACATAATGTCCATCAATGGCTGGATGGGCAATTACCTAGCCACTGGATTGGCCAGCATGTTCCCCAGACCTCATAATGTTAGATTTTTACTTGTGGGGCCACTTGAAACAATTTGTGCATGCTGTGAATATCCAAAGCAAACATCACCTTTACCAATGCATCCTACAAGCCTGTGACAGCATTATCCCCCATCCAGTTTTAAGTGTTTTTGTTAATACGAGGGTGGGCTGAAAAGTAATGCCTCCAAGGCCATAACACTTTTATTTTTTAACGAATTTAAAAATTCTTTTTTTCAAATGATGGCTTATTTTGTTCTCTTTTCAATGCATTATTCACTTTTCAACATAGTCCCCATCTCTGCCCACACACTTTTGCCAACGTGACACTAGTTGTGACATCCCGTCAGAGAAGAAGTCCTTTGGTCGTTTTCGACACCAGGATCGAATCGCGTCTTTCAGCTCGTCATCAGAGCTGAATCGATGTCCTTTAAGCGATTCTTTAAGCTTTGGGAACAAGTTAAAATCGCTGAGAGCAAGGTCAGGGCTGTACGGCAGATGCGGTAGAACCTCCATGAACTTCAGTCACTGCAACCCTTCTTGTGTTTCTCGACTTGTGTGCGGACGTGCATTGTCGTGCTGCAGAATAGGGTCCATACCCTTCCGAACTCGGAGCAACCGGGCGCGAAGCTTCTCTAGCGTTTGCACGTACTGTTTTGAGTTGATCATGGTTCCTGGTTCCAAGAAGTCAAGGTGGACAACACCCTGGAAGTCCCAAAAGATGGTCAACATGACTTTCCCTGCTGACTTGACAACCCTGAACTTTTTGGGACGTGGAGATGTTGCATGACGATATTCCAACGATTGTAGTTTGTTCTCTGGGTCAAAATGATGTGCCCATGATTCATCCCCTGTGAGAATGCGCTGCAGAAAAGCCTCACCCTCACGCTCGTACCGGGCCAACAGAACCTGGCAAACGTTCTTTCTCTTCTCTTTGAGTTCAGGAGTGAGCATATGCGGTACCCAACGAGCACACACCTTACGATATCCCAGCAACTCTGTTATGATAACGTGCACTCTCTCCTTGGAAATTTGGAGCTCTGTAGCGATGTCATTTTGCTTAATTCGGCGGTTGGAACAAATCATTTGATCGACACGAACTCGATATTGCTCGTCTGTTGCTGTGATTGGTCGTCCACTGCGGGGTTGATCAGCTAGGCTAGAGCTTGCCAGGTTTCGTTCTTTCACTAATCTTGCCCATCTTCTCACTGTACTGACGTCAAAAGTTGCATTGCTGTATACAGCTGTCATTCGGCGATGAATTTGGACAGGATCGCAACCTTCAGCTGTCAAAAACTCAATCACTGCGCGCTGTTTCAACCTGACTTCCATGTAGGTCGCCATTATGTTTCATTTTCAGCACACCTACACCATCTAGTGACATAGACATAAAGTGTTTTTGAAAGAGAACAAAATAAGCCATCATTTGAAAAAAAAAAATTTTAAATTCGTTAAAAAATAAAAGTGTTATGGCCTTAGAGGCATAACTTTTCAGCCCACCCTCGTAACTTGTAATTTACAACAGATAACTGAAATCTGATTACAGGAATGAGCTCCTGAGAAAAAAACTGGTGTTATCTGATATGCCACATGACCCTTCTGGCCATTTAAGAAAATGAACCTATATCTAAAAAGGTAGATTTCAAGAATGCAACAAAACTCCAAAAACGGTCCCAAAAGATAGAGCACTATCTATTCCCTGCTAGCATGGTCACATTGTTCATTTACACACTATTTCTAATATCCAACTATGCCCAGTGACTTTCAACTCACCTTGTAGTTTTGAGGCCCTTCAAATCGAGTAAACATATATTGAGTTACCAAGTTCAGGCCCCTGATATTGTGAGGCCTGGGGCAGCCATCCCTCCTGAAATTGAAACTAAACCAAAACGATTCTGGCATAGCTTGTATATTTTTGGTATAATTTAAAACCATTTGATTTTTATTTAAAATTAAACATGTACAATTTTAAAATAAATATATTTAAGGTGTGGCAATTTGTCTTTTTGTCTGGGATGACGTACCGTAAATATTCTACTATAACGCGACTTCTTGTATAACGCGACTCCACTTTTTCGGCCCAAAAAAATCGGCAAAAATCCTATCCTCTTGTATAACGCGACCCCCATTTTTGACTCCTCGCGAGAAATAAAATGTACGAACTTATACAGAAAAAAAATCTTTATTTTTAAATAGTCTGGATATTTAATATTCAAAAACCTTCAAAATCTGATTCATCTGTGTCTTCGAACAGGTCTTTCCAATCTTCCTCAGTTAATTTGACATCTGTATCCCAGTCTTCGAAGTCTTAGAAGTTTCGATGTTTGGGAGAAGTCATTATCAATGTTGTTAGATGATGGCGACGAGTAATTCGAATAAAAAGTGAATTAATATATTGTATAATGAACTGGACATTATATGCAATGTAATTAATGTATAATACACGGCAAATTCGTCTGAATGTCATCAGCACAGAAAGCGACTTCGACAAAAGCAACTGCCTCAACTTCGAGGCAGTCTGGAAGTTTATAGCCCTACATTGATAGGGAAAGCTTTCTCACTCGCACATCGACAAAAAAACACAACAGTACATCAATTTTCTTAATAAAAAGACAAGTAATCTTTATTCAGTTTAATATTTTCACTACATAATATTTTCTTGTAGGCTTTGGTTCGAGGCAGTTTGGAAGTAGGCCTATTTATCAATGTTTGGGAGAAGTTATTATCGATGTTGTTAACGATGTTGTTATTATCGATGTTATTATCGACGATCGGCCGCAGTCGTCTGAGGGCTGATTTTTATCCTCTAGTATAACGCGACCCAGCAAATTTAGATGCTTTTTTAGGCCAAAAAAATTCGCGTTATAGTAGAATATTTACGGTAAATGCTAGAGGGTTTTTTTTCAGAAGGGATAAATTGTTGGCTTACTCCAAGCAGAAAAGACAAGCAAATAGATTGCAGCAATTACTGGAACTGGAGTACGAACTTATAAACAATTATTAAAGCTTGGAAGGAAAGATCAAACCACCAAGCTCAAGGAGTAACTGTGTTTGGAAAAAAAATTCTGAATAATCATCACCAGAGGTCATTAAGATGCAAGATTCCACTGAAGACTGACTGAAGATTCCACATTAGAACTGATGGGAAAGTTTAACAAGAGAGTCCAAAGAATATCCACACACACAATGTAACAGGTACTTAAAAGAATGGAACTAAGCAGAAGCTCTGCCATAAGAAAACCCACTTGTCAGTAAAACCAACAGGAAAAAGCGATTATTATTCACCCAGGAACACAAAAGTTGTAATTTGGAGCAGTGGAAAAAATTCATGTGGACTGATGAAGGTTTACCTATTCCAGAGTGATGAGTGCATCCAAGTAAGAAGAGAATCGCACTAAACAATGGACCAGTCATGCATGGTAGCCACTATTCAAGCCTGTGGAGGCTGCATGATGTTCTAGGGTTGCTTCTGTTAGTGGTCCGAGTTCTGCAACATTTTGCAGCAAGAAAATGACATCACCTGAGAATCCGAATAGACTAAATGACCAGGTTATTTCATCCATGGATGAATTCCTTTCTGATAACACAAGAATATTCCAGGATAACAATGCCAGGATTCACCAAACTCGAATTGTAACTGACTGGATTTGGTTTCATGCTCAGTTATTTCAACACATCAACTGATTCTGATCCTACAGAAAGTCTTTGAGATGTATTGGAGAGGGGCATACAGAGAGTTTCCATTCTCCCTGCATCACTGCAGGATCTGGGTGAAAAATTACTAGACAATTGGAGAAAAATAGACATAGAGAAAATCCATAAACTTGTTACTTGTTGAATTTATGCCATAGCAAATGTGCACTAGCACAATCATCAATGTGAAAGGTTTTTTTTTTTTCCATCACCAAAGTTGGTCAACTAAATATTAAATGACTACATAGGTAATATATTTCTCATCTGAACATAGTTGGTAGTGGTCTGGAGAATGTGAGACGTTCACCCCCCCCCCCCCTGTTCGGAAACCTGCACTGACCACTGATGTGGTAAGTGACGGGGAGGGGATGTGTCTAGGATTCGGGACCCAAAAAAATGAGATGGATATGGACACAAGGCTTTGGGGTTACTCGCATTTATTCAGGTTTGAACACACACAAAAAAAATACATATACAGCTTAAAAACAGTACCATGACTCAGTTCATTAAAGCTATTTGAGGGGCCCCTCGCAAAAATAATTCCAACTTAAAATTACGCTATATGGCTACGGTAAGTATCATTTAAATACCATCCAAATCATTACATTAATTTCCAAGTACGTTTATGAGAGGGCACAACACGGCAGGTGGGAAAAGGGCTCCTCCATAACCGGAGTGTGCAACAACAGAAGCAGTGACTTATTGTTGCAGCCTATGTTTAGCGAACTCGGAGGGGGGGGGGGGCTCCGCATCAAATATTCCACTTGCACGCTATCTGCAGACAGTGCCTCTTTTACTCACCGCTTTGAGAGGGGAGAGACACATTAACTCCTCCTTGGCCGGCCCTGGCAATATGGTGTGCTACCCATAGAAAGACCAATAGCTACTATGGTGATTTATGGCACCGTGCCTTCTTATCCGCACGTGCGCTAATTAAACACCCAAGATCACAGGTCTGCGTTCACTATAATGCGCCTTCCATCTGGCTCGCAGGAAACTAGCCATCCATAAGCAAGCACTGGACTCAGCCACTTATACATGAGTTAAAGCTACGAGTGTCTCTTAAGAAAACCAACACAGAAAGGACTAATTTAAATTTAAATGAGTTCAGTCTCCTTATAATGGGGAAAATCGTGAATTAATAAAAACAAAAAATAAATAATAAATAAAGTCACCAATCTTGAAGAAACTTGTGAGATGGATGTAGTCTATTGAAGATGTTGTTGATAGTAGAAATAAACCCAGTCTATTGAGGATGTAGATGAAGTCTTGTGCAGATAATGTTGATAGGGGAAAACGATAATCTTGAAGTACAGATGAAATTTTGAAGAGGGTGATCAAAATATTTGGGATAAAATTTATATAAAAAAACGTTTTCGAGAATTTTTCTCATCATCAGTTGGATTAAATTTTTTTGAATGTTGAAAACAGTTGAAATAAGAATTTAACAATTGATATAAAGGTAATGGAGCTAAGTTGGTTGTAATTGTTGGTTATGATTGTTGGCTATTGTATATTAGGGTGATTGTTGTTTAAAAGTAGTGTCCATTTATTGTTTATCTCTATTGATGGTTTAATTCCTTAAATCAATAATTCATATCTACAGAAAGGACTGTCAATAGTTCAGTTTTTTTTCAAGATGACCACTAGAATATAAGAGATTGCTGCCCGGCGGCGCTACTCCTGCATGTTTGGAACCATGTCTTTATGAGGGGGGAGAACCGAATGACAGTCTGGATACTTGACGCCCGACGAGCCATCAAACTTAAAGAACTTGCTCAGCGCAGGGAGAAGAAAACAAAGAAAAGTCACTCACCAATGATCTTCGCAGCATTTGCAACCACATTATCATACTTTTCGTTCATCCCACATCGTCACCACTTCGATTTCAACTGCCGTCGCTCTACTCATTAAGCACTGCCGAAAAATCACGTGACGGGAGGCGTTCCAGAACAAAAGCTTGGCTTATTTTTTACTTTCTCATTTTCAAGAACATAAATAAACTGACTTGGCTTTACTAACTTCTCCATAGTTTGGCTTGGCTTTAATTCCGTAGTTACATTAACAGTGGCGGATCTAGAACTTGGTCAAGCAGGGGGAGGGCTAATCAGGTGGTTTGATTAATATATTATAAGTTATTTCAAATAACCACCCCCTTCCCCAGGAAGAGATGGTCCTGAGGTCTTTCCTATACTGAAGTTTGTAAATGTAAATTTGTAAAATTATTGCAGTATAAAAAATATTTACAATTTATCTAATTGATATAAGTTTAGGACCAATGGGGGGGGGGGGGGTATAGCCCCTATAGCCACCCCCTTAAATCCGCCACTGATTAATGACTAAATTCTCTCGTATCAAGAGTTCAAAAACAAAAAAAATAACAGCGATCAAAACATGTCTCCGTTGAACGGAAAAATTTATTACGAACACCCAGGAACGATGCACGCAACATTAAAAGTAACAAAACAAAACAATATTTTAATTTTACATACAACGTTTTCCACGAATTCAAACAACTATGCTCTGCTGGAAGCTGGTCTGATCTTCTGAGAAATAAAAAATAACAAAACAATACCAGCATACAGCAGAGCACACAACAAACACAAACCCAACAATACATGACGCAATCATCAAATAAAACTACATCAAATAAAATACACACATACGGTTTCAACAGCGGCAAATGTCACTTACACTACCATAACTGCACTTCACATCCATCCTAACGCTCACATATGCAAATTGCTCACGACCTTCACTCACCAAATAGTGGCAAAACTCCATGCGTAGCTGCTCATTAACCCTATCCACATGGTGTTTCTAACGCACTGCACTTTTGCCGGACACATGCGCCCCCTACAACTGACATGGAATGTCACAAATGAAACCAATTACTTTGTTTCAGCATGCATTTGCTTCATTACTGGACTCATCATACACTTTGCTTCGATCCAGCAACAAATGATGACTACCACATTCCATTTGAGACTTATTCTACTTTTCAAAGAATGATTTTTTTTTTTTTTTTTAATTTTGCATCAGATTTCGTTCATACATTGTACATGGTAATAAAATAAGGCATATTCCACCCTAATGGATTCATTAAAATAAAAACTTGAAAATCCCATCAAAATTGGTTCAATATTTGATTAATGAAGATAACCCCCTCCCACCCCTCCACTGACGCTTCACTTGACCACAACACCAGACATGAATCCAATTGAAAATCTGTGGCATTTAATGAAAATTCAAATCGAAAAAATGCGACCTATAACAAAACAAACAGTTAACTGATGACATAAAAAATGTTTGGAAAAATATTACTGTAGAATTGTGTCAAAAGTGGTTCAATGTTTTCGATTTATGAGGATAATCCCCCACTCCTCACTGACACTTCACTTGACCACAACACCCAGATTGCTGGCATAGGAATCTACAATGCTGACAATGATTTATATAGTTGGGTAATTCCAGCTCAAGTGACAATCTGGATCTTTACAATTCAAAAACCTTCAAAATCTGATTCATCTGTGTCTTCGAAGAGGTCTTTCCAATCTTCCTCAGTTAACTTGACATCTGTATCCCAGTCTTCTTCCTCTGAAACATTGTCTGCATGTAATTGGAAACTATTGATTTTAGACGTTTTATTAAAAATAAATGTAGAAATGTAAAAATGCATTTAAGTGAACTTTCTTGTCTTTGTTCAAAAAAAAAAGCTGAACGGTTAGTACAAGAAAAATGATTTGAATATGGGCACACAGTAGCTGGAACACGAGAAAATCATCATTTTTTGCCTATTGATTCCAGACGTATTCAATTAGCCGGGTGTCAAATGACACAATCTCTTTTATTGCTGCAGTTGATCAATCTGAAACAAGTCCTATTACACCGATTCAGAGTCTTTTTCCTGGCCAATACATTGCCTGCATTTATGATAACCAATGGTACATCGGCAATGTACGTCAAGTCTCTATTGAAGAAAATGATGCAGAAGTCAAATTTATGATCCCTTTTGGACCAGCTCACTCATTTTCGTGGCCTGCAAGAGAAGAAATATGCTGGGTTCCTGCACAACACATTATTATGCATATTCCAGCTCCTACAACAAGAACAGGGCGATACTATAATTTACCAGAAGCTTTATTGCAAAGCATTCAAGAAAAATTTAATTCAATGAAGCAATGATTATGAACGCACATGCTTGGGAACCAAGATGAAGAAACCAACTGAGGCTTTGGAACCTCGACAAAGAAACCAGTAACCAGGCTTGGGAACCAAGATGAAGAAACCCAACAAAGGCTTTTCTTTCCTGCTATGTTTATCACAAGTACAAAGCTTGAAGCCAACTGAGTTTCACTCTACATTGGCATTTTGTTACATTGCTTAGTGTAACCCTTGTCAAAGAATGTTTGCAGCTGATAGACTCATTTGACAAAAATACAAATTGTTCATTATAAATTTAAAATGACAATATAAAATTAGCATCACTGCCATAGTGAATCATGAGTGATTTTTCATGAAGTTCAACCTTATATTTTACTCCTTTGCTGTGCCAAATGCAACAGTAGCCTAAATGATTCTAGAAGAAGAAAATGTGCTCTTTCCAATGGTAATAGAAAAAATAATTTCTGAGATGACGTATTTCACCTAATTTGAGTTTGAAATTACCTCAGTTTTGGCAATTTTACATTTGGTACCATATGGGTGTTCCAATATAATACAAGGTAAATGTTTATGAATAAAGCTATTCTAGTAGGGTACTGTGGTAAGCATTAATAAATCTGCCAAGTGACAGCTTCCCATTGTTTTCCATTCCTGAGATATTTGTCCCTAAAATGAGGACTAAAATTTACATAATTTACTCCGTAGATTTTTCTAAGTACTTTGGCCTGTACTGCTGACTCCTAAAGTTTTGTTTATCCAACCAAACCACATTTTCCTGATTCAGGGCAAAAAGTTGTACAAGTCTAGTAAGTAAGAGGTCCTAGCTATTTTTTGCTTTTTAGTAATAAAGACCCAAACATTGAGATTTGTTCGTTTCTTCGTGCATTCATCGACAAGCCCTCAAAATAGAAGGCCATAGTTTTATACACACTTGATGTTGTGACCTGAAATTTTGCACAGGTTCATATCTAGATGGGGTCTGAATCCACACCAAGTTTCAGCAAAATTGGAAATGGTGAGCGTGGGCGACTTAAAAAATCTGATCACTTGGAATGGAATGACCCAGTTCATATAAACTACACAACATTCAATCATCATTTACAGCGAAAACTTGGGCAATTGCCAAATTACTACACATCATCTACCATATTCATAAAGACAATAATCAAAACTATCAAAACACCCTGCAAAACCCTAAAGTATTGTGAACATATCAGACTCTAAAAGTGTATTTATTAACTGCCATCAAAGCAAAATTAATTCCCACCCAGCATTGCTTAACATCTAAGCTCAAGTCAAAAACTTACCTGCCCAAAAAATTGTCAAAATTTTTATGGTGACCCAGCCACAAAAACATAGAAGGCTATGTCATGGCCGACTTCCTAGCTGATCATGACCAGTGACATGGTGACACAATAGTCTTCCCAGTTCCCTCATGCGATATTGCAAAGATATTAAAAGATAAAATCTTATGCAAGTGTGGAATTCATCCTGGAAAAATAATGCTAGAGGATATCACCTAAAATTTCACCTCCCGACCTTAAACAAAGCCTCCCTGAGTCTACTTCATCTTTCCAAGAAAAAGTCAGCGATTCTGATTAGAATGAGAAGTGGACACTTTCCCAGCAGGAGCTACCTACAAAAAATAAAGCTTATAAACACCCCCAACTACAATTGCAACCACCCAGAACAAGAAGATCTAGCTCATGTGATTCCACTAAACCCATTACTCCTACAAAAACAGACTCCAAACAAATTACCCCTTCACCCTCCCCACAATCCTTTTAATTACCAATCTTCGCTCCAATCAAAAAAGAAACATCCTTCTCCTAACTAAGGCTTTTTTAGTTACAGTGAATATATACCACCATGTGTCCACAACAAAAATTAGCTAAAGCAGTTTACTTCCCATAATAGCATTCCTCTAATGAATCCAGAACTATCTAAAAATCCTGGGTTATAAATTGATCATTTTCCTTGACATTCTTTTTTTCCCACCTGCAGGCAATAGGCTCCTCTGGCCATTTCAAAATGGAGAAAGGCCCTTAGAAGAAGAAGAAGAAGAAGAAGAAGAAGAAGAAGAGCAGACTCTCCCCATTGCAACGTAATACATTAGAAATTCAACAATCTGCAGACAGACATACAAGAGAAACTTTGAAAACTATATACATAATAGCTACATCGGTTTATATATGAAATTTCTGTTAAATAGCGTTAAGTATGTTGACCTTTATAAATTCAAAATAGAAATATTCTTACTTATAGACAGGCAGCATAATGGGTAGAGGATATGATAAATGTGGTGCAATGGCTAGGAGATTTGCCCTTTCATATAACGCTTCTTTTACCATTCGATACTGTAAATAAAGTTTTATAATTACTAGACTTTAATAAAAAGTAAATAAAACTGAAAAATTTCACAAGATTCTTACCTGTTCAAAATCTAATGCCATAATAGCTTTCTGTAAATAACGTACTCCGCCATGTATAAGTTTTGTACTACGGCTACTTGTTCCAGAAGAAAAATCATCTAATTCGACCATGGCGGTCTTTAAACCTTTAAATAATTACAATTTTTGAATGCTAAAACTATACGAGATTAAGATTATTTATTAAGAAAACATATATACATTAAGAGTAAACAATATCCAAAAACAAACTTTTATAACCAAAACTCAAGAAGTCGCACCTGAACAATACACTGCGATTCAAAAATCCATAAGGACACCTGTATTCAAGTTCCTGCTACACTTGTCTCAATATCTGACAGTTGATGGCAGTGACTGCATGAGTGATCCTATCTCTCTCTCTTGCTGCTGGGCTAAATCATGTAGTAAAAGGGGTACCAACACATGATCTTTAAAGTGACTCCATAAAAAAACATCACTTACAATTGTTAATGTCAGTTCCCTCATGCAATCGCTAGCATTGACCATCAGATGCTGGACATGCTTGGCAGAAACTTGAATACAGAATTGATGTCTATTGTCTAAAGGAACAACTAAAGCTTGGCGAGATTCTCTATTTGTTGACATGAGCATTTCTGCAATGACTATCATGGTTACTGTTCTATCGACTTCTGAAACCTGGAGGGACTTGTGAATCACCATGTATTTTTATGAGAGAAAATAAATACTTAAAGACGATCTAACCTCTTTTTTAACTTACAATTAAAAGACATAGCAAGTCTAAATAAATCTATTTTAGAGATACAATCAGAATGAGGAGGAAATGGGAGATTTCTGCTTGATTTTCTTTAATCAGGGCTTGCAATTTACGCATCAAATGGGCATTTTTGCTAGAAACCTGACTCGTGATTTTTTGACTAGCAAGGCAAAAATGACTGGGTAAATTTTGAATATTATGTGCCACATCCCTCTCATCACATTTTAAACTCACCTCACTCTCTCTCTCTCTCCCCCAATTACGTTATATTGTACTTATCTTACTCTGAAATGTGTATAAATCAAGAAAACACTTCTATCATATAAAATAATATAATAGATTTGAAATGAAATCAGAAGGGCTTGCAAGCATTTGTACTATGATTTAAATTTTTCTCACACTACTGATGGCTTAGACATTCTGGCTTACAAGACTTAAAGATAAATTCTACGTTCAAAACAATTTTTCAATTAAACATAAATCGCCTTTTTAATGTAGGTAAAATGATATAAATAAAATTAATATAAATATAAATAGTCACCAATATGAATTCTGATGAAAGTTGGACTTGTTGAAGGATATAAATAGTCACCAATATGTAATTCTTAGACAGAAGAATTACAGATGGAGATTTTGTTCAAAACAATTTTGTTTAAAATGAAAGATCAAGATTTCAATGGAAGATGTACATGTTAGAAACTAAGCATGCGCAGTTGTTTTATTGACATCTGGTGGCTTATTATGAAAGCGATCAACCGGGTCACCATATGCGCTACCAACACTGAGAACTTGAGTTAGGTGTGGATTCCACATGCGTAAAAACAACGGCAGAAACCACAAGGCAGAAAATACCCTGACATCACATCCTGCTTTCTTCTTTCTGCCCGACAGAAAATTCTCTTATCTTTGTAGGCTATGACTCAATCCAAATCGAAAAAAAAAACAGGGAGGTTTCTATCGGGCTGCAAGAAAAAAGCAGGAACTGACGTCAGAACATTTTCTGCCTTGTGGTTTCTGCCGTTGTTTTTACGCATGTGGAATCCACGCCTTACCTCACAAAATATTCATCTCTGATACCTCTGATACATTAATTTCTTTTTCTCGACTTAATTTTCCACAGCGAGATTCTCTTTTGCATTTCTAGCCTTTGTTTGTTGAGAAGGATTTAATGCAAGCTCAAGTTAAAAAAAATTTAAATAAAATAAATTTGACATTAAGAAGTTAAATATTCACGACATTTATAGAGTTCATTAATTTCTTCATGAAATATATGTATTCAATCTATCATAGCATGCTTTTTTATTTGTTTTTCTTTTTTTGTTTGTTTGTTTTTTTTTTTTTACCAAATTTTATAATCAGCCTTTTGATTATAAGATGTTGCATATTTATTAAAACATAAGATATATATTACAATAAATATTAGAACTGAAGATAAAAAAACATAACAGTATATGTATTTTGGGAGTGTATAAATGAAATGTATAGCATACTCAAATCGATTTAATATTTTCAACAAAGGGGTAGCATATTCCCGAAACGTCGAGGCAAATTTCCTTCCTTTTTCTATTTGTAATTATGATATGTTTGAAGAGTTTCTGCAGTTTAATTTTTATCTTCTCTTTGAATATAACAGGATGCATTTTCTTAACCATATCAATTTTTAAAATTTTATTAACTAAGGGGTAGCATATTCCCCGAAATGTTTAGCCTTTTAATGTTAATCTTTAATGTAATTTACACTTCAACTCTTCATAAATTATTATATTTCAATCTAAAAGCTGTCGTGAAATTAACGGATAAAATATGTAAAAATTAAAATATTCCATCAAAGTGGAAATAAAAGCTGCAGTAAATATATACATGTAATTATTTTGATCTTTCAGAAAACAGTCCCATTTGGTATATGCAGGTACATTACTTTTATAATTTTTGCAGAGAGGCATAGAGCAATTAACATGATCCGCTAATGAGGGTTGACAATGTTGTTACTAGAAGCCGTGCGAATTACGTGCACATCATCCATTATCACTTACTATTTGGGCCAAAAACGATGAAATTTGCTATGACCCGAGGATAAGTTGAGAAAAAAATATAAGGTACTTATGAAATTTGAATCTGATGTTTCACGATTTTACTTAGAATGATGAACTTGACTTAGATCTTTGACTGAGATGGTATCCAATAACACTTGTTCAATGCCAACGACTCAATAGTTAAAATTATTATTAATCTATAAATATAAAATAACATGTCCTGACTGATTGACTCATCATCGACGAGCCAAAAAAGTTGAAGCTATTAATATGAAATTTGGTTTGTAGTTTTATTTTATAACAAAGGATTTTTGGAAACTCAATCTCTAAGGAGGTGAAATGGGGTGTAAATGTTTGTATGGAAAATTGTATTTCTTACGTGTATCAACCTGAAACTTGATATAAATATTCTCTAAAACAAATAATAAAACACATATTTTTGGTTTTTTCAAAACGACCCCTAAAAGGGGTGTGACAGGGTGTTGAAGTTTGAGATTCCCTGTGGTTATCTACTTAAAATTTGGTTTATATACTCTTCAAATCATATATAGACCAATTTTATTATCTCCATTTTGAAATCAGTCAAACTCCTAAAAAGAGGTGCGATGGGGTGTTGAAGTGTGTCTTGAAAAATCTGAATCCCTGTGTTTACAGACATGAGATATTCTTCAAAACAAGTAATAAAACACAGTTTTATGATTCCTCAGAACAACCCCTAAGAAGGATTGCAATGGGGTGTTGAAGATTGCATGGGAAAATTAACTTGAAATTTGGTATATAGATTCTTCAAATCATATATAGACCAATTTTACAATCTGTTTAAAATTGATCAAAGTTTATATCCAAAAACCACGTGAACAAAATCGTAAACAAAAGCTAGTCTAATACAAAAAGAAGAAGCTTATACATGAAATCAGGATATAATACAGTCGAACCTAGTTAATGTATATTTCAAGAGAGCAAAAAATATATGTATACAGTAGAACCTCGATAAATCGAATTTCAAGGGAAGAAGAAACTGCTTCAATTTCTAGAGGTTTCGAATTAGCAAGGTTTCGATTTAATACGGTTAAATAAAATAAAATTCAAGTTATTGTGGTTTTGTGTGAGATTTCAGTAACTGTATAGAACACTGATATTTTTCAGGAAGCATACACAGATTCAATAAACAGGTACATTACTTAAAAAATGCTTTATTTGTTCATAAAATTAGCTTTACAAGTCCTCACATGTAATTGTTGCAAATATTAATTTTAATGAACATAGAACTTGATGCAAAATTATATTTTAATAAAAAAAAAAAACATGTAAGAATTAAAAGCTACCTAATTAGAATTAAAAAATTGTGTGAAGCATCTGCACTTCTACTTCGTATTCAATTGTAACAATGGCAGATTACAATCCATATCACAACAAATTGTACACCACAGCAATCCTTTTAATTAATGACACTTGATCAAGTCTAAGTACTTCACTGAAACAAAGGGAGAGAAGAAAGAAAGATTTCAAGTTTAGTCACGCGTCATTATCACTTTCAGATTTATGTCACGCACACGTGCGAGTTATTGACAATTCGATTTATAGAGGTCCGGTTGAGAAAATTCGATTTATGGAGGTTCGTTGATCTTTAACTTCGATTTATAGAGGTTCCGTTTGCCAGAATTTGAATTACAGAGGCTAAGTTTCCATTTGATATCCTCCAAAAAAAATCCGTTTTATCCATTGTTTTTACTTCAAATTATCGAGGTTTTTGCCTCTGAGCGGAAGGGGGTAGACAAAAATTTCGAATTATAAAGGTTTTTAATTTATCGAGGTTCTACTGTATTAATGAGGATATGTATTATCTGGGTTTGAAATATGATTCGCTGAAAATCCCAACAGTGTTATGTTATGAAATAAGCTTGAGAACATTGTTTGTTGCATATAATTTTCATGCATTTATTTATTTGGGGGGGGGGGGGGGATTCTTTGTTGAAGTCTGTCATTATGAACATATATAATCGTAAGAAATAACATTCCTTACAGTGCTACTACAGTAAATTCCCATTACAACGTACTCCAAGGGAACTAGAATTTTGTACATTAATCTGAGGTGTACATTATTCTGAAACCGGGGGAGGGGGGGGGGAGGCCATTACGATGTGTAATCTTTCTGTGAATTGCTGAAATGATGCTCCGACTTAAATAATGTGTGTTTACAATGTGTGAAACATGTTAACAATTAATACATTTACACAGTGAAAAATAAACATGTACATAAAACTAAAATTAAATAAACAAACAGATGGTGGTATGATCTTACCGTAATGACGATGAGCAATTGAAGCCTTCCCATCTCGTTGCCATGCAGTATGGGTCCCGAATGAGTTGCATACAGAGATTTCCAGGTTTATATATGCTACACTGACCAAGCAATGAAATGTGAACTTGGCTTAATTAGTACATTGGCTTAAGTGATGACGTATTGTTTCATTTTGATGCATTGCCATTTGCCATTTTTGCATGGGGTGTTTAAGGTATTGACCAATCAGAGCAAGACATCCAATGAACGTTGTAATGAAGGGATAATTTAATCGAGGAAACATAAAATTAGTTCATTAATCTGAAATGTACGTTAATTTGAAACTTCTTAACATTAAAACTCCTAGATTTCGGACAGGGATATTAAATTTGTATGTTATTTTGAAATATACGCTAAAGTGAGATACGTTGTAACGGGATTTTACTGTAACTTGAATCTAACAAAATGACTATGCTAAATGCACATTGTGAATATTGTGAATCGTCGTCAATGCATCGAAATGCACAAGTTTATAAAAACACTGAAACAGTCAGAATTCACCATCATCCAATAACATGTGTTTCATTCCCAAGAGATAGGCTTGGTATTCCCCAAGAGACAGGCTTGGTCCCTGGTTTGAGTCCAGGTCACGGAATTTTTCCTTCCCTTTTCAATTTGTCATTTCGATGTGTTTCATTGTTTATGTTTATATAAACCAATCAAAAATAATGGAATTAACTGTAAGACTAATGAAATTTACTTTTTTGGAATGAATTTCGTAATTTTAGAGACAAAAATATACGCTATATATTATCCAGGATTTGAGAAAAAAAACATTATATTAATATATTAAACTTTTATATATTAATAATATTATTAAAAAATTGGATTCACATAGTAATAGCTTTCAGCGTGACCAAGTATATATAAAGCAGGATTCCATATTAAGCGATTCTATATTTTTGAGGTTAGATGTAAATAAATTTTCATTTATTAACATAAGAAAATCTAATTTATCATAAATCATGCATAATGCATGCCTCTATTTTTTGAATTTTCTTCCTGGTAAAGATGAATTATCTAATTATTTTATATGATTTTATATGCACAGTTTAGCCTTATTAAAACAAATATGCTCAGAATATAATATTATAAAACAATAATAAATATTATAGAAGCAAAAGCTTCCAATAATTCCTTTTAATATCTGTCAATTTTAAAGCTTTTAATGTTATCTGGATACTTTTTATTGTGCATTTATTGATTTTTTAATCAATATCATTTTTAATCAATATTAGATACATTTTCATTATTAGATAATGAAAAGATGGAAGTAATATGAGGCTCGTCCAGAAAGTAAGTTCCGTT